>CM068368.1:862908287-863509972 GCA_034769895.1 Magicicada septendecula
ATAATAAAAATACCCTTACATCCCATTATTCCTATACATACAATTTTGTACTGTTACATAGGTTAATGGACGCTCTCGAGGAATTTGAGGTTTATAAATCATTTAAAGACAAGAATATCAACAGTGACAGTATATTAAACGAACAATTAAAGTTTCAATCTCACTCACTGTATGATACAGGCCTAAATATAATCGCGCATGACGGCGATGACTGGTGATAAGGATTGACTTAGTTAAATTAGTGGCTCGGCAACTACACGCGCGGTCGGACCGGTCCAACGGAGCCGAAGTTACATCGTATTATGTGTGTGTCGTTATTGTGATTTAGTAAATAAATGTGCAAATGTGTTTTTATGTGTTTTATGTGAATTTTAACATTTGACGAGGGATACTGGTGATGTGACACATGTCACGAAACGCGTCTATATAAAAAAACGCTAAAACGAAGTCACTGACGGATACAAGGTAATTAAATTATTTGAAATAGTGACTTGGATACTATACAAAGCAAAATATACATTTATTTTTGTATAGGAAGGCGGTGTATTTTCTATCTTCTCTTCTAATTGGAATTTGCCAAAAACTCGACCGTAAATCCAACTTAGTCAAATAACGTGCTCCTTCACACTTTGCAAATAACTCGTCCCCAGGTGGTGCACAATTGAATTCACGTAGAACGACGCTATTCAAACTCCTCATGTCCAGGCATAAACGTACTTCTCCACTCTTCTTCTTTACTACAACTAGAGGATTAAGAAAGTTGCTGTTCGACTGCTCAATGATGTTATTTTCTATCATCCGTCGTATTTCCAGTTCAACTTCTCACTCGTACTTCATGGGTATTGGATACGTTCGTCTGACAAATTTCGTAGGGTCTGATACCATAATCGCGCGTTTGTAGACTGTGGTCTGTGTCGGTATATCGCTGAATACTTCATTATACTCTTCTATTAATTTAAATAACTTCGCTTCTTCTGAGATGACATTCCGTCTTCGGCTGTATTAGCATGCTGAGTAGGTGCATATCGTATACATGGCTTGGATACGACAATAGGTTTTTCACTTATCTCACAATTTTCTTCATTTTCATTCATAATTAATTCATATAGAACATCCTAGTAATTACATACAATCTTATTGTTATTAATATCAATCCTTGCACTTAAAGTATTTAATAAATCTATTCCAATAATTCCATCATATATAAGTTTATTCATTATGATCATAGGATATGTTATTTCTAAGTCCTTACAATTTAAAGTTACGTAGGCTTGCTGTCTAACCTTTTCTCTCTTATTCATGGCTGTAATAACATTTATATTATTGACAGGTAAAATAGCCATTTGTTTAAAATATTTTTTATTTTGTTGTACCCACTTATTGTTTAGTACAGTTAATTGCTACCTGTATCGATTAACATTTTAATTCTACATCCATTAATTCGTACATTAATTATAGGACAATTTATTTCTTGTTGATTTGGTGTCACCTTGCTGTCAGTGTCTAATAACTCATTTCTCACATCGCACGGATATATATTGTTTATTGTGTAGCCGCTTGTCCTGTTTCTCTGTCATTGTTTTGTGTCGCGGGAACAGGATGGTTGAACAGGGCCCTGTTGCTGTCTCACTTTTATTTCCTCATCTGCGCTCTCTCTCTTGCTCTGCATTGTGGATACGGTGCGGTCATATGGTTTACTAAACTTTTTCTTCCAATTTGTATTGCGCATGTTTCTCTCATCGTGTTGTTCCTTCTGTACGTCGCGTGCGTTATTCACAGCTGTGTTTTGCTTTATACTGTGCACTGGCGGTGTATAATTTCGCCTATAATTATCACCGTTTTGCGTATCGTCACGTTCTCGTGCTTTATCACTACGGTCGTAACTAGCATGATAATTAATGCGTGTTTGTTGATTGTGTGGTGAAGTGTTACTCTTGTTAATATTTTGTGATTGAGTGACAAGTATTAAGAATTGTTTGATCATTTTGACACCCTGCGTATATACAGCTAACTGAATATCTCTATGGAAATGGTAAGACAACTTGGACACTATCTCATACTCAGAAAATTTTGGTTTTAAATGTTTTACGCGTTCAATCTGCGCTATAGTGTACTGCTCAATACTCTGGCGTCCATGCGGATTATATTTACCATACTCCAATTGGTCACATACTTGGCTTTGAGTGTGGATATTCCAGTACCTATTTTCGAATGCTTCTCTGAATTTCTGATATGTGGTTATATTGTCTCGAATTATGGAGTACCATTGACTTGCAGAATCTCTTAAATGATGGGTGATAAAACTCACTTTCTCCTCGTCTTCACTCATACTTCCAATTTTTTCACTTTCTCTCTCGATATTCGCCAAAAACTCCATGCTATTTTCCCCTTTGTTACCTGCAAAGGTTATCTTACTTCTTTCTTCGATGGGTGCAGTGAACATCATTGTCTGCGCCGGTCATTTCTTGATCTCCGTTCTCAGACGTTCTACTTCTCCACATAGATCTTCCTTAAGTGTGTTCATTTCACCTGAGTAGCCCTTGGTGGATTTTGCAGACTCTACTACCGCAGTTTCCAATGTCGTCGTTCGGGCTTCTATTTCCTGCATTTTATTAATGTTTTCCCGGATTTGTTCACTAACTGTTCTAATCCTCACATCTTGTTCCTGCTTTGAAACTCTAAACTTGTCATTCCAGTGTTCAGCTAATTGTTTAATACTTTCTTTTAATTCTTTCGACCATTCTGTTTTCTAATCTTTAAACCTATTCTCTATCTTTATAGCGTGTTCATTTAGCGACTGTTCTACACTAGCTTCTAATATTTCTATTCTTGTATTAGTTTCTTCGAGTTTTGTAGTCAGTTGCTCTTTAAACTCTTTAAATTCGGCTCTACTTTCTTCGCTATTCTTTTGTATTTGTTCATTAGTTTTCGCTAATTCAGCTTTAAATTCTTGATTAGCCCTCTTTAATTCTTTGAATTCGGCTTTAGATTCTTCTCTATTCTTTTGCATTTGCTTTGTATTAAATTCTTTTAACTCTTCTATTTGGTTTGTACTTAATTTGTCCACCCAGGCACGCGTCATGGTTTGAAGTGCTTCCATATTCAAGCCTTCTGGTGCTGCCATAATGAATTATTATTAAAATATTTATTTATAATTTATTATTGGTGAACCGTATGCGAGCTTTTATTTATTTATTATTTAATTATTATTATTTATTTATTTTTATCTACTCATGTTACAATTACACCTGTTTGTTGGGGTGGGCGCCAGTTGCGTTATTACAATACAATACACTCAACAATTTAAAAATAACTAACATACAAAAATAATTAAAATATCATCTTAGTTATATCATATAAATTATCAAACACTGGTAATCATAGAGCATACATTAATTATTAAATGTAGGCGTGTCGAGCCCCAAGTTAACGGGCGACAAAATTATACAACGGTACATAACATAAATTCGATATACTGTAATTTATGTGGCCCCACGTTCTTTGGGACCCAAAATTATACAACGATACCTTTTGTATATGCAGGTTGTAAATAATTATAACAATACCAGGTGTAACTATAATAAGAGTAGTAAATTTATGAATAGTTAAAATTTCATGTTTATTGTTTTAACAAGCATTATAAATAATAAAACATTGTTAACAATCTCCAATCAAGATATCACTCATTATTAAGTTCATCTCTTAAGCTATACAGTGTTACAAACATGTAAAACACTCTTACCTCTAGATATGTTAATAACCTTAATCTAGACATTTATTCAAATTGATTTAATACAAAAAATAATTTTTAAATGTAATTAAGTTTATTTTTTAATTGAATTCATTTAACTCAGATCTGACCTCAGCTTGCTCAGTCTATACCAATGTTTCTTTTTTTTTTTTAAATAATTTAAAATTATATTGTTTACTCTTAGACTGGCATTTGTTTCATATTCAAAATTTAAATTATTCTTTTCTACTAAATGCAAATATCAAATCATTTCAATTATTTTACTTTGATAAAATAAAAAAATATACTATATCAAAATAAAACTCTCCTTTTTTTCTATATTTATCTATAGGCGATCGCTCATTCTTACGACTAAAACATTTACATAAGACTTTACATTCTTTCTAATTATAAACTTTTTTATTTCAATTCATTGTCTCTCTATATAGTCTTTATGAGCTCTTTAAAAAATCATTTATAAATGCATTATGCATGTCACCTCGAGTTTTGATGACCTTACGACTTTTTGACGGGGTCCGGCATTGTCCAGAGGTTGGTTTATGTTTCTTCTGGCTTGGGGTGGTCCTGGATATGTCCAGAGTCCAGCGTCGTTCTCCAGCAGTGTGTGGTCCGTCCCAGAGAATTACTATTTGCTGCGAGGTGGATCTCGCTTCTCTGTGGTAGCTTCTCTGTTGATACTCTTGCTGACCTAAACGGTCCCAGTACTCTACGTTTCCCGAAATAGTGTAAGCATAATTACAGAACGTCTTTATTTGTTCGTAGATGAGACTTATAATAAAATAAAACTTCTGTCGACGGACAGCATGTCCGACTGCAACTGTGTTTTGAAAAGAAAAGAAGGGTTTCCAGTCGAACCCTTAATTTATACTCTCTTGAGATTCCGCACCTGTTGGTTCCGAAATTATCCTGTCAAGACCTGCAGATCACATGATAGCCTCCACTCCCGAACCTTTTCATATATTTGCAGTTTTTTGCAAATGGCAATGTTTTGTACAGAATTGAGATAGCACAAATCATAGCTAATTCGATTAAGCACTCACTGTATTAATTTGAGCGTCATAGTGTAATTTGCGTATTTTTGGCACATTTATTTCGCACTTACTTCGCGTAGTGTGTCCTATTAACGTCATTTTCTTACTGTGGATTCCTATAAAATTTACACACTTTGGTGCCTTTTGTTTGTTTCTACACTAATTAGTTTTCACACAGTGAATTAAAATAATCATTTTAGTAATTACTTGGGGAGGGTAGCTGAGATTCCTGTCTGTACATGCATCACTAACACACAAAAGATACACGCATAACACACATACAATCGAGCAGGTGTTCTTTGCCTGTTGGAACAGGTTAATTTCTCCCCTAGCATAACAATCAAACATTTTTACAATCCCAGACCTGTCCATTTACCCCAAACTTATAATAATTTTACAAATTTTATATTTATTTAAATCAATGCTCAATACAGCATATGGCTGTATCGTTGCAATACACCACAAACACACACAACAATACCACCAGTATAAAATACCAAAAGCCAAAAGCCAACAGGAAACCATAACAACAACCAACCACAAACACAAATATTCCACTAGATACAAAATTAGGAAGGATGAGGATGGGAACAATAGGATTCCCAAAACATGTTACACAATAAAGGAAAAAACATCTTGTGGTATGAAATTATAAATATTAAATAAATTTTTTATATATATATATAAAATATATTCAATCAGTATTTACAGTGTCAATTATTTCGCTGTCATACAGAGGCTCATTTCAAGTTCTCGGCACATAGCCATTCTTAACACAAATGTGTAATATGTGTACAGGCACATAATTATTAGCTCTCACCTTCATTACTGAGAAGTGCTGCGATCAGTGGTGAGTTTTGAAACTAACAAAAGAATGTAGTAACATAACTGTGCAGACGCCGAACGAGTCCCATTCGTTAAACACAATGTAATAGAGTGTGAAAACACGAACGAGCTCTGTTCAGTTTGAAAATACAAATGTCTGAAATAGAAAAAAAGTAATATAATGATTTTAGTGACAAAGATTCAATTTTACTATAAACGTGTGGATAGTATACCTGTATATTTATTTAGAGAAAGAAATGAGATGTCGAGTAAACATACAACCAGTAATGGTCACAGAAAACAATTACTGTAATTTGTAGATGCATAGTACTTATATGAAAATTACATTATTGAAACTCCGGTTAACAGATGCTGCACTTTAGTATGAGCCACTAAAAGTATTGAATACAGTTACATATTTTATGGTCACTTTATAGAATGTTAATAACCATCTGTTTATTAGGAAGTGGGATGCAACATATTAAAGGTATCGGGCTATTTAAGAGGTCAGACATTGTCAGCTAACTTATTAGTACACATTCCTGGCTGGGGAGATTTCCGCATGAAGCAGATTGATGCACCAGATGATCCATTTTCAATTGTTCCAGCTAAGATCAGTGGTGATACCACTGACCGTGATATCAAAGTGCTTGAAGTAGCTGATTCTTCAAAACAAGTTAGTATTTTTGGTGGTGTGGTCTTTTTAAGAAGTAGAAGCAGTGATAGATTAGAGAGCAATAGCCATAAATATACTTTTAACAGACAAATTGTAGATATTATAGAAGTACACTGCTTGCTTGATACATATTTGTTTATTTGTGAAATAAATTTAGTATTTCACAAAGTATTGACAAGATATATTATAGGTGAGGATTAAAGGAAATTGCAAAAACCACATTTCTCTTATGTTTAGATTGTGTGAGTCATAGTTAATATAGATACGTTTTCTTGACCACATCTCTGATGCCGTTCAGTACAAAACATCAGCAAAAAAAAATACACACGCACACAAATGTTAATATTATTTTAATAGTTACGGCCATTGTTTTTTGATACACCAAATATTTTGCCCAGTGTGGGAATTGGTTGATAAATAATGTCAAGAATTATATTTTCCAGTATATTCATCATTGGTACAAAATTTCATAATATTTGTAATATTCAGTAGAACTGTAATAGTTTGGCGTAATTTACAGGAAACATTAGAAACTGAGAATCCTATTGATCCAATGGAAGGTGAACAGACTTGGCCAACAGCTGAAGAACTAGCACAAGCAGAAGCATGTATAAAGAAAGTGAAGAGAATACCTGTGGGCATGTCAGATTACCAAGCAGCATGGATTCCAGACTGTGATGCAGGTAACGAGTTGTCCTGCATGTACAATGTTTGATCAAAAAGTTCGCGCAGTTATTGTTTACTTGAAAAATTAACCATTGGGTTGTCTATATTTACAATACTCCCTTCAACATAGCATCAATCGGTTATATAGTGGAACCTTGATAACAAATCTCAATAGAGGAATTCATCAAAGCGAGGTTCGTGTTATCAAGGTTAAGATAATATAAGTTTGTGTTATCAAGTTCGTGCTTCATAACATTCGGCTTACTGAGCTCGCTGCCATGGGTAATTCATCTTATAGAGGTCAAATTCGTGCTATAGAGGTTCTGTTGAGTAAAAATTTGTGTTATAAAGGTTAATTAGTATTGTATTTTGATCTCAAATCAGCGAAAATTCAGCTTATCAAGGTTTTTAACTAAGGAATTTCGGGTTATAGAGGTATTTTTAACATTGAGTGTTATGGGACATTCAAGATGATTGAAAAAAAATTGTGTTATCAAGGAATTCGAGTTATTGAGGTTCGTGGTATTGCTACACCACTGTAACACGACTATGCCAACATTTTTTTCAGTCTTAAAAACAGTTCTCGAGCGCACTTTTTTGTGTAGCCTTCAGCTAGCTCAAAAAATTTCTTTTTATGCCTTCCACAATCGCCAAACATTGCCCTTTTGTGGTGCTTTTCATTATTCAGAAGAAGAAAGATAATGTTGTGGCAAATATGGCAGTTACGGCGTCAGTACGATTATTTTTTTCCTAAAATTCGTGAAGAACCAATGACTGGTACATTATCAGCATGCAATTCCATGAACTACCCTTCCATTTCGCCGTTTCTTACAAATAGCTTCACGCAAGTGACGTAAAATGCCATAATCTTGTTTTTTCTTTATCGTTGCACCTAATGATAAAAATTAATGGAAAACAAAACTACACGCTTCATATGATTATCATTATCTTCAGTTTGTTCACAACAATCTTAAAGATTTGAACTGCGTGTTCACGCATAGCAGGCTCCCCAGAAGCTTTCTACAACACTTTCTCCATGTTAGAACAGTTTATCTAATTCTTTACATAAAATTTACTCTATATTTTTCAATCTTGCATTGCAGAATTTCAAAAAATTGGCAAATACTCCAAAACATAACTTATTCCATTAGTTCTCAAATCTAAACTATTTGTCCAATAGTGTAAAAATTTTATGTGGTTGTGACTAAGATGAGTACAAACATCACATAAAAACAATTTTTTAATTGGAAATTTATAGCGTACGAAATCCAAAAATTGCACGAACTTTTTGATCAAACTTTGTATACACGGAAGTTGTCTTTTGTACCAAAACTGTGGTTTTCTTGTTAAATTGTTAGATAAATGTGTATAGTCTGTTTATTATTATTATTCCGGCTGTACTACAATGTTTATACATTTTTGGGAACCAAAGATTACAGAAATTATTGAATTCTCATTTACCTTTATTGAATCCATCCGGCTGCAATCTATTTGGTTTTAATATTTTCTTTTTTCCAATGAATGGGGAGTTGGCCCATTGCATAAACACCCAACCTGGAGGACCAGGCAATTTTTAATCAAGGTTTACTTCCTTTAGCCTTTGATAAACTAAAATCCAACTACAAGACAGCAGCTGCTAGTTGTGGTTCGCCCCGAATATTTTATTTCCCTGGTACCCACCATACTTGGTGAGCATCCGCCACCTGGGGAGGCGCCCAATGGGAGACTAGCAACTCCACATGGGAGTATGTAGTCTATTTATGTCTACATATTAAAGTAACAGCTAATGAGTTGTATTTTACGTGGCTTAAAGTAATTTATTAAAATAGTTATTTAATATATATTTAATTTATAGCCAAAAGTAATATATTTTGTTTAATGTATGCACTGAACAAATTTCAACTATTCTATTCCATTTGTTAACCTTGTGGAGACATTTTCAATCAACAAGTGGTCATCCATTTAATCTGTGGTCATGCTTGTGGTGGTGCTTGATGTTACTAGTGGAATCGCAAAGTTTCAGCTACACAATCATATTCCTGAATTGAATTTCAACTATGAGAAGTAATTTATATGATACATTCAGTGTCTGTTGAGAATAGTTCAGAAATCAGTTATTTGTAGGATACAGTAAACTCCCGATTATCACTATGTACCGTCAGAAACCTTCCGATTGTTCACAAAGAGTTGAGTTGTTTAATGTTTGAACAATACAATTCAATGCTAGGGAGAAATATAACACAATATTGGTATATTAAATCACAAATATAAGTTACTAGCGAGTACCCGGCATGCGTTGCAATGCCACTCAAAGAAAGAAAGTGTTTGTATATATATAATATATAAAGACTTCGTTCGCGTGGTCTTCAATTTAACGCGATAATATATTTAGAACAGAATCTATTCCATTGGGTTGCCATAGTAACCAGATCTAATAAGTTAGTTTTTTAAGACTCCAAAGGACCCCCCAGAGGATCGTATCGAAAAAAAAACACCTGTCCTATGTTGGTTCTCCCGTTGCGTAAAATATTTGTGCCAAGTTTGGTTGAAATCGGTCCAGTGGTTTAGGAGGAGATGTGGAAGACCCCAACGAACCCCATCGAAAAAACACCTATCCTATGTTGGTTCTCCCTTTGCGTAAAATATTTGTGCCAAGTTTGGTTGAAATCGGTCCAGTGGTTTAGGAGGAGATGTGGAAGACCCCAAAGAACCCCCAAAAGAACCCCATTGAAAAAACACCTATCCTATGTTGGTTCTCACTTTGCGTAAAATATTTGTGCCAAGTTTGGTTGAAATCGGTCCAGTGGTTTAGGAGGAGATGTGAAAGACCCCAAAGGACCCCCGAAGGATCATATCGAAAAAACACATATCCTATGTTGGTTCTCCCGTTGCGTAAAATATTTGTGCCAAGTTTGGTTGAAATCGGTCCAGTGGTTTAGGAGGAGATGTGGAAGACCCCTAAGGACCCCCCAAAGGACCCCGTCAAAAAAACACCTATCCTGTGTTGGTTCTCCCATTGCGTAAAATATTTGTGCCAAGTTTGGTTGAAATCGGTCCAGTGGTTTAGGAGAAGATGTGGAAGACCCCAAAGGACCCCATCGAAAAAACACCTACCCTATGTTGGTTCTCCCGTTGCATAAAATATTTGTGCCAAGTTTGGTTGAAATCGGTCCAGTGGTTTAGGAGGAGATGTGGAAGACCCCAAGAACCCCCCAAAGGGCCCCATTGAAAAAAATTCATAAACCTTCGCGGGCGTGCGCACAACAACTCACCGAAGTTTCATCGCAATCGGATGAATGGTATAGGAACGCATACGGGACAAAGAAAGAAACAAACATTCATTTTTATAGATATAAATTGTGGGTTGTGGATGGAAGTCACAAGTCTAAACTATTAAGGGTTGATTTATACAGGCAACGAGCCGACAACGTGACGAGGCCGGGCTGAGCATGTGACCATTTATACAGGCAACGTGTCGTCCGCGCTTGTTCCGAGTTTATTCTCTCTGTGTTTGTAGTACGCATAGTTAGCGATTTTGTGAAAATATGTCGTCCTCCTTTTCGTTTTCAGTTGACGAGTTAGCGACAATAGCTGTTCATTGGAAGGTAAAAAAAAAAAGATGGAGTGTCCATACTGCATGGCTTACTAAACAGAAAGAAGGGGAATTCAAAATTTATAAAGAATTGAAATTTTGATTTTTGCAAAATTGGTGAATAAATATAAGCACACTGTGTTGCCTCACTAATTGTATTAACTTTTCATCATTCATGATGAAAATGAAAATTACTTTGTTCTAAAACAAACTAGCAAAACGAAAGAGAAGCCTTCCCACTCTAAAAACCACGTGCTTGGCTCATTGAAGTGATTCATACAGGAAGCGTACATGCCGTGAACAAGCCGAGCGGCCGACGAGTTTCAGAAATATATCGTTGACAACGAGTCTCGACTGAGCGTCGGACGAGGCTCGGGCTCGTCACATCGGCAGTATAAATTGCCCCACTACAAACCGTTGAAGAATTTTCTGTCCGGCTCGTTGAGTACTCGTCACGTCGTCGGCTCGTTGCCTGTATAAATTGACCCTAATAATTCAAACAGCGTCACAAGTGGATTCTTTTTTAAAGGCATATCTCCACTGAAAATCATTTGATTTGTTAGTGCACGTGATTTTGTACTAAATGCTGTAATCTAGGAATGTCTGCGGATACTGCCGAATTGTGTGTGTATATATATATATATATATATATATATATATATAGAATTCCCAGACATAACCAATGTAACACTAATAAAACATACACCACACAAAGGCACCATAATGAACATTTGGGAAAATTTACAGATTTACAAACATAAAACACAAAACAAATTAATACCAGAACAAATACAAATCAATACAAAACATGACACAATATTCAAAGCACTCAACATCGAAAATACACAAAATACAAAAACAGATACCACAACCACACACAATAATGCAACATTGAAGGACCAAAGACCAACAAACCACCATAATAACATCCAGAAGCCAACACACAAATACTGCACCAGAAGCAAGATGGCGAAGGCTGAAGATGGGAGAACAGGATCTCCCGAAACATGTCCCTAAAGGAAAAAATACATATTGAGGTAAAATAGTTATAAGTATTATAGTATATATATATATATATATATATTACTATAATACTTATAACTAATTTACCTCAAGATATACTTTTTTCCTTTAGGAACATGTTTCGGGAGATCTTGTTCTCCCATCTTCAGCCTTCGCCATCTTGTTTCCGGTGAAGTATTTGTGTGTTGGCTTCTGGATGTTATTAAGGTAGTTTGTTGGTCTTTGGTCCTTCAAAAGTGTATAGTGAAAAAAAATAGTGAAGTGAATATCAAATAAGTGAAATCAACTACCAAATAACGGATAACAAATCATCTCTCACATAAATATACATTAACATGTACACAAACAACATAACCACAATTCCATATAACCACATTACCAAATTGTTAACCAAATTTCAAACACGAAAAAAACAACTAATGAACACAAACATAAACATATGCTTCAATAGACAATGCCAAAAATTAACACCTAAATACATCAACATAAACACAAACAACAAAAATATGACTGCACAAAAAACTATAAAACAAGCACAAAGGCTATGGATACAAAACGAAATTAATCAATTATACAGTAAGAAAAATAGCATAACACTAGACATATACAAACTACACTTAGAGCTAACAAGTTTATTACATCCAATCACTTGGAATAATAAATACAATAACATAGAAAATAAAATAAGATTTGAAAAAACAAAAAGACTTATACAATCAACAAAAAACTTAACACATTAAAACAACAAAACAAAAATCAAGAACAAAAAAACAAAAATAAACACACATTTTACCCTCGAACCATTAACCTCAGCAATACAGAATTTAACAAAAAAGAAACAGAATATTTAAACAATATGTCAAAAACTAACATAATCCAAAATGCAAACAAAAATCTAGAAAATTTAATAGTAGAAACAGAATTTGCCATTAACCTAACAAAAGACAATATACAAGAAGAAAAAAGAACAGAAGCAACACATATAATTAAAAAAATAATCACTAGCGAAAAGAAAAACAATAAAAGAATTTAAAAATAAAGTAAAGAACAATAATTTAATAATAACTAAAGCAGACAAAAGTCAAGCAACAGTAATCATTGATAAAACAGACTACATCAAAAAAACCGAAGACTTCATCAACAATAATAAATGCGTACAACTAGATAAAAACCCAACAGAAAACTATCTTAAACAAACAATAAAACAAATAAAAACATTTTCAACAATAAAAACATAGACATATATATAAACAATAATCCAGAACCACCTAAAATGAACAGCCTAATAAAAATACACAAATTAAACAACCCAATAATCAATTAATAGCCAATAGTCAATAATATTATAAATTATATAATAATTATTATAATATTATTATTATTATTAATAATAATAATCAATAGTCCATTAATCAATTTCAAAAAAGCTCCTACATACAAAATAGCAAAAATAATAGCACAAAAACTAAAAAATAACCATCTAACAAATAACCATCATAACATAAAAAATACATACGAATTAATAGACAAACTAAAAATAATAAATATAAATGAAAATACATTTTTCACATCATATGACATAACAAACATGTACACTAATATCCCAGTAGAAGAAACAATTGACATAATAATAAACAAACTTATAAAACAAAATGAAAACAAACAATATATAACCGAAATAAAAAATAGTCTCCAACTAATACTAAAACAAAATTACTTTGAATTTAATAGCAAAATTTATCAACAGAAAGAAGGTTTAGCAATGGGATCACCATTATCAAGCATAATAGCAGAAATATTCCTACAACACATAGACACCAAAATACAAAATATCATAAAAACACATGACCCAGATGGCATATGGATAAGATATGTAGATGATGGACTATATGTATCAAATAACAAAAACACAAATGCAGAGAACATACTGAAACAAATCAATAACATACATCCCAAAATACAATTCACAGAAGAAAAAGAAAAACATAACAAAATCAACTATTAATTGATGACTCGTTGGGCACTTGGTGAAACATATTAATACAAAGGTTTTGTAAAATATATAAAATATATTTATATATTTTTCAAAATCAACTATTTAGACATAATCATCACAAGATACAACAAACACATACAATATGCAATATATAGAAAACCAACTTCCACTAACATCATTATACCTAACCATTCTGACCACCCACCACAACATAAAATGGCAGCATTTTATTCGTTATTTAACAGAATGTACAAAATACCCCTAAACAAACAAGAAACTAACAAAGAAAGAAATATAATATACCAAATTGGTTATGCAAATGGATACAATAAAAATACTATGATCAAAATAGAAAATAAAATCAAATACAAAATAAAAACTGAACAATTAAGAATTAATCAAACTGAACAACACATAAATAATAACAACAACAAAAAATGGGCCACATTCACATATATAAATAATAAAATGACAAAACTAACAAAACTATTTAAAAACACAGATATAAAAATAGCATACAAAACTAATAAAAATAAATTACAAAATCTAAATAGCTCACACAACAAAGATAATACAACAACCAACGGTATATACAAAATTGAATGCCAAGACTGCAATAAATGTTATATAGGACAAACAAAAAAACAGCTGAAAAAACGTTATTTTGAACACCTAAATGCATACAAAAACCAAATATATATAAATCCAATTTAGCCACACATGCAATAAACACAGGACATGAATTCCCAGACATAACCAATGTAACACTAATAAAACATATACCACACAAAGGCACCATAATGAACATTTGGGAAAATTTACAGATTTACAAACATAAAACACAAAACAAATTAATACCAGAACAAATACAAATCAATACAAAACATGACACAATATTCAAAGCACTCAACATCGAAAATACACAAAATACAAAAACAGATACCACAACCACACACAATAAGCAACTTTGAAGGACCAAAGACCAACAAACTACCTTAATAACATCCAGAAGCCAACACACAAATACTTCACCAGAAACAAGATAGCGAAGGCTGAAGATGGGAGAACAAGATCTCCCGAAACATGTTCCTAAAGGAAAAAAGTATATCTTGAGGTAAATTAGTTATAAGTATTATAGTACTATATACATCAAGAAACGGACTGTAGCAGAAAGTGATTGAAATATATATATATATTGTAATGGTACATATAACACAACCAACACCAACGTATCACAAATGAATTGAAAGCCACTACAAATAAGAATACCTACAAGGTCGAACCTACAATCATGAATAAAGGAAGTATCATAAGCCAAAATAAGTAAATAAAATGAAGAAGGAATTACCAGTAAATGTATTACTAAAGGAAATAAAGCAAGACTAACAACGAGACGACATACATAATTACCCAATAGATCAAACAGCGAGAAGGAAACCTGTAATAACAACATCAAGAAGAAACTTATTAAGAGTGAGAAAGGAATCAGTGCAGAGGAGAAGAAAAATATCCTGGT
The DNA here is from genome assembly GCA_034769895.1 of Magicicada septendecula. Taxonomy (NCBI): domain Eukaryota; kingdom Metazoa; phylum Arthropoda; class Insecta; order Hemiptera; family Cicadidae; genus Magicicada; species Magicicada septendecula. Next base: position 862,923,364 of record CM068368.1, read on the forward strand.
CAAACAAAAAAAGGGAGATAATATGAATTATAATGAATCAACATATGCCAATAAAAGAATTATTATAAAAGAAGAAAGTATAAGTGGAATAAACAACATGATTTAAATCCCTAAGCTGTAAAATTGACACTGACCTAAACTTATTAAGTAAATACCTTCCTTGACAATGTAATACAAACAGTACTCAGTAAGAGCCAATTATTGAACACAGAAATTAATAAAGAGAATGAATAACAATAACAATATGATAATTTCTTAGCTAAATGATGTGTAAACTTGAAAAAAGGACTGTGTCCAAAACACTAATGACAGATTGTAAAGTGGAATTGAAATTGTAAATAACCACTAATTACCAATAATAAAGTCTGAAAAAATAAACAAATTGAAGACTAATAATAAACATTAAATATACCAGTACTACATAAAGTCATATAAATCAGACGTAATGTAGAAATACAAAACTAACAGTAAACCATTGTTGGACAAGTTGATTATAACATAACCTAATCTGGCCAACTAGTTTTCAATAAAACTATAGAAAAATAAGGCTAAAGCAATGTTAAACTAAAATGTGTTATAGTGTGACATAAATAGATAATATAAGAAACATTTATTGTACAACAGATAATGTAATAAGGAAATATAAAAGCTGAATTGATGTAATTTAATATAACTATATGCCTGACATAGAATGGGTGCATGAGGCAACAAAATTATCTTGTAAACTTGTTATAAAAGAGTAGGAACTCAACTAATAACATTGAATGAGGCAGAATAACGTTCAAATAAGTAAACTCAAGGATTATAGCCACCTGAATACTAATAATAACACAAATAATAAGTAAACTATAGTGACAGCTAGATGCAAGCAATCATGATAAATACAAACCAAAACAATTATCATTGTAAATGCAGAATTAACTACTGCACAATACTAACAGTGTTATCAGAGCACTGATAAGAGATATTAAAACCATAATGAGAATAATTTGAAAGAATTACAACTCATGTAAAAATGTAACTTTCAAGAGTATGGTAAACTCACCTAACAGACTATAGTTAAGGTAATAAAACCAAATGATAAAGAAAAGGGACACTATCAGAAGTGATAATGACCACTGCATTATGCATAGGCCATAATAAAATGTTATTATCAACTACTATTATTATAATATTATTGATAAACAAAATATGTAACAATAAGCCTAGGATCTGAACCTATGAAAATAGATATTTTATAATTATTTGTACATGGCTAGAAGTGAAAAGTGAATAATACTGTAATAATATGTTATCACCATGAAAACATGGGATAAAAACAATGTATTTAAAGTATTAAGTAACTTAAAAAGTATTATGAATTTATACCAAGTGCGGTTTTATCAACCCCCAAATCAGAACTATATGATGAGGGTATGCAAGTTACTCGTAATCAAAAAATAGAAACGATGGGAGTGATAAAAATATTGTGAGTGTAATTATAGATAAGATATTGGACTTATAAGAAATAATTAGAAGGTGACAAGCCCTTGCGCTTGGGTATGTGACCAATGGCATTATCTTGAACCCAGCTACTGATGCTATGGTAAGCGTCTATTTTGACGAACCTCACTGGGAGTATACGACATAAAGACAATTAGCCAATCAGAGCTCATTAAAAAATACGAAGTTTAGAATCCCGATGAGGTAACCAGAGCCAGTCTATCATCAACAACGAAAGATACTCCACGTTAGCGGAACGGCCATCACAACGTGGGTTTGACAGCCGACAGCTGTTAATACACAGGCTAACCTCAAAACTTCGAGTTGAGGTTAGGTCGAACCAAGAAGACAGTGCAGTCTATTTTTAAGTGTTCATACGTATAGGCAGTGTGTGATGTGCATTTATAAAAATTAATTAAAATATTAATTAATTATAAAAAGTTGAAAAAGTGTTAATTCATCGAATCAACAGAGTACGCAAGTATCAGTGCAAATGATCATTATATTATATAACAAATCATTAATTAATTAAGGAACGCTAATAGCGGATCTAATTTGTTTGAGTTAATTAATAAATAACCCAAATTCCACAAGGAAGGGGACTTGGAAAAAATCAAATAAACTCTAATCAAATGAAAGATTTCAATAACGACAATTTTAATTCTTTGATTGAATCAATTGTATTATAATTATCTTGTTGATACATCCTCTTCGTTCACTTTTTTAATATTATATATATAATATATATTAAATATATAATTATATTATATATATATAAATTAAATAAATAATTATATATTATATATATTAAACTTCCACTATGAACACTTACTTTTTGGTTTTGTTACCCAGACGTTTCGACGTAGTATTCATCTTCTTCAATGGGATTTAAATACTGAATGTCTGTACAGTAACGGTTATGGGATGTAGGTGTGTGTGGTGGAGGTTGCTGGTGGGAGGGAATTGGCGCTGGGATTCGAATTTTGTGTTGGTATCAGTGTATTCACATACATTCCACATTTGCCACACATTTACAAAACGAAAACCACAGTTACACAAACATAGAGCACAACATGGAAATACTACACTACTTACCTAAAAGTAGAAAACTAAACACAGCAGAACAATTTGAAATATACAGATATCACACACTACAACCAAACAACATATTAAACGAACAATTACATTATGGATCACACATACTTTTCGATACACTGATTCCAACACAAAATTCAAATCCCAGCGCCAATTCCCTCCCACCAGCAACCCCCACCACACACACCTACATCCCATAACCGTTACTGTACAGACATTCAGTATTTAAATCCCATTGAAGAAGACGAATACCACGTTGAAACATCTGGGTAACAAAACCAAAAAGTAAGTGTTCATAGTGGAAGTTTAATATATATATATACAATTGTATTAGTTTAAGAAAAGACATTGAATGATCATTGAGGGGAAATGAACCCTAACAATTAATAATTTTAAGATGTTATTGTATTTAATTGTAGTACTTGAACTCAGAGTCACACATGAGTGTACCCTAGTCATAGTGAATTAATTTGAATTACCTGTTTTATTTATATCCAATCTTGGAGATTATTCAGGAACATAACACTGAATTTAATACATTATAATGGTATACTTAGTAAGTAATGCCTCAAAGAAGCATCAAGTAATCAATTTTAAATAAGCAAGGTTACAATGAACCGATACTAACCTCAATTATAAACAATGAACAGTCGTTCATATTTTATGTTATATTAAAGCAACAATTAATATTTTTATTCTCCGCCTACTTATTATCACAGTAGTGCATTTTATTGTTGAAGTGTATCTTGCAGACTCAAAGAACCTACTAATGTTATAAAGCATCATAACCTAATTATTTACAAACAGAAAATAATCGACTTGCCAAATGCAGTCATACCGCCCTGAGAAATTAATGATATTAAGAGTCCATGTTCAAATTGAATTATTTTTAAAAGGAAGATAAATAATAACATTGTAACAATAATCATTCTATTTGAGTTAAATAAACAACTATTGTTTTATGAACAAATTAAAGTGTTGACCTTTATTGAAAAGAATAGAATTACAGCTTAGGTGAGCAACAAGAGATGGTTGGTACCAGGAGCCAGAGCAAACATTCAAATTGAATGATTATCACCAACCATATTATCTAATATCTTTAGCATACTACAACTGATAGTAAGTATCATATACATGTTGTGTTTATGTTAATGTCTATACAGGAATGTACCGATCGACTCACCGCAGCTAATGGCAGAAAAGTCAACGCAACTTATTCAGATACGAACTCAAGATATTGAACAAAAAACATTATAAACAAACTTAATAAACAACGTCAAAGAGTAAATGAACCGATTTATTCATATTGGATTCAATAATAGATTGAATTGAATTGAATAAGTCAATAAAACAAAAATTAATAATAAAAACAAAAACCTTAATAATAATAATAAAACTGATACAAGATTTTACGAGACGATGATCTCGTCGAGTTACAAATTGACGCCAACAACGTGTTGCTATTAAAACGTCGAGTTACAATATATACAAGTATATTCTTTTACTGTATTTGTAATGGTACAAATATTACCGTCCCGAGACATATTGGGAATATTAACATTTTCTTTGTAAATTGTATTGGGTTAAAGCAGAATACAAGTTAGCGCAAGGTCGTCGATCTAGTAGCTGAAGGCAGTTATTTTTAGCAACACGAACTTTGAACTATGTGCATTTTGAATCAGGCCACACTACGTCACGAGCCTAGCCCATAATTACATAACTTTGGAATGTGAGTTGTGGGTCACCAAGCCTTGATTTTCGTGAAGGTTGAAAACTTTTAGTAGCTAGGGAACCACTTGATCGATGTTTAACAATACTAGAAGCAAGCAGTGATTTGCTGGCAGATCTGTATACCATCTCGTGCTGTACGGCCGTACAACAATCCGCGGACGAATTTTGGGCACGCCCAATGCCAAAAAAGTATAAAAATGTGAATTAACAAAAATTTCAAGTGGGCCCACTATTAAAATTTATTTAAAAAATGTAACAATATTGAAGTAAACAGTGTTTTCAACTACAATAGCAGATGACAAGTGAACCGAATCAGTGACGACGGACAGTGAATTAAGATATGTGAAAAAATCGAAAGTACGCATCTAAATGGCTTGACGTCTCCTGGACAATGACAAGATAAGTAACACTCGGGGGTAAAAACAAAATTCTAAAAAAGGGTTAAACAAAATTCAATATCATGTCTTCTGATTTTATTGAAAGAAGTTTTAATTATCAAAATTGAGATTTCAAGGGCATGGTGTGTGTGTGTGTGTGTGTGTGTGTGTGTGTGTGTGTGTGTGTGTGTGTGTGTGTGTGTGTGTGTGTGTGTGAACTTACATAATAAATAAGAAGCGCTGGTTTGCGGTGAATAAATTTAAGTAAGTGTTTAAATTTTTTCTATTTTTTAATTTATGTACAATCAATATATATAATCATATAATCACTGTACAGTATTGTTTTATCGTTAAAATCGTAACAGGTGTAAGGGAGGGAGAAAGAATATTTTTTGTTTATAATGGAAAGTAAATCAATTTAATTTGTTTTTGAGTATGCAGAAGTAAAGTAATGATATAACAAATAAAACTAAAGTCATTTGAAAACAAGTAGACTTCAATCATTTATTTCAAATAACCTCAATTCTGTTCTCCAATAACACGCTTACACGAAACTCTGGTTTGACCTTGGTGGTATGGAAGTCATTTTTGGTGAAATGGCGTCCAGTAAATACGTGCACGGACAGCTGTTTGGGGTGTAATATGGTAAGTAAATAAAAAGTAAAAGTAAATAAAATAAAGTAAAGTTACAATTGGTGCTTCGAACAGGGACGTTGTAACATAAATATTTAGTAATAATATAATAACTCCCGTATTTAGTTTATTTCTTAAGCCCCACTGTTGGGTTCGCCAATTTGTAACACCCAACTTCTTCTCGTATATTGTTTACCTTGCTGTTGAATCTGTCAATTTGTAATAAAAGTAACTAGTGATATGTTCTTTTTCTTTTTTCTGTTTGTGAACAGAAATCTGCTGTAAGTGTTAAATCAAATATATTGGAACTTACCGTCTGCGGCTTTCCAGAAACAGCGTCTTTGTGCTACTGTCGTGGTGGGAGCGAGACATAGATTAGTGCGCGGTCGGTTTTCATACGATGTACATCGGTAACCTTCGTACTCGTTGTAAATATTATAATATGTTATATTAAGTTGTTTTATATTAGATTTTAATATTTTAAGTGTTTGACAAGTGTATCATATTTAAACGATACACAATTACTTTTTAAATTCTGATGATGGGACAAGGGTCCCGAAACATGTAAATTTATAAAGACGCTGTTTCTGGAAAGCCGCAGACGGTAAGTTCCAATATATTTGATTGAACAACACGTGGCTTGGTACTAAACATTTGGGATTTATTCCTTTTAAACATGTAAGTGTTAACTTAAAAAAAAATTAATGAGAAGTATAATAGGTTCTTATCTCTAACAATTTATATTAATTAAATCCGTCCTGACCGAATAGTGTACAATATGAGTTAGTATACTGTATGTTTATGTTGTTACTGCTCAGGCCTAGCCTGTACCAAGCATGAGAGCGGAGAGCGGCTGCTGCGAATTAGTTTCTCTTCTCTCATGATTCAACAGCTGTACGCAAGCTAGCGCTGTGGTGTATTGTCGGCCGGTTATTATAGGTTAAGTTGTTTGAGCCTGGTGTTCCTCTCGTTTCTCCCTTTATACACTATAAGTTCTTTAAAATACACTAAATCGTTAACAAATAATAATTACTCATCAGTTTCAGGAAAGATTCTTTATTTTTTTTTTATTCTTTTCAAAACAGATGTTTTCTCTTGGCACAGATACAATACATCGATCACACGGGAATGTATCGATTAGTTACTGAATTCGGGTTTAGATGTTTTTTAAGTTTAATTATATTGTTAAATTTTTCTTAATCTCAGGGTACATGGAGTTCTTGTGACTATTAGTAAGGTCAGAAAATGCAAGTTAAGGTTACAAGTTATTACAATTTAATCATAAAATCTTATTAAATAAAGTTTAAACATGAGCTGGTTTTTTACCGTACGTTGACAAAGTTACTCGTTACGGCCGCGTTTCGCTGGACAGAGACTGGGAGCAGAATGATGAACGAATGTCTGGAATATATCAGCCTCCAGCTTCTCAATAAAAGTTTGGTGTTGGTGTCCCAGGACGTAGTGGAAGTTTCAGTTCTTGATCTTCGCTAATGTTTGCGTTTCTGGTGGTTACGTGTCCCAATGGAATTTGTGTAGTATTAGTTCTTCGCTTAGTCGGAAAAAGTGAGGTTCAGGGCGTAATTTTAATTTTCCTTTCTGTTCGTTTTTCAAATATTTAATTACTTTGACTTCTCCAGATCTTGGGTTGTCTTCATTTAATTATTATTATTTTTCATTATTACTCATTTGACTGTAGTTGATTCGTAATTTTATTCTTTGGAATTTGTATTTTATTTTTATTGGTAGGTAGAATTATATTCTCTGATTGATAGCCTCGGAAGTCGATCAACTGTCTTTTTAGTTAGCTAATATTTATTAATTTTGATTGACAATAAATTTATTCATTAGGCTTTCTTGGTTTTTTCTCGATTTATGACCACTGAACTGTCCTCGTTCATATATAACAATTGAGTGTTGAATCAACAAAATATCTTCTCATTTTGTCGTCCATGACAACCAGTCTTCGTTCTGTTATTGGATAATATTTGTTATCCTAGAGCCATAATTAGAAAAAATATTCTTGTACTTACTTAATAAAATACTCCCTTACTAAAGTTACATTACATCATATAAAACTTTCACATAATCTGTGTTATTAAACTATATACGTTTTGCTATATTTTCTTCTTGATCTTCCTAGTCTAACAAGTATTATCTTCTATTTACAAAATACTAATTTTAGGCCTATTTGTTCTATTACATGTGTTATAATTTTTGTATTTTAAGTCACTTCTTTTTATTAATTAGTACTACTGCTTTCATTTAATTTATTATATTACATTGAATGTTTTTACATTTTTTAGTTATTTAATTTTTCTGACCTGACTTCCTGTACAATGTGTCACTGGCTTATGGCCAATCATTCCATTTTTATTTCATCCTGATTTTAATTTATTATTACTTATCTTGGTCTAGAACCCTTCATCTGTTTATAACATAATTACAATAAACCCTTTGGCATCTTATCAACAATTATTGCCTTCCTGGCCAAGTTTACAAATATAATCTAACACTACCTCTATCATTTATTTAAAGTAAGTACCCAAATATTTACTCTTATTAAGTTTAACATAAATGAAACTGACATCAATTAATTGACACTTTCTTAAAGCAATTGCTTCACACCTGCTACATACAAAAGACAACATAAATACCATGATAACAAAATAACATGATAAAACATAATAACATGCACATTATTATAAAATAAATTACACACCAATTAATTAGTCTACTCTCAGTTAATTAATTACTTAGTCTGTCTATATTCTTTTCCACATTATTTGACACTATGTTTATCGTTCATACTTTTTACTGACCACTTCATAGTTTGTATTTATAAACATTTCTATTTTTCTATTACCTTGTACTCTTACTTGGTATTATTGATTTATTTATTTAATGAAGGTTTACTTTTCTGACCTTTATTATAACGGACAATTAGTGTTTTTTATTTTGATAATTATAAATTTTTTATGTAACGTAGGGGACCTTAGTTTCGTTACGTTACGTTTACATAAAAGTTTATTTTATGTAAACGTGGGCCTACTTTGGAGGACAGAAGGGGTTATTTAAGGTAAACAAATGAAATATAAATAAGATATAAATAGATGTATGCATAAAGGTTGTTGTTGTAATGTAAAGTGCTGGGGAGGTTATTATTTGTTCATGTTCATATTATAAGTAATAATTAAGTATTGATTGATTAATAAAAAACAATCAAAATGGTGAATAACGAAAGCAGTTTTACCGAATCGATCATAATGAGTAATGTAGAAGCGGAATCCACTCCAACGACAACTAGAGTAAGAGAGTTGTCGATGGATGATATGTTTAACCTAATGAGAACAATGTCTGAGAATATAAATAGTAATTTCAATGAAAAGTTCAAAGAACAAGATGTTAAAAGCGAAAGTAGATTCAATGAATTAAATAGTTATTTTAACGAATTAAAAGCAAAATTATATGAAAGGTTTAAAAAACAAAATGAGAAGAGGGAAAGAGATAGACGTAGATTAAAGGAGAATACAGAAGGTGAATTAAAACAGGTAAGTGGTAGTAATGGTGTTAATTATAATGATGACACAGGTAAGTGTAACGAGAATAAAAAATGTAAAGAAGTGATAGATGTCAATACAGGTGATAATTATAATGGTGATAAAATGACAAATAATGACGAGGTTGTAGATAACAAGGTGAGTAATGGGGTTAAGCATAATGGTGACAGCTATAATAGTGAGTTAACAAGTAATAGTGGTAAAATAGTTGAAAATGGGGTATCTAAGGGTGATACAGAAAAAATTTATAGCGATGATGAGAGTATAGAGTTAGTAGGGGTAGTAATGGGGTCGTAATAGGTATAGATGTGCTAGAGAGAGAATATGAAGAGAGCTATTTTGTGGAAGTGGGGCAGAGGGTAAATTTTCCCCGGGTAAATTGTGAAATAAGGTTTTCACAAGTGTTTTTGGAGGACGAGCGTTCCTCAATCAGAGATGGAAGGTATCAAAATGGTCCCTTAAGTTTTTGTAGTTGTCCTGGTAGAGCCAGGAGGTGTTTTTATGATGTTGTGCCCTCTGCGTGGAGTGAGAGAGAAAATGTGAAAGGGGAGTGGGAAGGTGATTTTGTGAGTGTGAGAGAGAGAGAGAGAGAGAGAGAGGTATAGTGTTGTTGGAGGTTAGTAGAAGTTATGAAGAATTGTTAGAAAGAATAAAGGTTGAGAGTTAATAAAATAAAAAACTTACCTTATGACGAAAACAGTACAGCGGTTGTGAATGCTGATAACGTTGATAATTATATTGAGTACTTCTGTGCATAGAATTGGGATATTAATAGCAGCTGACTCTGATAATAAGGAGATGATAAAATGTTTAATTGCGACAAATAATAATACTGACGGTGACAGGACCAGAATTACTGATGTAGACAGGTTATATGGTAGAACAATAATGTGGGATAACCCAGTAAATTATTATGTGGGTATAACGGAACAATTTAAAATATTAAAGGGTTATTATAATAATAATAACAAAATAATTTTATTGAAAAATGAATTGTGTTGTAATAAAATCAGATTAAATTTCGATGATGGTGGTTAGATATATAGTGAATGAACATTTAATTATTGTAGTTCATGGTAATTACTTGGCTAACTTATGTAATGAGGTGTGGTAAACAATAAAATGATATGACGAAAATTGTAGATAAAGTTGTATTGATGTTAAATGTATTGTGTTATGTTGTTGGTAGGTACATTGTATTTTGTATGATTGATTCAGTTTTAATGGAATTAAATGAATTTAGAGTGTTATAAAAGATGGATTTTGGGTAATGATTTCCTAATAAGTATAAAGCAGGAATTGATTTCAATAAACGAGTGTTAGACACAATAAGAGTTTCAGGTAGAAATGATACAAAAACGGGTAAATGGCAGTGACACAGAAGCGAGAGTGAAAGTAGGTAGAGGGAAAGCGAGTAGTGAAAGTAAATAGTGAATATGGGAAAACAGGGCGGATAAATTTCTTAATGAGGGTGGCGTTGTAGGGAGTCCCCAACGACGGGAGTTGTGGGCAGTAGTGGAACGTTTTAAAGAGGTGTTTGTGGAGTTACCTGGAAGGGCCAGGAACTAATAAAGGCTTGAGTATAGGGTTACACACATTGAGTAATAGGGCTTGAGTATAGGGAACACACATCCTATGTACAAAAAGGTTATAAGGTGCCCTATTCTGAAAGAAGAGGTTCAAGTAGATTTAGAGAAAATGGTGGAGGAGGATGTAATTGAGAGGTCGGTGTCAGGCTATTTAAACCGTTGGTAGTTGAAATCGATAAAGAATAATGGGAGAATGGGGTTAGGTCTAAATGCCCGTAATATAAAACAGATTATTATTCTTGAAAGGGAGTCACTCATTTGTTGATAGAAATAGTAATTCAGAATAGAAGGTATTATGTAACAGTTGGAAGATTTAATTGAAAAAATTGAAATTAAAGTTGGAATGTTTGTAAATTTTATTCAGATTCAAGTGTGAAAGATTTATGTTAATGTAATATTGATAATGTTCATTTTGAGTGTTATTATGTTGTATTATGTTGATTATGAGAAACATAAAGTGTCTAATTGAGTAGTATGTAATTGTGTAGGGATATAAAACATGTATTGTATGTTTTAAATGCGATTTCCCACTTTCGGGCGGTCCCGGCCTTACCAGCCCAGATCGTGGTTTTGGTTTACGATCAGTTATGGGCAGACTTATTGTACACTGACCATAGTTGGTTGCCTTTGAAATTGGTGTAACATAGAAATTTAATGGGAAACAAAAGGGGAATCTAAGAATTTTGTTTTTGGAACACGGCTACACACCTATAGCAGGGGTGGTAGACCGAATAGGGGCGTAAAAATAAGTTTATTAGTAGAGGTACTAGTACCCTGAAGTTTATGTAACACCAAAGCAAGGATGGAGGTGAAATAAAAGAAAAAATGTTCACCCCTTCCACCTCAGTCCTTGTGGAGACAACTGGGCGCTACAGTCCAGGGGGGGGCAATAGTGTGTGTGGAAGGAGGAAGTTGATGATTATTATTAATGGGATAAAATAAACCGGTTAATGGAATTATGTTGATAATATAGAGTGTGTACTTGATCTTAGGATGTAATTACATGATTTTGTATTGTTTTGAAGAGTATTATGTAGATGATGAACAATTTTTGAGAAAAGATATAAGTAGATAATTTGTGATGATGTAGTCGATTTAAACGTGTCTAAGAGGAATTTTAGTAATGAATCTAAATATTTTTGAGATGTGAATTGGGTAATGAAAGATATTTGTAATGCTATAATGGGAAGTGGTTATTTAAATTCTGATGGGAATCAAGGAAATATTTTGAATTTGGGATAAGAATTAACGAGAAAGGGGCATACAAAATGTTGGTATTAAAAAATTAAGATGTATTAGGTTAGGTTAAGGGCATATGTATGTTAGCAAGTTAAGAAAAAAACCAGTGCTTCTTGACGCAAACCAGCACAGCTAAGGGGAGACCAGATCAGTTCTGGATATGGTATAATACAAGGCCATTATTTAATATTTTGATTTGATGTTCTAGTGTCTGGTGATATTGTGGCGGTGGTCCTGTGCTGGCCTGCACGTCAGAGCAGGGGCGTCAAGTGCCTGACTGGCCTTGCGGTGTTGGGATCTCGAGAGGGAAGTCCAGTAAGGTCATTCAGGTGCAGCTGCAGTCACTGGATCAGGGGGGTAAGTTACCCATGAGTTTTAGTAAAATGTAAAGGGAGTTATGGCGCCATAATTGGGCTGAGCCTCTTAGGAAGTCTGTGAGTGTCAATGAGAGTTTTTACGCTTCAGCATAAAACCTCTCATTGAGGGGGTATTGTAACGGTACATATATTACCGTCCCGAGACATATTGGGAATATTAACATTTTCTTTGTAAATGTATTGGGTAAAAGCAGTATACAAGTTAGCATCAAGGTCGTCGATCTAGTAGCTGAAGGCAGTTATTTTTAGCAACACGAACTTTGAACTATGTGCATTTTGAATCAGGCCACACTACGTCACAAGCCTAGCCCATAATTACATAACTTTGGAATGTGAGTTATGCACCACCAAGCCTTGATTTTCACCAAGGTTGAAAACTTTTGGTAGCAAGGGAACTACGTGATCGATGTATAACAAAACTAGAAGCGAGCAGTGATTCGCTGGCAGATCTGTATACCATCTCATGCTGTACGGCCGTACAACAATCCGCGGACGAATTTCGGGCGCGCCCAACGCCAAAAAAGTATAAAAATGTGAATTAACGAAATTTCATGTGGGCCCACTACTAAAATATATTTAAAAAATGTAACAATATTGAAGTAAAAACAGTGTTTTTCAACTACAATAGCAGATGACAAGTGAACCGAATCAGTGACGACAGACAGTGAATTAAGATATGTGAAAAAATCGAAAGTATGCATCTAAATGGCTTGACGTCTCCTGGACAATGACAAGATAAGTAACACTCGGAGGTAAAAACAAAATTCAATATCATGTCTTCTGATTTTATTGAAAGAAGTTTTAATTATCAAAATTGAGAGCTCAGGGGCATGGTGTGTGTGTGTGTGTGTGTGTGTGTGTGTGTGTGTGTGTGTGTGTGTGTGTGTGTGTGTGTGTGTGTGTGTGTGTGTGTGTGTGTGTGTGTGTGAATTACATAATAAATAAGAAGCGCTGATTTGCGGTGAATAAATTTAAGTAAGTGTTTAAATTTTTTAATTTATGTACAATCAATATATATATAATCATATAATCACTGTACAGTATTGTTTTATCGTTTAAATCGTAACAGGTGTAAGGGAGGGAGAAAGAATATTTTTTGTTTATAATGGAAAGTAAATCAATTTAATTTGTTTTGAATATGCAGAGTTAAAGTAACTAGTGGTCGCCCAGTGGTCGAAATTCGACCGTAATTCAATACATTTTTAAGTTTTAACATTATTGAGGTTCTTTTGTCAAAGAGTATACCTCTATAATCATTGCATATAATTTTTTTGAATTTTGTTCTATTACGTCAGCTGCGAGCGTGTACAAATACGTCATTAGCGTGTGTTGTTTGCCTTAATTCCCTGCAATACCTATGAAATTTAAAATTTAATGTTAGTAACAGTTGAAAAAACACAATTACAGCTTGTATTCGTATTTATTTTTTGATATAATTCATTGTCAGTTTTAATTTTTTCATGTCATTATTGAATCAAATAAACGCTAATAAAAATGAGACTTGACATTCATAGAAGTATAAGATACATTGTTTTCAATTCCAGTGGATTACATTTCATTTTTGGTAAGGTACAAAATTCGAAAACAGTTTGAAGATTATCTGCTACAAAGCTTATATAATTTTTTTATTTTTTGTTCTATGCATTAATTTTCAAGTTATTTGAAAAATATGAAAGAAAGGAAAAATGAGGTTTAGCTTGGCTAAGCCATATTTAAAAAGTAATAACGCATTTTTTGACATTTCCTTGGGTTTTTTTTATTGCCATACTGACCAGGTTTCGCCAAGGCTACACAGTTATTTTGCCTATCTTTTTCGAATTACAGTATATAAAATTTAAATAAAAAATTAATACAAAATAAAAAATGAAATAAAAAATACGTGCCTCGTATTTTTTCATATATTTTTCATTAAATCAAAAAAACCGGGTGGTTAAAAAAATAAACGTCCATTGAACTTAAAATAGTTTGAAAGTGAATTTAATGATTCAGAACTTCTGCGTAAACGATGTTTTTGGTAAAAACTCTTTCATCATTTGTTAAATGCCCTTGGCCATTATATTCGGAAATATAAAATCTCAAACCATCGAATGATCGAACTCTACTTGTTGCGACGTACAATTGACCATGTGTAAAAAATTGGCTGCCTCAATAAAATTCAAATTTTTTCGAATGTTTGTCCTTGAGACTTATTTATTGTCATCGCAAATGCAGGTATAATTGGAAATTGAGTTCTTTGAAAGTTAAATAGTAAATCAGTACCAGAATATGTTAAATTTATACGTGGAATCAAAATTCTCTTATTGCGTGCGGTTCCAGTAAAATTTCGCAATCAATAGCATTACGATGCATACACTTGATGCGCATTCTTGTTCCATTAACTAATGCTTCCTTTGTATTTAAGTTTTTGATCAGTAAAACGATGCAATTAACTTTCAATACTAACTTATGTGGTGGCAATCCACTAATTGTCAAAGAATTCAAAAACTCTACTGGATAGTTATTGATTTCATTGTCATCATCACAAATTATTTTATCGTAGCTATGATATGTTTTCTGTTCACCTGGTATTCGATTAAGTATATCAGTATTAATAAAAGTACAATCATCATTTTTAGGTGCTAAAATAACTGACTTCAATATGTTATCTGAGAGTATGTTTTCGGAAATATTTCCATACACCTCATTAATAATATTATTTTCATCTCCTATTAATTGCTGAGGTATTTTAATAATATTTTCACCAAACTGAGGGAATTGTGGGGCTTCATCATTACCAATTTTTTTCAAGAATTCGACAAATTCTATTTCACTTGGTAAGGCTCTCATATTTTGAGTAAACGTTACTTTATGAAAATAAACAAATTTATGCCAACTCGTGACACAATTTTCAATTAAAGTTGCACGTGATCCATGTGGGACAACTGGTAAGATTTGCCGAAAATCACCGCACAGAAGTATCGTTTTCACTCCAAATGGTTTATGTTTATCATTTTCATCGCATAGATCCTGCAATGATTTTCAACACTTGCAGTGGGCACATAAAAATTTCATCAATAATTATCAATGATGGTGAATTTATGTAACGTCCATAGCTACTATTTGCGGTAATATTCGCTACAGAATTTTCCAAAATGGGTATAGGCAATTTAAACACATTGTGTAAAGTTCTACCTCCAAGTAATAGAGTTGAAGCTATGCCACTAAACGCTGTTGCAATGCAACTAAGATTAAGCGAATTTAATTTGTGAATGATTGCTGTTTGTGTGAATGTTTTTCCACAACCTGCATGAGCGGTTAAACAGAAAACAATAGATCCAGTATCATGATGCAAAAACTTCACGAATCACACAATCAATTAGATTACGCTGTTCAATATTTGCAGTTTCATAATGCTCACAAAACAGAAACTCTTGTTCTATTGGATCAATAGCATTTGCTTCGTCTGTTCTCTGCGAATACGTGGGAACTGGTAAACCAAGTTCTTGACATGACAAATTATGAACATTCAAAATATCTTCAATTTCTAATAGAGCTGTGTTAAAGGATACTTCTTCGTTGTAATCTCTCAAAAAATCTTCACTAAGATATACTTTAAATTCATTCCATAACGCCAATGCATTGGCTGGCACATTTAATGCACAAATGTAACCAAATAAATTTCACATTTGTTTTGGTGAATGTAATTATTTTGCTTCATTTAAACATTCGCGCCATTCATTATCATTTGAAGCAATGCCGCGAGCATGGCACGCTTCAACAAAAGAAGTGTGTATAATTCCATTGTATGTTCTAACCTCCTCAAATGATTTTGGACTACAGACATGTAATAAAAGCAATCGTAAATGGAAAAGTTCGATGTCTTTTGGTGATACTACATATATGCGTGTAATGATTTTATCACCTCCACGCCTTCTCTTCTTCCATTTTTTTCGGGAATCTTCCCACACATAATGCAAAGGAATTTCAATATACTTATATTCATGCGCTGATGGATCTGATCGATTCAATTCAAAAAAATCCTAATAATTTTGTTTGTCTTGCATTTTCAATTGCTTGACGTTCTTGCTCTTCTCGAAAGTAAACATTCTGTCTACGCGGTAAATGAATGTTAAGTCTAACGATGACATGTGATTGAAAATGCATTGGTAATTCATAGACGCGCCATACAGCTTCAGTTGATCCGACATAAAGGCCATTTAAAAAATTTTTAACTTCATCAATTTGTATTTCTGGACCTGGTTCATTTCTCTCTGAACCTAATTCAACAGATGCACTGTCATAGCCTTTATACAGGTATTTATAAATGTATTTAACACTTTTAACTGTAGTGCATACTTCAACATTTATATGGCAATTAAATTTGGCAAGTAAATACGGATTGTATGGTACAACATAACGATTGTCGAGGCAACTACCGCGAACTTCAGCATTAATACCATTATCACGCCTTCTGTATAATGGATATCCATTTAATGATTCACATGTAAATTCATTAAATCGTTTTGGATAATCTTTTGTGCATTTTCCATCTCTCATACATACAGAATTTGGATTAAGTACACCGCATGGACCATGCATCATGTGTTTTACAACATATTCATGTAATGTAGGATGTGTTTGAATGTTAGGAATCTCCGCAGATACAACTTTATCAATATTGGTAGCGTTAACAATTTTATCTTGCTCATTTAAAGAGAGCAAAATGTTGTAAACTTACAAAAATTTTATCGAAATACATAAATGAATTAAAATACTATACTGCCAGGACTTACCTGCACTCATTCTCCACTACTTACCTAGTATAAAATTTTGTTCAGAAGCTCAGAGTCGCCAACATGTTTTTTAGTTATACATGTAAACTTTGAACACTCTACCTTAATAGAAACGGGACAATTTCGCCATCTGACTACCCCCCAATAATAATTCAGAAGATACCCAGCACAGAAATGAGAAAGTGGTAATGACGAAATAACTAGATCAACACATGGTTTGACAGTAAACTAAATAGTTTTAATTAAGTAAAACAAGGACATAAAAAAGCAAATTTTCACATATACATTTATAGATTATAGATTTCGGTTATAGATTTAAATATTATTCAAGACAGCCCATTCTGCTCACGCACACTTTCATACAATACTTTACCCTTATTTAATATTTTACAAATTCCTTTACTATTCAAACTGTTCACAATCGCGATTCCGTACACCACATGGTCTGTTACCCGATTCGATTTCCCGTTAATTCATTTTGTCGTCGGTT
The DNA here is from genome assembly GCA_034769895.1 of Magicicada septendecula. NCBI lineage: Eukaryota > Metazoa > Arthropoda > Insecta > Hemiptera > Cicadidae > Magicicada > Magicicada septendecula. The sequence goes on from CM068368.1 coordinate 862,940,706, forward strand.
CACTCCACGTCACCGGTATACACTTGTTAAGTCTGTTAGTTCCCCGGGTCCCGGTCGGTATGAAGGCGTTATTTTATTTAGTTATCCATATTTAAAAGTTCGACCCGACCGGGCCCGCACAATGCGATCAGCGTCTGTCAGCGAACTCGGTTTCTCGTGGACTGGGGCGATCCGCTATGTATGCACGGCCAACTCAATTTCGTCGTTTCTCATGTGGAAACCACAGCTTGTGGTTTCGTCGCCGCAGATATGCCCCATTTAACTCATGCTGTTGGTGTTGTGTTAGTTGTATCAGGATATTGGCTAGGCACTGGCTAACGTCACAAAATAGGCATGACTTAATTTTTATATCCGCCAGCGAGGTAGATGAATGTGGACCAAAAATTGTTTCTTGGCCATGTTTGCTTCGGAAGTCAGCGTGGGTCCGCGCGCCTGGTTGTGTAATGCTTATGGGCGCGCTGTCACACTCTTACAAAGTTCGTGGAAATGAAGGCTGAGTAAATTCTTGGTTACCGATTGCACAACGTGATATTGCGTCGCCTTTGTTAAAACTGTTCTTACAACACGTGGTCTGTCTCCGTTGAAATTAGACTTCACACATATTTTTATAAATCCCCAAAAATGCAATAAAATAAATAACCCATAAATTTGGCCCGTTACAATACCCCCTCAATGAGAGGTCTTCTGTCAAAACAGAAGAAATCTCATTGATAAAACCCCTAAGAGGACCGGTGAGGAACTGGTGCCAATAACCCCCTTTTGTTCTTACACTTCATGGGTAAGCGACCCCCCTGGCTCGGCGACTATGGACGCATCTGAACGAGATCACTGGACTTCTCTGTGCGAGATCCCAACACCAAAAAATCGAACAGACACGCACCACAGCGCACCTCACCTTCTAACATGTTTCCCCAAAAAATCCAACTCCCTGGCTTAGATCATGCCAGAACCTCAACCGATATGTTCCCCTTTTCCTGCAAACTGGGCTGCCTTTAGCAGATACTGGGCTCACACACACACCTATTCTACATATTGTAAAATTAAAATATTCTTCAAAAATTTATTAAGCGAAAATCATTAGTTGCTATCCTTGAAAATCAAAACACAAGTTTTGCATCTATACTGAATAATTCTCTTCATTAATTTTTCTTTTCGTTATTAAAAAATAAACAAATTAACCATTTCTTACAATAGGAACATACTTAACCTAACATGTGATTACATCGATACTCTAACAATACAATGCAAATAAAACACTAATAATACACAAACAATAACATCATCAAAGTTAAAATATCCATTAGCTGGCAGGCACAAAATCAAGAAATTTTTTTTTTTTTTCAAAAAAATTTCCAAAAAAAAATTTTAAATTCCAAAAAATTAAATTTATTAAAATATTTTCTTTCCATATTGAAATTATTTAAAATTTGTTCAAATCAATTCAAAGCAGATTGGCTTTATTTCCTCGATAAATGTGCCTAGTATATGACCTCACCTATCAGCTGATCAAAACTGGGTCAAGTCAAGAACCTTGACCTACATACGTTACACACAAGTTATACCTGAAAATACATTGTACATCTATAAAATTCTATCTTGAAACACAAAAACACAATAACATAAAACTTTTAAAAGAACAAAATATCATTATAATTAACAATCAAATTGACATTTAAATTATTCAAATAAACACTTTCTAACTTTACATTTCCAAATTCTATCAAAATTTGTCACTGGTTTCAATTAAAAATTTTATATTCGTGTTATAAATCTCTTTCTTTATTATTCTCACTTTCTCTTACTTTGGGTGATTTAATTATTTATACTAGCTTGATATGACATTTGGCATTTATACATATATAATATCTTTTTCTCTTTCTGACTCTAATACCGCTAACAACTTTGAACTAATATGACACCCATCTCTATCAAAATATCTATCAAACACTCTCTAAACCCAATTTACCATGAAACTCAAATCGCCACCTTCTCTCGATATATAAAAAATTAATCTCTAACCCTTTGTACTTAGGATAAGTGTTTCCCCCCCAAAAAGCTCATTCCCTTATGTTGGTTCCTGGATTCTACCTAAGGTAACCCTTTCCGGCGCCAAACGGTCCCTTCCCGTCCCAACCCTTTTGTTGCGGACTCGCACATTACACTATCCCCTCTTACAAAATTGCCATCCCCAAATCTCATTCTCCATTATCCCACTTCAACTACAACAAAATAACATCATCATTTATAAACATCCATATATCAATCAAAACTCTACATATATTCCCCATAACTACTGTGTCAACATCAATACTTCTCAAATTCTATTACATTACCTCAGAACAATATTACATTAATTCAAAACAATATTTTTCTCTCTACTACCACTTTAACTTGGACTGATCTATATGTCCCAATAAAATATTCATCACCCAGAATCTATCTTTTTTTTATCTCTGACAATTCATTTAACAGCTTACTACATTAAATTACTTTTCTCATCATTTGAAATAGCATCTTTAGCACATTAAAACATTATATTTAACATTAGTTACCTTGATCATCAATAAACAATTTAACAGTGACATTTTACTACTGATCAGCTGACATTCCTAGCCAAGTGAAAACACATTTCAAAATTGTGCAAATTACATGAAATACATATGGTTATCAATCCTTACATTTACCATCAATGTTTCCCCTCTTTCTGACTGGTACAATTATGTAAACCACCTGCCAGTCGGTCTAGTTTTACTTAGTTTCACAATTACACAAATTATATCAAACACATATTTTTATCAATTCTTATATCTAACACAATAAAATAATACATTGAACACCATAAAATGTAGAATGAACACAGTATACTGAATGTATGAAACCCTATTTATCAAAGCAGAATACAAGCGTTTTATTAAAGCAAAATTGATTTAGGATTTTTAATTTTTTGTAAATTAAAAATCCTAAATCAATTTTGCTTTAATAAAACGCTTAAGCACGTTGCTCATCTGAGCAACCCCCTGATCCACACACACTATTGTAATTTATGTAGGACTGTATTGCCCTTTTGCTTCCACAAAGACTGCATAGTTGGAGGAATTGGACATCTCCGTGTCTTTGCTTCGGCTTGACATTTTAAAAATTGTGGATATCGACATATCCTTGTTTTATATTGAAAAGCCCTTAAAACGGGTCTACCACCTGGCTATGCTGTCCCCACGCGGACAGAGTGGCAGCCGCTGTTCCATAGTTCTGGGATTTCCCCTAGTTTCACCCCCCATTTAATTTCTATTATCAACCAATTTCAAATCAGCTATGGTCAAGGGACTTGATATGGCCATAGCTGACCACTAGCCAAAACCACGATTAGTGCTGGTAAGGCAGTAATCACCCGAAAAGTCGGGGAAATCAAACTTTCACTTCAATGCCTGTTCTATATCCTCATTGTTATGTACGGCACGAAAGTCTATCATGGTACAATTGTACAAAAAAGGTGTGCCGCACATTTTCGCCATGTTGGCCTCCGATGGAGGTAACACTCACTGTTACCCCCAACCCATTCCACTATCTACGGGGGCACAGGCCACTACCGCAATAGCACCTTAATAACTAAATTAAAATCATATAAAACATTATAACATGAAATTTTCATTAACCATTCATCCATCAACATTCAAATCATTCATCACTTTCTACCATTGAATTTTCTTCAAATTTTCAAATTTATCCTTAACATTTATTTTATATTATCTTTCAGTTATCATTACTCTTTTAAATTATTATTTCAAGTTGTTTTCATTGTTAAAATGTTTTCATTGTTAAAATTAAAATTATTTCATTTGAGTTAAACATCTTATTACATTTCATTCCATTTAATTAGTATAATAAATTTTATACTTGCAGTCCATTTAAACTGACATACACAAAATCACAAAATATATACACCATACCATACACCAATACTTTCACGTAACCTCTGAAACATTTAACAAAATGTTATTTCAAATCAAACAATTTAACAATTAATTACCAAATTCACATCTCGTAAAATAATTTAAATTCATCAGAAAATTCAATTATATAACATTCAAATCAATCGGAATATTTAAAACATCTCAAATTATTTTAATTAAATTAATTATTGAAAATACAAATTTCATTGCTAGCAAAACAATTACAATTCGCTAATTACTGTCTTCAAACTTAACTTTGTTATTTATTTATATTGCAAATATTAATATTATTATTATTACCATTACCTACATACACATTGTTTACTTAACATTTTACAATACACATAAATAAATTTACCAAACATTTATTTACAAATCGTCATCATTATTATTCAGTTATATCTCCCTTCAATGTCAAAATCCGCTAGGTCATTACCATGTATTAACATACTTAAACGGTTCCTTCCCTGTTTTCTTAATCTAGCCTCCATCGTCATGTAATAGTCGTACCTTTTTGTAACATTTCTCTTCCTTATTTATACTCGATTTGTTATTATTATTATTACAATAAACCATTACTTCTAAGTTCTTTATTATACCATTCATTAGGTCATAAAATTTGTCACAATCAATTAATTTTATCCAGTCTCCGTTAGTAAATTTTCTCAGTACCAAGTAAATTATTTTATTGTCATAAATTAAATGGTTATTACTTGAACGTACTTCTAACCTTACTTTCCACTCATCATAAGCTCTCCTTAAATTATATACTTCTATCTCTTTATCAACCCACAGTTCTCCATCCAAATTTCTCTCATCATAACGCCACATCACACTTTCTCTCTCATTCCATGCAGAGGGTACTAACTCAATTAAATATTTCCTGACTTCTCCAGGAACAACAAAAAACTTTAAAAAACAATTATTCGTAGAACACTCGTCTACCCAATATATACGTGAATATCTTTCTTCACCCCCCCATACCTCGTAAAAAATTTACCCTCTGTTTCATACTCACAATATTATAACTCTCTTTCCACTCATTATCTAACTCATCAACATTAATTACTACGCCTTTACGATCTATTACTTTCTCTCTCTCACTCACTATCTCTATCTCACCACTATCCAATATTTTATTCTCAACTATCTCATTATTTAACATTATTTCATCATAGGAATTAATTATATTAATATCACCACTTACCTCAGACTTGTAATCACCATCATTATTTTCACTAGTCAACACTACCTCTCCCACTATTTTGTCACGGTTATTTATAAATTCATTATTAGAATTATCATTAGCACTCACCTGGTTAATTATTTCTTCACTATCATTAACAACATTATTATCACTCTCTATTGCTACATTTTCAATTGTGTCACCGTTATCATTTTTGATCTCGTGACTACCATTTTCTACTATTTTACTCTCACTAACCCCTTCACTTACCTCGTTACTTTGTTTACTAGTGCCATCACTAATAGTGCCACCACTATTCTCTCTTAACAATTTGTATAATTCTGGAATTCGTTTAACCCTCTCATTAAATTTACGCCGATCATCATCAGTCCTTTCTTCCAAATACCTTTCGAAACTGTCACGGAATTTCTCCCATTTCTCCGCAAAGGTTTCTTGTGCCTCAGCCATGTTCACTGCCTTATTTTCTGCCACCGTTATTTCGACTATCTTACCTTTATCATTGGTCATCTTACTACCAATACTAATATCATCACTATGCTTTCTAATTTCGGCAAATATTCCTTCTTCTTGTTCTTCCATTCGTGTTAACCTATCGTCTAAATTACCCCACTCCTCGTCCGTCATTTCGCCTACCACCTCTCTAAATTCATTCTCCCACTCATCCCACGCGAAACCAATATCATTACCTTGTATTTTGGCCATGTTTAGAGTTCATTTATATAACACTTTTTATATATAAAAACCACTATTATTCTACAATCAAAACGCCTAACACAACTGTAAATCATAACACAAACATAACCTACTCACACTTACGTAAATATGTACGATAAATATTTTTACAAATTCGTCATTACCACATCCTATTTTCTGTGCTTTAAAATAGGTCTACCTCATATAAATAAAATTAAACGAAAATCCTGGCAGCGTGAGCCAATTGTAAACTTACAAAAATTTGATCGAAATACATAAATGAATTAAAATACTATACTGCCAGGACTTACCTGCACTCATTCTCCACTACTTACCTAGTATAAAATTTTGTTCAGAAGCCCAGAGTCGCCAACATGTTTTTTAGTTATACATGTAAACTTTGAACACTCTACCTTAATAAAAACGGGACAATTTCGCCATCTGACTACCCCCCAATAATAATTCAGAAGATACCCGGAACGTTTAGACGAATCTTGCAGCACAGAAATGAGAAAGTGGTAATGACGAAATAACTAGATCAACACATGGTTTGACAGTAAACTAAATAATTAAGTAAAACAAGGACAGAAAAAAGCAAATTTTCACATATACATTTATAGATTATAGATTTCGGTTATAGATTTAAATATTATTCAAGGCAGCCCATTCTGCTCACGCACACTTTCACACAATACTTTACCCTTATTTAATATTTTACAAATTCCTTTACTATTCAAACTGTTCACAATCGCGATTCCGTACACCACATGGTCTGTTACCCGATTCGATTTCCCGTTAATTCATTTTGTCGTCGGTTCACTCCACGTCACCGGTATACACTTGTTAAGTCTGTTAGTTCCCCGGGTCCCGGTCGATATGAAGGCGTTATTTTATTTAGTTATCCATATTTAAAAGTTCGACCCGACCGAGCCCGCACAATGCGATCAGCGTCTGTCAGCGAACTCGGTTTCTCGTGGACTGGGGCGATCCGCTATGTATGCACGGCCAACTCAATTTCGTCGTTTCTCATGTGGAAACCACAGCCTGTGGTTTCGTCGCCGCAGATATGCCCCATTTAACTCATGCTGTTGGTGTTGTGTTAGTTGTATCAGGATATTGGCTAGGCACTGGCTAACGTCACAAAATAGGCGTGACTTAATTTTTATATCCGCCAGCGAGGTAGATGAATGTGGACCAAAAATTGTTTCTTGGCCATGTTTGCTTCGGAAGTCAGCGTGGGTCCGCGCGCCTGGATGTGTAATGCTTATGGGCGCGCTGTCACACTCTTACAAAGTTCGTGGAAATGAAGGCTGAGTAAATTCTTGGTTACCGATTGCACAACGTGATATTGCGTCGCCTTTGTTAAAACTGTTCTTACAACACGTGGTCTGTCTCCGTTGAAATTAGACTTTACACATATTTTTATAAATCCCCAAAAATGCAATAAAATAAATAACCCATAAATTTGGCCCGTTACAATACTCCCTCTACAAAATTAAAATAAACGGTTTTTTGCCTTGACATACACTCCACAGACTATTGAAAAAGGAACATTTGAAATCACACAAAATTCACCGCTCATTCAGTCAATCTGTCAGTATTAAGCAAGCTGTATTTCACTTTCAACTGCACATTAATATATAAAACACAGATATCTAATATACAAAATATAAAATAAACGCTTTTTTGCCTTGCCATACACTCCACAGACTATTGTTGCCTGGCAACAAAATTATTTTATTTTTAACAATTACCATTGTTTGAAAAAGTTTAAATGAATTTTCAAGTGCAAATGAATGTTTTATTTTATTTAATTTAATGTATTTGTAACACATATTATATATAAATTTTAGCTTTCTGCACTCCTTCTCCATATAAACTTTAACTATGCCAAATCTCACACTCCTCCGTGCGCGCAATATGCTTAAAAAGGGGTACAAAGTTTTCTCTTCACGTATTAATATATAGATGATATAACAAATAAACCTAAATTCATTTGAAAACAAGTAGACTCAAATCATTTATTTCAAATAACCTCAATTCTGTTCTCCAATAACATGCTTACACGAAACTCTGGTTTGACCTTGGTGGTATGGAAGTCATTTTTGGTAAAATGGCGTCCAGTAAATACGTACATGGACAGCTGTTTGGGGTGTAAAATGGTAAGTAAATAAAAAGTAAAAGTAAATAAAATAAAGTAAAGTTACATATTTACAAATGTAATAGGCTACTATTTAAATAGCTTAATTTTAAATTTACTGTACTGTGATTGTAAGTGATAGTGTCCAGGTTTGTTTTCAACCCACTAATGAAAATATCCAAGTACAACTTATATTTTTATTAATTTTGAGTAGTTTTTTTTTTTAATTATGTCTTGATATAAAATACTTTATTGTTGAAATTATTACTATCAACCAGGTCCAAGTTAAGCCATGGTCCACAGTTGTTGCTGTTGAGAAATGTTTCGGCTCCACCATCGGAGACCATCATCAGTGTCTAGATTGGCACAGTGTCCTCCAATCTAGACACTGACGATGGCCTCCGACTGTGGGCCCAAAACATTTGTCAATAGCAACAACTGTGGACCTTGGCTTAACAGCCCGACAGATAATAATAATTTCAACAATGTTGAAGCCAGCTGTAAAAGCTTAAGGACTTGCAAAATAGTTAATGTTCAAAAATCCAAGTAAATTAATAATTTGAACTACTCCTGCTCCAATTAGTTCAGTTATCAACTCTCTACTGAACTGTTTTGGAAAAACATACGTTTTATGTAAAATTCAAGAACATGTTACCATATAATATAACATTGATGACAATTTCAGTTTATTCCATTATGGTAGTAACCTTGTCATAGAAGGTGTGAAACATTTTCATACTGGCATTGAAAAATTCTGAATTTTGTAAAGAAGCGTTTATAATTTTTACAGAAGAAGTAGATAACGATGAAGATGAGGATGAAGATAACATGGAATGTGAAATGGACACACAGTCAGAAGAAATGTCAGAACATGGAGAAGACGAAGACGATGAGACAGAAACAATGACAGTGACGTCTGAAGCACCGTTGCCTGCGGAGAAGTATGACCAACAGACAGATTTGACAGAAGAACAAGAGATACTGGCCAAAATTAGAGGTATTGCTTGTGTGTGTGTGTGTGAGAGAGAGAGAGAGAGAGAGAGAGAGAGAGAGAGAGAGAGAGAGAGAGAGAGAGAGAGAGAGAGAGAGAGAGAGAGAGAGAGAGAGAGAGAGAGAGGGGGGGGGAGAATGAGGGGGAGAGATTACTGTTGGCTAGACTGAATTGTTTTTCAACCAGTAAGTATTCATGGGTGTGTTCATATTGTGAATTTTCGAGACAGAATCTGTAAGAATTTAATCAAACTTTTCACCTACTTTTTTGGGCCCTGATGTACAAAAATTTAGAAGTTTAAAAAATAAATTTTGTATTCAGATTGTGGTTAAAATTCCCTTTAATTTAAAGCGATTCTTAAAATTATTGTTAATCGATGGTGCAATATACTTATTACAAATTATAAGGTTTCGGACATCAGCCATCGTGAGTTAAAATTAAGAAACACGACATTTTAACCTCTATAGAATTAGAGGTCGTCTTCAGATGAATAAAAAAAATTAATACTGTACAAAGATAAATCTATATCACTAATAAATAGGTATCATCAAACTCCAAATCTTAGTTCATCAAATATATTGCTAAATAATAATGACGATAATAAAACAGTACTCACCATTCCAGCAAGGAAGGATTCTTCCAGTGGTTGCAATGTAAACAACGAAGCCACCAAGACAGGCTCTCCTTATATAGGGAGTTCACAAGTTGGGGGGGGGGGGTGCGGCCAACCACACACCAATCCTTGCCCACCCCACATGTCACTTTTGTATCTCTCTACATAACTTCAGACTTCCTATACCACATTGTGGAAATACCTTTACTCGCTTGGCTGATACAGTTCTTCTAAACTGCGGTAAACGATGCCTCCACAATTTTTTTGTTTTAACTGATTACTTTCTTAGCCAATAATTTCAACATTATCTCATAACACCTTGTGGTGCTCTTCCCATACATGTTCAGCCAACTTTTTTAAAATTTTATTATTTTTTTAGTAATATATTTGTTTAACTAAGATTTGGAATTTGACGATATCTATTTGTTAGTGATAGATTTATCTTTGTATTAATTTTTTTGTTCACCTGAAGATGACCTCTGATCCTATAGAGGTTGAAATGCTGTTTCCTAATTTTAACCCACGATGGCTCATGTCCGAAACTTTATAATTTGTAATATCCCTTTAATTTGATACTCCACATGGGCTTTTGCAACTTTTTCATAGTTTTGGTCGGATATTTTCCCTCTTGGACCCCTACATTTGCGGGTGTCAATCTAAAAAAGAATAGGGTTCTGTAGGGTAAAAGTATGGACATGTGTACAAGTTTTTTGAAAATTGGTTGCTGGATTCAAAAGGTATCGTGAGACAGGTATACCCCAAATAGACAGGCAGACAAATGCCAAACAGTTGAGTTAAAACTAAGATCTTGCTTCACTCTTTCTTTAATATTGCTCTCCCCATGTTAAAAGTGGTGTTTGTGTGTTCAAAATAGTTATTCAGATATATGTACAGTAGAGTCTCGATAGATCGAGGTAATTGGGACCAAACCAACCTCAAACTACGCAGAATGCCAGTATTATCTGCTGCGCTCTGCCGATGCGCTGAGCACGCCGCACTGTGCCCCTAAGCCACAACTGAGCTAGCCCTCTAATGTATGAGCGTCTCTGCATGATAATGTAAAGTGTATGCTGGAAATTTATCTAAAAGAAATTTATACAAAATCTGTAAACTGATGTGCTGTGTTATGTGGGTTTTGTTTACTAATTTGTAACAGGCTTTCGAGAACATTTGCAAGCGAAAGGACAAGGAAAAATTGACGACAAATCGTCATTTGTTTAATTAGGTTATATTCATGAAGATTAAATAAAAATTCAAAAAGATTTTCGTTAACACTCGCAAATTTATTTATTTATTAAATGCACACACTAAAATGTAAAATGGTATACAGTATAATATTAAAAATTATACTGTATGTATATTTGAAAACAAAACGCTTCACATGAAACTTACTTTTTGAAAAATGAATCGGGTTTTTTTTGTTTTTGAGTGGTCGATCTTTTTCTAGAATTAATATCCTGCCATTTTTGGAGTACATATTATTTTTGTAGCGGGGTATGTCGAACTATACGGAATCTCGAACTATCGAGACTCTACTATATAAGAATGTTGGTCAGATGTGCAAACATTGTTTGGGAGAAATATGGAGTTGAAGATTGTTCTTGTATTTGTTGATGTTCTTGTATTTGTTGATTTCCGTGGCTGAGAAAAATTCACATACAAACAACTGAGGTGACTGATTTCCATTTACAGTTTTGTGTATATGATCTTTCAGTTTTATATATAGGCGTAATTGTAACAAGTCCCTGTGGCATTTAACATTTTTGTACAATCTTTTGTTACTGTTAAAAGTATGTTGTATACTACCGTGATCTTTTAAGAACTTGAAATTGGTTTCACTGAAATGTGTACATAAGTTATACTTTCTCTTCACATATAGATCTCTCTTCTAGGTTAGCAGCCCATAGTCTGGTTGGCAGCAGCTCGCCATTCTTCATGTTTCTGTGCTTTTCTTTTCAACTCACAGTATGATGTGCAGTTCATATCGACCATAAGCTGTTTCATGTAGTCTAAACGGGTTCGACCTCTGCGATTCTTCCCATCAATTATTCCTTCTATTATTCTCTTAACCAACCAACCCATTGTGTCGTAGTAAATGACCTGTAAACGTAGCTCGTCTGCCTTTTAAATTTCACAGAAAGCTCTTCTAAAGACTTCCTCATTCATTATCTTCTGCCCCAGCTTATCTTGTGAATATTCTTATGTAGCACCAGGTCTCACATGCTTGGAGTCTTTTCTTGTCACTTTCTCCAATTGTCCAAGATTCACTCCCGTATAGGGCAACACTCCACACGTATGTCTTTACTAAATTCTTCCTTATTTTTAGGCTGATAGTATTTGAAGTGAAGAGGTTTTTTTGTTTGTTGAAAGCAACATACAGTATAAGCCTTCTCGTCCGGCCACCTCGGAACCAGACCCTAGGCCGGATTACAAAATGGCCGGACGAACCGAAAATACGCTATAATGATGAAATAACACTCTTTAATGAATGAGCCATATAATAAATGACCCAATACAGTGTATATAAATTACTAATAATTATAATTACTCACCCTTACTCCATGGTAGCAAGTAAAAAAACAAACAAGGAAAATTACTACAAACACAGAGATATTACTGGACTCTAATACTCTGGACCGATTCACCCTAATCGAGATCCTGAAGGACTTGTAATTTTTGGCCCATAGTCACGAACATGTGTTTTCGTTTCGCACTCATGTCGAAAAACGTTTTTATTTATACAGATACATACAGTATTACTATATACACAGATATATTTACACAGACTATATACACAGAACTCACAACATAAGACATACATCCGCACATGAACAAAAGCACGAGTCAACTGAGCTACATATATTTTCCATTTAACAAGTTGGGACCTGTCGCTGGAGGCTCATCTAGACTGTGTGACTCACCGTATGGCTGGCCGATCCAACCGAGGCCTGACTAGAGGGCGTCTACTGTATAGATATTTAGCTTTTTGTTGTATTTATACTTTTTGCTTGTCTCTTGGGAAAACTATACAACATGTTGAAAATTATGCCTGTAAAGGAAAAAAAGATCACAAATTCATTTTCTGTTAATTGTGGTTTATGATTTAACTTGTAATTCCTATCAAATCACATATAATTATATTATACGAGTGTTACAAATTGTAATATAATATCCAAATGTTATTAAGGACAAGGGGAGAGAACTTACCAGTTCACTAATTTTAAGTAAACATCTACGTAAAAGAACAAAGTAGAGGCTCGTTACCCTTTAATCTTTCAGCATGGTTGTACCATACTGCGGTGAAAATTGTAATCAGTTGGAATTGTGTACTTCTTTCTGTAGAAGCAAGAGCGGACCAGATGTTCCCTGATGAAGTGGATACACCTTTTGACACACCCGCAAGAATACGTTTTCAAAAGTATCGAGGGCTGCAGTCATTCCGTACCTCACCCTGGGATCCAAAAGAAAATTTGCCCCAGGATTACGCCCGTATATTTCAGTTTCAGAATTTTAGTCGTACACAAAAAAGGATACTTCAAGAACAGGACGATAAAGATGGAGCTGTGGTATGTATTAATCGTTCAAAACAGAATAAAAATGAATGCGTTATAAAATAAATAGACTTTAAAAACAGTTCTTTTGTAATACATTACGTCTGTAAATTTTGTAGCCAGGATGTTACATTACAATACACATTGAAGGTGTCAGTGAAGAATTGTTTCATTCACGACCAGGAACTCAACCTCTTGTGGTGTACGGCATGCTTCCATATGAACAGAAAATGTCAGTGATAAATTTGGTTTTGAAGAGACCCACCTGCCTTAACATTGATGAACCAATCAAATCTAAAGAAGAACTTATATTTCAGTGCGGATATAGAAGGTTCAAAGCATGTCCTATCTTCAGTCAGCATACAAATGGATCTAAACACAAGGTAGGTCACGTTTTTTTTATTGGATTTCTCCATATACACGTGTGTACAGATTTTGACAAATTATAGGTTTCCACAAGTTACTACATAAAGATGAGAGAACTGTAACTTTTACCTTAAGAAGAGAGTTTTTTATATTACACATTGGCAAGATTCTTGTTATTTACCTGTTTCTTAAATAATAAGTAAAACATATGAAAAACATTATATCTCAAAAACCTTGTGCATTATCAGGTTGAAATTATTATTAAAACTGAAATACAAAACAATAGACATATATTTCTTTAAAAGATGGTTGTGATGGATTGAAGACATTTGAATCTAAATGACAGACTTTTGGCACCATAGAGAAAATATAAATGCGACATTTTGGTCACACAAACAATTGACAGGCATCTTCAGGCTAATTATAAACTAATACATGAAAAGTAATAAATAGTACTCTATCTATGAATGACAGAGTCAACAAAATAATTAAGTACTTAGTAGGGAAAAATACACAACACTGACAAAACACAAGTGCAGTGTACTCAAACACTTGCACACCAACAAGATCAACAAAACACTGTGACAAGGGCACAACAAGCGCAACCCTTTGTGACGGCAGCGGTATGCGAACATCTGCTCTCCGGTACCAGCGGGGGACACAGCGAGCCAATCAGGGATCAGCAGCCGAGACGTGACCAGCTGACATGCTCGGAGCGAGCCAATCAGCAATCCTGGTCAGTGCATAAAACCTGGGCTGGCAGAAAATTTTGCACACTCTTCATCGTCACGCCATCGGACGCGCTTCATCTCCTCTCCTCTCTCGGACGACATTGGTGCTGAGTCAGCCGGAAGGAACGGCTGAAGAATAGAACCGGCGTTCTTGCGTCTTTGCCCTCCAGTTCTGCGCCAGTGATAGGACGTTTGTGGGCCGGCAGCCGACTCTACAACCGATGCCGAAAGAAGAGGAGGACTGCAGTACGCCATGATCAGCGGGCGCAGCCGCCAAACATCTCAGCGCGGCACGACCAACATCAGCCTTCTCGCCACACGGTCCTTTTTAGGGCTACCAAAAACACTAGAGTGTACGATTGGCGCCATTTGTCATGTGGCAAGCCTTTTGTCCGGTGACAGGTGGTGCCCAACGTGGGGCTACGATCATCTTGCGGATGGGGATGGCAGCGAGCTACCAGCCGGCACACCAACCAACATGGCGCCCAACAGACACCTCTACAACATCCGGGAAAGAGCAGTAGGCTGGCTACTGGAGAGCATTCAAGACCCTGGGGCAGTTGTGATGGCAGCGGTATGCGAACATCTGCTCTCTGGTACCAGCAGTGGACACAGCGAGCCAATCAGGGATCAGCAGCCGAGACGTGACCAGCTAACGTGCTCGGAGCGAGCCAATCAGCAATTCCGGTCAGTGCATAAAACCCGGGCCAGCAGAAATTTTGCGCACTCTTCATCGCCACGCCATCGGACGCGCTTCATCTCCTCTCCTCTCTCGGACGACATTGGCACGGAGTCAGCCGGAAGGAACGGCCGAAGAATAGAACCGGCGTTCTTGCGTCTTTGCCCTCCAATTCCGTGCCAGCTATAGGACGTCGCTGGGCCGGTAGCCGACTCTACAACCGATGCCGAAAGAAGAGGAGGACTGCAGTACGCCACGATCAGCGGGCGCAGCCGCCAAACATCTCAGCGCGGCACGACCAACATCAGCCTTCTCGCCACACAGTCGTTTTTAGGGCCACCAAAAACACTTGAGTGTATGATTGGCGCCATTTGTCATGCGGCAAGCCTTTTGTCCGGTGACACCTTATATAGTAAAAGTGAAAGTAAGCGGCAAACACCACACCCACACACAAACCAGTAAGGCCACTCAACAACGCTCTAAAAGTGCTTTACGAATAGAACAAAGCCAGATATTTGGAATAGCACTGCTACCATTACTAATGCAATTATTTTGTATAATAATAAAAGCAGCTTCCATAAATCTTTGCTTGAAACATTTCTTTTCTCATGATCATCATCACCACTCAAAGGCCTTAGACTGTTCCGAAATCCATCGCCTCCTCGGTCTACCGACATCTCTCTTCCCAGGAGGGTGATAACCCAAAGTAGCCAAAGGTAGACGGATATCAGGCATGCGATTCAAGTGTTCACACCATCTCTTTCTGTGGTCTCCAATCTTCTGGTGCAATGATACAATGTTTAAATCATGTCTAATATCCTCGTTCCTTTTCTGATCCAAGAGAGAATAACCTTGCGTCCCTCTTAGAAATTTTATTTCTGCTGCCTGAATCCTCTGCACGTCCCTTTTACCAAGAGGGTGCACATGCCCGCACACACACGTACACAGTTTCTTAATGAAAATATTTACACCTCCTGAGCACGCACGTGATTTAGGTTATAGCAGTGTATGTTATGTGATGTATATACAATGACAGCCGTGTTCATCAGAATAATTATTTTTAAATTAATGTAAAAACTTACCAATCCATGTCTCACTAACATACAGGAATGTGGGGACAGCCATAGTTTTATACAATTTCACTCGAGTATCCTTCCGTGTTTTATTTTTGAGGTACCTATGAATCGTTTCACATATGCACCTAAATCAAAGTTCCTGGTCCTCCAGGTTTGGTAGTTTTACAGCAGGCCAGTAACCTGCTTAAGTAAAAATATAATATGTACTTACAGAACTCATATGATCCTCAGAAATCGGATGGGAAATATGGCAAAACGACATAAGCTAACACAAAAGAACATTTCTTTTCTTTAATAATAATTTACTAACAGGTAAGTTCTGTGGCAGAAGCAAAAATTATTCGGCTGTTCAAGTACTTGTGTTTTGTGAGTACTGTGTTTCCCTAGGAAATATTGTAACTTGATGTTTCCCTCTACATAAAGAATATACCCTAACCTAACATAAATAATTATATTCTCGTAATAATGAAGAACAGAATAATAATTAAGTAAGGAACCTGTATAATGTAAAAATATGTGTTAAATAGTAAAGTTGAGATGAACATGAAATAAAATAATAAGACCAAAATATCAAATATGATTATCTGGAACTTAATAATAAATAACTAGTAAATTGCATATGTAATGTTGTAAATAATAGGTGAAAGCCTATACAGCAGAACTTAAATGGTTTACCAATCAGGAAAATTTATAAACTAGAAAAAATTAGAAGTAAAAGAAATAAAGAGTCAGACAATAATCATATCTGAGTGTAAATCAAGTCACTAAAACCATTTAGAGAATGATTAGTATAAAATAAGTTAATAACAGTTTTAATTGTATATAAAAGTGTTATAATGAAAGTTAGGTTATGCACCATATGTCTGTGTTAAAGCAAGACAAAGAAATAAAGAAGAAAATAAGATAAATTCTTTCATGATAAAAGGTTTGAACAACAAACAGAATAATAAATAAGATAAGTATAATTAACTATTGATGTTTAGGAACTAAGTAATAATGTAAATAGTAAGAAACTGATGAGACAAAAGCCTACATGTACTGGGTAGGAAAAATGATAACAATTTATGTAAATAAACCCTGTTAAATAATATAGTATAGATTATAAAAGAATGTATGTTAGTAGAGTAAGAAGGTAATAATGAGAAATGTCAAGAATTGACCAGGCATAATGTAAATAATAAGTTGTCAGCTTTGACAAACACTTCATACAGCTAATATGGAAGTTTATAATGGACAGTACAAGGAAACGGCTTGTAGTGAAGTATAAAATATATTGTAAAAGTTCAAGTAGATCATAAGTTACTTTAAGAGTTGTTACTTTGTAGTAGAATTAAGTAATTTTAGTTTGAGAAAGGAATTAAGGTCCCAATGAGCATGGACATGATTAGGCCTAGATGGCAATACTAGGTTTTTATAATAAATTGATGCTTATAATTAGTATTACTATTGTTAAACCATATAATGTTAAAGTAAAACCAATTCTACAACTAAGAATTAAATGATGGAACAGAAAAATTAATATTTTATAAAGAATACTAGACTAAATCAATCTGTGAAAATTATTTTATTATTACTGAACAGAACCATGCCTTGAAAGGTCTCAAAATTATCAGCATAAAAAATGCTGATTAATGGTAGTAATATATTTTTAATTGTGAGTAGCATAAGGAAGATACGTCCATTTTAAGATTTTTAATATATTTGATCAAAAAAGGGACAGTTAACCTGACGTCTGTTGGTGAGCATCAACCAGAAAACGGAATTTTTGTCATTAAAAACGAAAATGTTTAATAATTCAACCAATCAGAAACCATCACCGATCAGGTGAATTAACCTATAATGCAATGCCAACGCATCAGTCTTTTGCCGGTCATCATACTGTACAGTAAAGAACGACTCCTCTGCGATACAAAAAATGTAAATAGTCTTGTCACCAAAGTCTTGATCCTGATTGAGTTATACGTTTTAATTTATTGACATTAATAAAATAAATAGACATGATTGATTTTATATTTACTTTTTACTGTCTAACTTTGTCAGGCGTCATCTTGTTATTGCCAACTATACATATAAAATTTTTACACACCCGGGTTCTTATAAGCGAACAGGAGAACAGCATGAGTTATTTAAATAAGTACTTCAAATTTTTAAATGAGTTTGTTTTATTGAACACCTTATTTCAAATCTGCATAGTCAACTAAAGCCATCAGATTGACTTAGTTGGTAATTATTACGAACAATATTTTCTCTCCCTCTTCTATACATCTAAGCTGTGAACATTAATTTATTTAAAATTTTCCCTTCTTTATGAAGTTACCAAAATTGAAAATACATTGAAACTCGATGAAAACAGACTTTGAAAAAAAAACATTATTCTAAATTTTTCTTAACGCTAACCAGTGCTGTTGAATTACGTAATTTCCACTCGCCCATACACTCACACATGCTCACCCAGTACATAATTTATTCCCCTTGGAGCTCATTTTATGTTAAAATTGCAAGATTTTATTGAATTTAGTTTAAGTTACTTTCCTTTTATCACGTTTGAAGATACCCTCATGAGATGTTTCATCGTGGACGCGCACTACCTTACTGTCTCCTCGTTTTCACCTTTTACTTTATAGCCAAACTGTTATTTCGTTTAAATTTGTCACTGCATTTACCTTGCTTATAAAACACTGTTTTAGATTATAAAATATAAAAATTCACATTTTTATTTATGTGCGGGCGCGAAAATCACGCACAGCCGGCGAACACACAAAACTTCGCCTAACACCGGCGAGCCGGGCGGACAAGACAGTTGTTTGCGTCCGATGTGTTCAGATGTTATTTTCCGACTGCTCTATATTTGCTGTGAGTGTGACAAAGCTAGTGGCACACTCCACCCACATTCCTTGTTATGTCAGGCGCTGACGTAAGAACATCCGATGTCTCGTTACATAACTTGTTGACAGTTTTTTTGTGTCATTGGTTGACCTTGGCACAGTTTGTCTGTTGTTTCACTCGATATTTTATAAAATATTACTGAATAATGGTCACGTATAATGTTACTAGCAGTGCTGCCACTGTCGCGATCATTTCAACCACTGAATTTACCTTTCGTTTATACGTTTTGTCCCTATTAAGAAAATGTTATTTATTTTAATAAAAAAAATACAAATTTCCTTATTACCCCGAAATAGGCCCGTTACATGAGGTTATGTGCAATGTAAACAAACCCCAGTCTAACCTCCAAATGGGAATGTAACCCAACAGTGAACATCAAGCGTTAACCTATTAACCCAATAGTGAAGTGGTTTTGTAAAGTTTCGTACTTTTTATTAAAATTTAGAAAATGTACACTGCCAGAATCTTACCTTTCAATTACCATCAGAAGTTCAGAGTCGCCACGATGTTTTAGGTTATACATCGAAACCTTTGCAATGTACCTTAATTAAAACACTTTACAATTTTGGGCCATCTGACTTTACTTTACCTCAGAAAATTCCAAGCGTCGTTAGACGAGTTTTTTAGCACAAAGTATAGGAAGTAGTTACAGGTTAAATAATTAAGTCTAACACATGTTATGCTAAATAAATCTTATTTTTATTTAACCTCCAACTTCAATTCTCACTCTGTCTTTCTCACAAACTATTTCATAACAATATCATTTTCTTGAAATTATGCAAGAATGATTAAAATAAAGTTATTAATGTCCCAACATTATTACACAAAATTACAAGTGCATGATTATAATAAAATACGACTAATTCCTATAACTTCTTACTAAATAATAAAAAACAATCCAGTACTTTTCTCACTCTCTCACACGTATCACCCCCCTAAATTAGAGATCTCTTTAGCCTTTATAAATATTTTATTGGGTCCTCGTTTAACTAAGTTATATTGTTAATTTAAAGGGTACTCATCCTGCATATGTGTTCCGTTGTTACACCACTGTTAATTTACGGTTTTCACATAACACTCCGAAAATGGGTTGTAAACTGTTATATTCTGGAAAATTGCTGTTGATTGTTCACTCTGACATTTTTTACTATTATATTAAGTTCATTTTATATGATTTAATTGTCGGCCGACTGTATATTGGCTCACGAGCACTGATATAGAGAACCGTGCGTTAACACACCCGCGCAGCTCTGAGTTTGGACGCCAACTGCAGAGTCTCAAAAATGGCTAAAAGCGTCTCGGCCAGCCCTCCGGCTACGTTTTTCAACCGGAAACAGGTCCATACTCCTTCACAATTGGTTGACAAATTTCTTAATTGTCCTGATGTAACTGAACGCAGTTCCGCCTTGCAGCCTCGTGGTCAATTCTACATCGCAAAAGGCGACACACGTGTGCTCGTACACACCCTTCTGACAATTAACATTCATGTGCTTTGTCGCACCTGTTACGGAGCTATAGTCGGTGACCAAAAGTACACTCTGGGTGAATATAAAGATTACTTCAAAGGTTGTCTACAGATGGTTAACATGAAATTCTTTAAATTATAAACCCCCTTTCTTTTGCCCCGTTACAGTTTTAATCATTAAAGGACATTACAGTGAATAATTAATAACAGTGAATTGTAAAGAAAAGAAAAGTATAGTGTTTATTTTGAGAATTTATAACGAACTTAATAATTAATGATTACAATCCCATAGTAACTTGTAATAGACACTTGGGAACTTATGTTTATATAATGACTGTTGATAAACACTAACACTATGAATATTATTTCATGTTTAACTATTGTATTTTGTTTTTGTATTCAATGTTTAACTAAATAACTTAGCCAAACTAGGTCAACACCGACACCGGACACAGTACGAAAATACGAACTGTTCGTCACTTTAGATTTTACTTTAGTGTTTTATAATATCATATTTAATTTTATATTGTAATATTTTGTTCAAATATCGGTATGGAGAACCATACATGACTTCCATGTTCTAAGATTTATATTAATAACCGTTTTCGAAATGAAACGTTTCCATAGAAACTACTTCTTTCTTCAGCCTTAACTGCAGTACTGTGTTCACTAAAGTATAGGACTACCATTTCACGTTAGTGGACTCGATTTTCACTGATGATGGCAGTCGATGGCATTGCCGAAACGTCTGGTTTTGTGGAAAAGATTTACCACACACAAACAACCCGGGAAGGAATTTTAACAAAACCACTTCTTTGTTTCAGATAACGTAGTACACACATAAATAAAACGTGGCAGGTAAACTACCCCTTTCCCTTAACCGATCTTCACCAAAATCAATAGGCCTTCATTCCTTTACAATTCAGGAACGTACAAAAAAAATATTTGAATATGTTTGAATGTGCGGCAGTTATTGTTCGTCATAGAAAAAAATTACCATTGTTAAAACATAAAATGTTGCAGGTAAACTACCCCTTTCCCTTAACCGATCTTCACCAAAATGAACGGACCTTGAGTACTTAAAAATTCAGGAATGTATGCAAAAACTTATTTTATTCTTTTTTAATATGCGGCAGGTATCATTCATCATAAGAAAAATTACCCTTGTTAAAACATAAAACGTTGCAGGTAAACTACCCCTTTCCCGTAACCGATCTTCACCAAAATCAACAGACCTTGAGTTCTCTATAATTCTGGGAGGTATAACAAAAATTATTTGATTCTGTGTGAATTTACGGCAGTTATCGTTCGTCATAGAAATATGAAATATGTATTTAATTGAATTAAATGTAATAAAATAACCATAAGATAATTTCAACTGAAACTTTGTGTGAAACCAAAAAAGTCTAGAAAAATGTTGTTATCTGGTGTAAGGACCTAACGAGGGTCTTCTCCCTCGTGCTCCTTCTAATTACAGTACAGATAGATACAGATTCTAGTTACTAATATACTGTAACAGATAGCTTAGAAATTAATATAGAACGGGATAACAGCGGTGAAGACGATTTGAGTAATAGTGATAGTCGGCTAACGGTGATAACAGTGACGGAAATATTAGTGGGGTGGAAGAACTGACGTAAATAATTGTAACTGCGTGTAGGTAAATGTGCTCTATATTACTTAAATACTTTAGTATAATTGTTGCATTAATATTGTCTCTCCTGTTCTTTATGGATAGTTTATATCTGCTTGTTTTTTAAACACACACACACACACACACACACACACACACACACAATCATTTCACATGCAGGCTGTTATTGATGTCACTTATTCAAACAAATTAAATGCCAGAGCAATGTGGATCATAATATATTACGTTTTTCGTGAATCGTAACGTGTACACAAAGTGTTACACATTCCAAAATATACAAGGATTATTGCTGTCTAGGCTCGACTTTGGAGAAACATTAAAACAGACACAACATGCCAAGTCACTGTTTACTAAAATCTTTATATTGTCTCTTTCTGTTGTGTCTGACGCTTGTTTCGTCTTACAAAATATTCATGTTTACCTGTCTTGTAGTCCTCTCTCACATTACGGTTCTCCTCAGTTGAGTCTTATCGTTGAAACTGTCGTGTTCGGGCCTCAGCGTTTCGTGAGTTTTTGCCTTGTGAGTGTTTCGGGCCTCAGCGTAAAATGTGAGTTTTTCAACCGAAAATCGTATTTCTCATCGAAGTTTTGAAGTGCAACTGAACAAAATGTCGGTTCCGCCGGGCATTTGTTTTATATGTCGCAGTACACTTGAGGAAGGCAAAGTAATAGTTGTGAAAAAACGAGGTATTCTTTCACTTATTGAAGTGAGTGTGAAACGTGGCCTTCTGCAGAACCAACAATTTTTACAAGAGTTGAATGAAGTCACTGTACATGATCCATGCAGGAAGAGGTACACCGTTGAAAGCAATGTTGCAGCATCTGTCCGTCGTGGAGGTGATTCAGTTCAAGCATCGCCATCGCTCCGATCATCAAGAGGCTCCTTGGGCTCCTCGAATCTTCAGAAAATTTGTTTTCTTTGTGGAGAAAATATCACAGGAATTTCTCAAGCTCCAGCAAAAACTGCCCCATTCACAACAGAATCTCGTGCACAAAGTTGAATCACTGAATGTGAGGGCATCGATTCTAGAAGCAGCTGGACGTCGATGTGATGAATGGGGACAGCAGATCATACAGCGCCTTGCGTCTGAAACTGACCTCATTGCTGCTGATGCCAGGTGCCATCAACAAGTGGATATAAAAGAGGGTGTCCTGAGCCAAGGAATCTCCTGGAGGGTATGGAGTGTATATATATTCATACCTTGCTGAAAACAGGGAGGAATGTCAATTCTCGTTAAATGACCTCATGGATCAGATCAAAGGCGATTACAAGCCTGATATGAGAAGTGTCAAAACTCACCTCACAAAACGATATAGCGAAAAGATTATGTTTGCAGTGCTTGGCCGCGGCCGCAGCCATCAGTCAGTCTTGTGTTTCAGAGACATTGGCAAAAAAATTCTCTATGATAACTGGCATAATGAAAGCGAACCGGCTCCACAAACCCTCCTCAAATTTCTATCTTGTAAGTGCAAGAAAGGGTGCACTGGGGGCTGCACGTCCCACAAAGCAGGGCTTAAGTGCTCTGCTTTGTGCAAATTCTGCGCCGGCAAATCATGCCAAAATGTCCCTGTCATCCAGATTGATGACAAGACAGATGACGAAGACGACAATCCATTGCCTAAGGGAAATGCGGATGGAGGGGCAAACAGCGATGGAGCATGACGACTCTCTACCAGGACCCTCCAAGCGATCAAAATTTTGACATTGCCATTTTTTATTATGAATATTTCTATTATTGTACTATTTTATGACATTCAATTTAATTAAATACATATTTCATTCCTTTTACATGGTCTTATGCCTTTTTTTTCTTTCAAGTTCCCACAAATCGTCATGGGAAGTGTTTAGATCCATTCTCCCAAAATTCAATTTTCCCATTTTTTGGTTTTTTGCAAATAATGAGAGAACTATTAGGTCTACAGGCGTTGTTCTGTGCTTAAATTAAAGCTAAATAAATTTACTACAAATTCATTCTATGATTTTCCTCATAGGATGAGTACTTTTCCCGATATTTGGCTAGAAACTCGACCAAAACTAAAATTTTTCGCTGTTTGGAAAAAATGGTTAATGTTTGAAGTGCTGTATCTCGGGAACTATTGGACGTACAAAGCTGTGGTTGGGCTCAAATTGTTTAAAATTTAATCCACTTTAAAAAAGGTATCTGCAACGTTTTCCTAGAACGCATACTTTAGGAGTTATAAAGCATAAACTGAAAAAAGTCCGAAAATTTTGCAGTTTTTCACGCATTACGCAGTTAGCACAGGTCTGTCGAAGTTGCAAACTTGGTTTCACACTACTGGTACTGGTCCTAACAACATATCAAAAAATTAAAACCATGAATTATTGCGATTTTAGCATTTTTTTATGTACAAATTGACTGGCCTAATGGAAGTAAAAAGGCATTTTATGTTAGTTATTGTGGTCAAAGGAACTCATAAGGGTTTTATTTCTAAAGTGTAAACATAGCCTACATCTCTTGAGATTTTTGAACTCATACTACCAACTGTTGAGCTATCAATACAACAAGCCTGGTTAATTCATATATTATGAGAAATGTTCTTCATTTTAATGGTGTATGACGTATTATTTTATATTAATTAACATTTTATAATCAACTTTGAACATTAGTGTTTACTTCAACTCCAGAAGAATAAGTTGGCAGAACTTATGTTGGCACAATCTGTGCTATTTAAACGACTTAACTAGGTCAGTGAACTCAAATCAGGTAAAGAGAATAGATTAGATGAAAATCACAAATAATCATTAATACAAACTTTTAATATCTCAATTAATTAAAAAATAAAATAAAAGAAATATAGAACATCCTAGAAACATACCAGTGAGCACAGGGCATAATTCTAATTATGTCAAGAAACTGACCAACCTATTTAATTTATAATAAATCTTAAGTGAATTGTATTACCCAACCAGAGAAGAAGTAACCAGAAAATCATTTGATAATTAAACCATTAATTAACCAAACCATTACCAGTAAGTAATGACAATTACAACACAAAATATATTTTTAATCATTATTACAGATTGGCGCCTAAGACAACAATGATTTTAACCAGGTAATCCCAAGTTTTATTATATGAAGTCAGTAATATTGAAACGAATATAAATAATACGGCAGAGATAACATACTAAACAATAACACAGAGAAAGCGGGTGTTTCAATATTTATTTATTTATTTTTATGAAACAGCCAAAGAATACCTCTAATAATGTATAAAGAATTTTTAGTACTTACAAGTACACCTCTAGGTATTCCAGTCGGTGATTTTTTAGTTTTTTACCCAAGATGCATTTCGGAATAGTCGTGTTCCATCTTAAATTGGATCATTTAGTAAACTTACTACATAACATTTATAAAAAATTCCCATGAGCGTCGTCGACACAGGTACATATAATATGCAACATAAAACACAACACTTAACGAAAGCAGAGTAACGATAAACTACCCGATGCGCGACCTTTGTGCATACTCTTCGAGGTAATCTAATATTTTAAATGTAACTAAATCCCTATTATTTTCTTTTCTGTTAAGCAGTGTTTTTTCACCGGCTCTTCATTTGTATTTCTAAATATGGTATTGCTCGTATATTTTTGATGCTTCTGTCTTCGAGCTATACCTTAATACTTCTAATGAGGTGTTGAAATTGATGTTGTGTTGTGGGTGGCTTTTTAGGTGTTGCGCCACAACTGACGAAGGTTTACAGTGATTTCTGGCAGCATGTTTGTTGAACCTTTTACGAAAGGTGCGGTCGGTATAGCCGATGTACTTTTTATTGCAAACCTCTTCCCCTGCATTACAAGTAATCATATAAACGCCTTTGGCTTCTTCTTTTGGCGTAACTTGTGTTTTCTTGTTTAAGTTGTGCCTTTTAATTCTGTAGGCTGGATTGAAGCCACATTTTTTGAAATAATTTCCTATTTTTAAGGAATTTTCGTTTGTGTAGTGCAGTGAAAGGAAGTTTGTTTTTGTTCTATTGCTAATGGATTCTGAGCAGTTGTTAGTTGTAGGCCTATTGTTTTTATTTTTCATCCTTGTTATTAAATTATCTATTAAGTATTGGTTAAATCCATTATTTCTGGCTATTGTTTTTATTGTGGCTATTTCTTTTATGTATTCTGTTTTGTCCAGTTTATAATTAAGTAGGCGGAAAACCATGCTTCGAAAGGCTGCCAGTTTGTGACTATAAGGATGGTTTGAGTCATAAGGGATAACCAAATCTGTCTGTGTGGGCTTTCGGTATATTCCTGTTTTTTATTTCCTCATTTGTTTTGGTGAAAGTAATATCTAGGAAGTTTATTGTATTGTTATTCTCAATTTTGTGTTTGAATTCAATGTTTGAGTGGCAGGAATTCAGATATTTCAAGAATGAATTAATATTTTAGTTAAAACAGGCAATTCAAAATATAAAAATAAAAACAAAAACAATTATCATATGTTAAATTATAATAAAGTCTTGAACGGAATTAAAGATAAGTTATCAAATAACGCAGCTCTAATGATACCTGCCGATAAGTCAGATTGTAACGTCATTATCTCTAATTCAGATTTACAGAGCAAGGTCGAAGATTACATTCGACAGAATAATATTGAAAATGTTCCAGATAACACTAAAAATTATAATTCTGAAATAAAAGAATTCCTTAATAATAACTGCATCATTCCTCCTGAAATAAATAAATATCTGTTTAATACCCATGCCAAGCCTCCCATCCTTCAACTGTTAATCAAAACCCACAAACCCAACCACCCAATAAGACCTGTCATTAACGTCATCCCATCTCCTTCATATAAACTGGCCAATGTTTAAGCAACATATTAAAGAAAAACATAGAACTTGCAAATCAACACACCATAAAAAATTCCGTTGATTTAATAAATAAAATAACATCGCTACGCATAAACGACACATACATGATGGTATCTTTCGATGTTGACAACATGTATGGTAACATACCACGTTCAGATGCGTTACTAATTTTAGAAAGAAAAATACGTGAGTCGAAACATTTCAGTGAAGATGAAATCGGTGAAACTGACCAAAATAATTATCAATCAAAGTTATTTTCTATACAATAACAACACATACTACAATCAACATGGCCTCCCCATGGGAGATGTGATGTCCGTGTTGTTAGCAGAGCTGTTTATGGAAGATTATGAACAGAAATATATACTCTCAGAAAGCAGTCCATTTCTAAATAACATTGTTTTTTTATGGCCAATACGTGGATGATTCCATTGCCATAATCAAGGGTACAGCGACCTTGCTCTGTAAATCTGAATTAGGGATAATGACGTTACAATTTGACTTATCGGCAGGTATCATTAGAGCTGCATTATTTGATAACTTATCTTTAATTCCGTTCAAGACTTTATTGTAATTTGACATATGATAATTTTTTGTTTTTATTTTTATATTTTGAATTGCCTGTTTTAACTAAAATATTAATTCATTTTTGAAATATCTGAATTCCTGCTTCTCAAACGTTGAATTCAAACACAAAATTGAGAATAACAATACAATAAACTTCCTAGATATTACTTTCACCAAAACAAATGAGGAAATAAAAACAGGAATATACCGAAAGCCCACACAGACAGATTTGGTTATCCCTTATGACTCAAACCATCCTTATAGTTACAAACTGGCAGCCTTTCGAAGCATGGTTTTCCGCCTACTTAATTATAAACTGGACAGAACAGAATACATAAAAGAAATAGCCACAATAAAAACAATAGCCAGAAATAATGGATTTAACCAATACTTAATAGATAATTTAATAACAAGGATGAAAAATAAAAACAATGGGCCTACAACTAACAACTGCTCAGAATCCATTAGCAATAGAACAAAAACAAACTTCCTTTCACTGCACTACACAAACGAAAATTCCTTAAAAATAGGAAACATTTTCAAAAAATTTGGCTTCAATCCAGCCTACAAAATTAAAAGGCACAACTTAAACAAGAAAACACAAGTTACGCCAAAAGAAGAAGCCAAAGGCGTTCATATGATTACTTGTAATGCAGGGGAAGAGGTTTGCAATAAAAAGTACTATCGGCTATACCGACCACCTTTTGTAAAAGGTTCAATGAACATGCTGCCAGAAATCACCGTAAACCTTCGTCAGTTGTGGCACAACACCTAAAAAGCCGCCCACAACACAACATCAATTTCAACACCTTATTAGAAGTATTAAGGTATATCTCGAACAAAGAAGCATAAAAAATATATGAGCAATACCATATTTACAAATACAAACGAAGAGCCGGTGAAAAAACACTGCTTAACAGAAAAGAGGATTATAGGGATTTAGTTACATTTAAAATATTAGATTACCTCGACATGTACGCACAAAGGTCGCGCATCGGGTAGTTTATCGTTAGTCGGCTTTCATATGATATGCGGGCAACAAGTGCTGGCCAGCTTAGATTTTCAAATTGTCCATTTGGATTCAGTTTTCGTTTTAATATTAACGTTATTTTTTAAAATTTTTAAATTTTTGTAAGTGTTGTGTTATATGTTGCATATTATATGTACCTGTGTCGACGATGCTCACCTGAGTGAGAATTTTTTATAAATGTTATGTAGTAAGTTTACTAAATGATCCAATTTAAGATGGAACACAACTGTTCCGAAATGCATCTTGGGTAAAAAACTAAAAAATCTCCAACTGGAATACCTAGAGGTGTACTTGTATGTACTAAAAATTCTTTATACATATTTATTTATATTGTTACGACGTCACAGAACAATCTACGTGTTTATCGAACGTTCCAGAGAGATCCAGAATGTAAGCGTGTGGCGTACGTGCTTGTAGACACATTTTGCAAGAATCTTCTCAACTGTGCCAGGCTTTGCTCGGGCGCTCAGACTGTGTCAAGGCCGCAGTTAATTACGTAGTTCACACGAGAGATAAGACGCAGTTTGGAAGCTTCTGGTGTGTGAGCGGGACTCTAAATACATGGCGGTAGCGGCCTTAGTTTTCAGTATTAGTGCGATATATTTACACAGCAGTTCGAGTTATAGTCGCAATAGATTACTGTGCGCGTTCAAGTGGTTATTAGTGAAGTGTTGCGTTTTATAATCGGACGGTATAATTGTAATACAATTGAGTTTTAATATTAGTGGACATTTTATTGCGTGTGAACAATTTTCATTTGATTTGTTATAGAGACTGTGTTGTTAATTACGAACTGTTTTACTGTAACAATTAAAGGTGTGATTAGTGACTTAATTGGTGTCTTGTACTTATTTTGTTTCCACTTGTGATATTACTAATTAACCACATAATAAAATACCAAACAAAATTTATAATCTTCCACTTACCGTCAATCGGTGTTCTCGGGTCCAAGGTTGCGTCATACAAGCATGATTTTCAAGGTTGTGTGAATGATTTACACAATACATTTTTTTTTTTTTATGAAGAGTAATTATTTTACTTTATTTTTAGTCATTATACTTTGTATCAAATAAGTTGTTATTCATTTTTTGATATACGTGCAAAACATCTATTATTTTTAACTTGACCTTTAAATGGAATTTTCTTGAAACATGTTTCTACATGTATCCTTTCTACTTATACATTAATGCTTACCTTATTCTAAGTCACCTATAAACACACACATAAACAGCCCAGGTTTGCTCACTCTCTCATCCACACTTGCATTATTTAAAACCCCTTAACACATTTTAACTTATACCATTCCCGACCCGCACGTGGTGATCACTCGAGCGCGTATTTCTCATTTTTTATATCGAATAATGTGTCCGAAATATAACCTGATATCTTCTACTTAAGTACTCGTTACACTGTCACATTACTATTGGTGATTAAAACACTTTTTACTTGAAATTGATAATTTTAAGAGAGCCCCAAGGGGCAGATGTCTGGCCAGACAACGTCTCCAAGTGAAAACTGGCTGAGCGGGAAGGTGTTCGCCACTAACTTGATGGCGTGGAAATCAATGCCTCACAGTTAGTAGCCGTTCGTAGTTCCTATTTAAGCCCATGTATTTGTTGGTGTGCCGATCGTCTAGGAAATTGGTGCGGCACTGGCTGACGTCACGAGATGGGCGGACCTTAATTTGCATATCCGTCGCCTCGCTCGCTGAAAGTGGATTAAAAGTTGTTTCCTGACCATCTTGGTTTTGGAAGTAGCGTCACCCCGCGTGTATACCCGTGTCCTGCATACGGGCGCATGGTCACACACAAACAAAGTTCTTGGAAACCTAGGGTGGTGCGGATTCCTTTACCGATTTCACAATGTTATATTGCGTTGCCGCTTCGTTACAACACTGTTCTATTCACCACGTGTTCTGGTCACCGTTGAAATAAAATTTACACAATACATTTATAAAACCCAAAAAATGCAATAAGTAAAAATACCCATAAATTCGACACGTTACAATACCCCCTCAATGAGAGGTCTTCTGTCCAAACAGAAGAAATCTCATTGATAAAACCCCTAAGAGGACCGGTGAGGAAACTGGTGCCAACAACCCCCTTTTGTTCTTACACTGCATGGGTACACGACCCCCCTGGCTCGGCGACTATGGACGCATCTGAACGAGATCACTGGACTTCTCTGTGCGAGATCCCAACACCGAAAAATCGAACAGATACGCACCACAGCGCACCTCACCTTCTAACATGCTACCCCAAAAATCCAAACTCCCTGGCTTAGATCATGCCAGATCCTCCACCGATATGTTTCCCCTTATATGCAAGCTGGGCTGCCTTTAGCAGATACTGGGCTCACACACACACTTATACTACATATTATGAACATTGAAACATTTCTGGAAAATTTCTCTAAGTTAAAATCAACAATTGCCTCCTTTAAAATCAAACTACAAATCCGTTACCTAAATTGAATAATTCTCTCCATTAATTTTTCTGTTATTTAACATAAATCAATTGAGCATTTCTTAAAATAAGAACATCCTTAGCCTAACATGTGATTACACCTAGAGTCTAACAATACAATTCAATAAAATAAGTCAATAATAATAAACACGATTAGAATGCAAACAATAAAATAATCAAAGTTTGAAAATATCCATTATCTGGCAGGCGCAAAATCAAGAAATTTTTTTTTTCTTCAAAAAAATTTTAAATTCAAAACTTTAAATTTATTAAAATATTTTCTTTTCATATTTAAATTATTTAAAGTTTGTTTAAATTGATCAAAAAACAAAAGTTGGATTAACTTCATTGCTAAACATGCCTAGTATATGACCTCACCCATCAGCTGATCAAAACTGGGTCAAGTCCAGAACCTTGACCTACATACGTTATACCTAAATTACATCTGAAATTACATTATACCTCTGTAAAATTCTATCTTGAAACACAACATATGATAAAACAAAACATCTAAAATAACAAAATATCATTATAATTAACAATCAAATTGATATTTAAATTATTCCAATAACACTTTCTAACTTTACATTATTTACAAATTCTATCAAAAATTTGTCACTGGTTTTAATTAAAAGTTTATATTTTTCAACTATAAATCTCTTTCTTTATTATTCTCACTTTCTCTTACTTTGGGTGATCTGACTTCTTATAATAACTCGATTTGCCACTTGGCATGCATACATATATAATCTTTCTCACTCTGACTCTAATACCACTAACAGCTTTAACTACCCTGACACCCATCTCTATCAAAACATCCATCAAACAATCTCTAAACCCAACTTACCATTAAACACAAATCGCCACATTCTCTCAATATATAAAAAAAAAATTCTCTAACCCTTTGTACTTCGGATAAGTGTTCCCCCCCCCCAAAAAAAAGCTCACTCCCTTAATCTGGTCCCTGGATTCTACCTAAGGCGACCCCTTCCCACCAAATCGGTCCCTTCCCGTCCCAACCCTTTTGTTGCGGACTCCCACATTACACTACCCCCTATTACAAAATTGCCATCCCCAAATCTCAATCTAATTACCGCACTTCGACTACAACAAAATAACATCATCAATTATAATATCAATATATCACTCAAAACTCTACACATATTCCCCACAACTACTGTGTCAACATCAATACTTCTCAAATTCTATAACACTAACTCCCAACAACAGTAAATTAATTCAATACAATATTATTCTTCTCTCTACTACCCTTTTAACTTTAACTTCAACTTGGACTGATCTATATGTCCCAATAAAATCTTAATCACCCACAAACTATCTTTTATTAACTTTCACAAATCATTACGTTATTTCTCACTTTATCAAATTACTTTTCTCATTATTTTAAGTAGCATCTTTAACACATTAAAACATTATATTTAACATTAGTTACTTTGATCATCAATAAACAATTTAACAGTGACATTTTACTACCGATCAGCTGACATGTATTATAAATTTTATACTTACAGTGCATTTAAACTGACATACACAAAATATATACACCATATCAATACTTTCACGTAACCTCTGAAACATTTAACACAAATGTTAGTTTAACTCAACAATTTATCATTTAATTACCAAATTCACCTCTTGTAAAATAATTTAAATTCCTTAGAAACGTTAATTATACAACATTTAAATCAATCAAAATATTTAAAACATCTCAAATTATTTTGATCAAATGAATTACTGAAAATACAAATTACATAGCTATCGAAACAATTACAATCAGCCAATTACTGTTTTCAAATTTAATGTAGTTATTTATTTAAATTGCAAATATTAATTTTATTATTATCACACTTACTTCCATACATACATTGTTTACTTAACATCCTACAATACACACAAATAAATTCACTACAATTATTTACAAATTTTTGTTATTAACTGTTCTGTTTTTTCACACTTCATTGTCCAAATCTGCCAGGTCAAAACCACAAAACAAAAATGTTTATAATTGTCTTTTATTGTTTTATAGTCTACCCTCCATCGTCAAAGATTAATCTTGGTTTTATATAGCACTGTTCAATTTTATTACCCCACATACTATTGTCTTGTGTGTTATAACCAAACAATTTCAATTTATCCGTTATACCATAATAATCATTCACCAAGTCTACGTTAAGTATTTTTGTTAAGTCTCCATCAGTAAATATCTTCATTATCGGGTTAGTTACTTTTGTATTATCAATCAAATCATTATTATTTAGACACACTTCTAACCTTACTTTCCATTCATCATAATCTCTATTTAAATTATACAATTCTGTCTCTTTATCGACATACAATTCTCTATTTAAATCTCTCTCATCATAATACCATATCACACTCTCAATATTATTCCAGACAGAGGGTACAAAATTATACAACACAAATAAACACTTCAAATCTTCTACTAACACGGGACTCTTGCCCTTCAAAAACAACACTTGTGAACACTCTGGTTCAGAAAAAATAAGGGGAAAATTTACCCTCTGCCCCCATTCTACCACTATACTATCTTTCCTCTCTCTCTCTCTCTAACTCATACGCACACATCAACATTTCATTATCACATTCCACAACTTCATCATTACTCTCAGATACTACATTTTCGATTACATCACTATTCTCAATACTATTTTCAACATCATCGTCATCATTTGTTAACTCTTTATCTAGCATTACATTTTGACACATGTCATTATAATTCTCATTTGTATTACGCTTATTTGGATTCATTACAACTACTCCCATTTTCTCCACACTGTTCTAATTTACTCAAACTAATTCTTATCGTTTCATTATTGTTTTCAAAACATTTATTCATTTCACTAATATGGTTTTTTAACTCACTGAAATTGCTTTCGCACTTTATTTTCTGTTCGTGTATTTCGCTTTTCAACTCATGGAATTTAACATTCTGTTCATCGAATTTAACACACAACATTGCATTCATGCCACACAAATATCTCATTACATCACTATTATCAGATTGATTATTTTTGTTAGTCGATATTGGGGTTGTTTGAATCCCCGAATCATCTGTACTACCTACTTCATTCATACTACTTGTATCCAGAAGTTTTGTCGTCTTGACCTACATTCGGCGTTGAATGTACTTCAAGGCTACTCATAACAGCTGATTCATCAAATTCAGTTATTTCGCTTATAACAGTTAAGTCGGACAGAACGACTTCATTCTCTGTATTTTCCATTTTTATAAATTTACTTAGTCTCTTTTTTATAACTTTACTATTGGTTGTTATATACTTATTTATTATCTGAACCAAATCTCATATCTTAACTCTTTGACTATATTTTACGTTACGTATTTTCGCTTAACCTCTAAATCACGCTTGTATCTTATTTGTAGGTATGGAATTTCATTAATTTATTAAATTCGTCCCTGTCGAGGCGCCATTGTGATATTACTAATTAACCACATAATAAAATACCAAACAAAATTTATAAACTTCCACTTACCGTCAATCGGTGTTCTCGGGTCCAAGGTTGCGTCATATGAACGTTAGGATACAAGCATGATTTTCAAGGTTGTGTGAATGATTTACACAATACATTTTTTTTTTATGAAGAGAAATTATTTTACTTTATTTTTAGTCATTATACTTTGTATCAAATAAGTTGTTATTCATTTTTTGATATACGTGCAAAACATCTATTATTTTTAACTTGACCTTTAAATGGAATTTTCTTGAAACATGTTTCTACATGTATCCTTTCTACTTATACATTAATGCTTACCTTATTCTAAGTCACCTATAAACACACACATAAACAGCCCAGCTTTGCTCACTCTCTCATCCACACTTGCATTATTTAAAACCCCTTAACACATTTTAACTTATACCATTCCCGACCCGCACGTGGTGATCACTCGAGCGCGTATTTCTCATTTTTTATATCGAATAATGTGTCCGAAATATAACCTGATATCTTCTACTTAAGTACTCATTACACTGTCACATTACTATTGGTGATTAAAACACTTGTTACTTGAAATTGATAATTTTAAGAGAGCCCCAAGGGGCAGATGTCTGGCCAGACAACGTCTGCAAGTGAAAACTGGCTGAGCGGGAAGGTGTTCGCCGCTAACTTGATGGCGTGGAAATCAATGCCTCACAGTTAGTAGCCGTTCGTAGTTCCTATTTAAGCCCATGTATTTGTTGGTGTGCCGATCGTCTAGGAAATTGGTGCGGCACTGGCTGACGTCACGAGATGGGCGGACCTTAATTTGCATATCAGTCGCCTCGCTCGCTGAAAGTGGATTAAAAGTTGTTTCCTGACCATCTTGGTTTTGGAAGTAGCGTCACCCCGCGCGTATACCCGTGTCCTGCATACGGGCGCATGGTCACACACAAACAAAGTTCTTGGAAACCTAGGGTGGTGCGGATTCCTTTACCGATTTCACAACGTTATATTGCGTTGCCGCTTCGTTACAACACTGTTCTATTCACCACGTGTTCTGGTCACCGTTGAAATAAAATTTACACAATACATTTATAAAACCCAAAAAATGCAATAAGTAAAAATACCCATAAATTCGACACGTTACACACTGTACCTACGACGATCGAGTAGACCGTCGTAACAGTGGTGTCAGAACTGGGATAGAACGGTTAACAGTGGAAACAGTGGATACTTTGTACAAGACGAGTCTCATTCGTAATTAATTGGTAAACACCTAAAAGCAGAATGTTTTTCATCTTTCTGCAACGGATTTTAAGAAAACCAAATACTTTCTGCAAGCATTTCAGTAGTGACGTAGTTAAAATTGTTTGATGCAACGGCTCTCTCCGTTCTATATAAGTATTAAAATAATAATCCTTAAAATTTCAGGAGACAAAATTTGAGATAGTTTTAGATTTAGGTTTTCCGAAATATAAGGTCTATCAGGATTTATTTGAATAAATTTGTAAATTACATTTAAATATATTGATATTGATTTTAGGTTGATATAGAAAATCAGTCCAGAAATACACAACTACAGTATCCGGATTGTGAATTACTACGCCGGAGCGCGGTCGAGTGACTCAGTCTGCCGGCTGTAGCCGGCGCTCTCACTTCAATAGATTACATGTAACCTTTATCGCTCGGCCTCTCATCTATAATTTATCGGTATATTATTGAGTCACAAACATAGATTTTGTTATTGAATTGATTCGTTTATTCGTATCTGTTTTTATGCAACAATTTATTTTTTTTTTTAGAAATTTTACTGCAGCAAATTTTTTACGCGTTTTTCGTTAACGCGGTGGACGATCTTTCTGCAGGCCTCGTTTCCTTTCTGCGACAATGTCACACTGTCGCCCGTTGTTCTGCTTTGGAGGGTAAACATGAATCCCAGTCAGATGATGGAAGCTTTCCAAATGCTGCTGCGGCTGACACAGGAAGAAACAGAAAGACGACAAAAAGAAGAACGAAGACAAGAAAGGGAAGAAGCAGAAAAACGACAGGATGAGAAACGCAGACAGGAGGCGGAAGAAACAGGAAAATGACAAGACGACAAAGCGGAAGCGAGACAGCCTCCTGCTAGAGGCAGAGGAACGGAAGCGTGAAACAGAAGACATCAAAGCATTAATACAGGAGCAAAAACAGATCCAAGAACACAGTACCGCAGAATTGGGTCTCCTGCGAGGTGAGCTTAATAAACAAGTTACTAAAATATCAGAGGTACAAGAATCAATGGCATTAAAAATAGCTGAAGTAGAAAAATCTGTCTTGACTGTGGAAGAAACTATGTCAACAAAAATATCTGCAGTAGAAAACTCAATGGCAAACATAAGAGAACAAATTAAAAGTGAAGTTGAGCAGTGCCTGAAAATGCAGCCAAAACAACTTTGTGAACAAACTGTACCAATGATAAAAACAGAAAAAGACGCAGAAAATAAGTCAATAGAGAAAGTCACATTGCCTGCAGTAGGGACAGTTCATGTCAAAGCTCCAACCTTTGACGGAAGCAGTCACTGGGGAACGTACCACCGCCAATTTGAAGCTGCTGCATGTACAAATAATTGGACAGAGAAAGACAAGGCAGTCTCACTCGTTCTCGCATTAAAGGACCCGCGGCAGAACTACTACAGAAAGTGCCACCTGACAGCCAGAACATTATGCCGAGTTGATAAAAGTTCTAGAATTACGCTACGGTGATAAACTTTTGCGAGAGGTGTACTACGCTCAGTTGAAAACAAGACGACAACGTTCCGGGAAGAGTCTTCAAGAGTTTGAAGCAAGTATCGACAGATTGATTAGATTGACCTATCCTGAAGCACCAGAAGACTTCCGAATAAGGTTTGCGGTGCAGACATTTATTGATGGCATCGGAGACTGTGAACTTCAGCAAGTGTTACGAATGGCAAGACACGGAAATAGCTCAGAAGCTCTTGTTCACGCCCTAGAGTTTGAAGCTGCCAAGTCAGCGTCCCGCAACATTAATGGGTTTGTGCCATCACATTGCAGTCAGAAGATCCCTGTATCACATTGCCGTTACGATGGGTGCAGAAAAACAATGTTGTCGAACAAACAATTCAAAAGTTCAAGAGAGTCGCAATGATTTGAAAAAGACAAGACCGAAATGTTACAACTGTGG
The DNA here is from genome assembly GCA_034769895.1 of Magicicada septendecula. Taxonomy (NCBI): domain Eukaryota; kingdom Metazoa; phylum Arthropoda; class Insecta; order Hemiptera; family Cicadidae; genus Magicicada; species Magicicada septendecula. The sequence goes on from CM068368.1 coordinate 862,978,255, forward strand.
AAAACGTGGTCATCTACAAGTAGACTGTTGGGAGAAGAAGATACCGAGAGAAGAGAGTGATCGCACCAATTGGAGAAGTAAAGCCCCAGAACAGCACACAGTTTCCATGCTACATAAGACCAATGGAAACTTGATCGTTAATGGATTTGCGGAAGGTAAACCAATATCATTTACAGTTGACATGGGCGCAACAGTGTCCATTGTGCGCCCTGACTTAGTCAGCAACCGCCAGCCTCTAATTAGCTCTTGTACAATACAGACTGTGACTGGAAGCCCCGTCAAGGTGCTAGGAAAGGTAGACGTACATGTATGCCTGGGTCTTCTCGAGTTTAACCACCAAATGCTCGTTGCAGACATTGTCGATGAAGTGATTCTTGGCACGAACATTATGAATGCCTACGGATGCATTGTGGACTTAAAGAGAATGTCCTGAAGGTTGGCCAAGAGAAGATAAAGCTTTGCATGGCTAAAATGACTGGGTCTACCAACCATTCGATTAAGCGAGTGGCATTAGTCGAAGAAAAAGTCAACAGGTCTGGTCAAGAGGAACCCTCCCTATTGCAAGCGGAAATACAAATGTGTAATGACAAAAGAAGTGATTGGAAAGCCAACTATGGGTGTCGAGACAAAACTCTTGCTTGTTCCTGAGCCGATAGAAGTGCCCGAGGGCAAAGTGGCTGAAGATGAGGTTACGCAAGAGGTTGTTGACGAGAACCAAGCAAACTTGGATCAGCCAGTGGTGTTTAGATCACTAGTACACGACACAACTGGCATGACTCCAGCAAAATTGGTGTTTGAGCAGGAGATTCGTCTTCCTGGGGACTTAATGTTCGGATCATCTGAGACTCAGTCCCAAGAGCCGCAGAACTATTCCTCGCAATTAGAAAACCAACTGCGAGAAATGAATCGCTTGGTAAGAGGCTGAAGATTGCCAGTGATAAAATGAAAACTCGGTATGACATTCGCAGCAATAGTGTAGGTTTCCTAGAAGGAGATCAGGTCTGGTTGTTCAATCCAAAGCGCCGTCGTGGTCGCTCACCTAAGCTTCAGTCTAACTGGGAAGGACCATACACTGTGAAAAAAAGAATTAATGATGTTTTTTATCGGATTCAACAGGAAGGACAACGAAAGTTCAAGGTCGTCCACCTAGATCGCCTGGTTAAGTACAACGTTAGAGACGGTTTGCCAGTTCGGGACGAACAGGCTTAAGGAGGAGGCAGTGTTATGACGTCACAGAACAATCTACGTGTTTATCGAACGTTCCAGAGAGATCCAGATTGTAAGCGTGTGACGTACGTGCTTGTAGACGCAGTTTGCAAGAATCTTCTCGACTATGTTGGGTTTCGCTCGGGTGCTCAGACTGTGTCAAGGCCGCAGTTAATTACGTAGTTCACAGGAGAGATAAGACGCAGTTTGGAAGCTTCTGGTGTGTGAGCGAGACTATAAATACATGGTGGTAGCAGCCTTAGTTTTCAGTATTAGTGCGATATATTTACAAAGCGGTTTGAGTTATAGTCGCGATAGATTACTGTGCGCGTTCAAGTGGTTATTAGTGAAGTGTTGCGTTTTATAATCGGACGGTATAATTATAATACAATTGAGTTTTAATATTAGTGGACATTTTATTGCGTGTGAACAATTTTCATTTGATTTGTTGTAGAGACTGTGTTGTTAATTATGAACTGTTTTACTGTAACAATTAAAGGTGTGATTAGTGACTTAATTGGTGTGTTGTACTTATTTTGTTTCCACTGTACCTACGACGATCGAGTAGACCGTTGTAACAATATTATTTTGATCATATACTATTCGAATTTTGTTATTATTATTTTGTTGACTCTCTATCACTTCTTTATGGAGTATTACTTATTACTTTTTATGCATTAATTTTATAATTAGCCTGAAACGGCTGCCAATTTAGATTCAAATGGCCAGAAAACTGTTCCATGAATATAATTTTTTACTCTTTTAGTGGATGCAGATTTTTTACTTTCAGTTGCATTAAAAAAAAATTAGTTTTCAAAACATAATTGTTGATTTGTAAATTTGAAAGAATTACTTCTGCCAGATCCATGCTACAGATTCTAAAGGACAGAGTTGATTTTTCAGCTTCTAGCAAAAAGAATTATATTCCTACCTGCTACTTAGCCTGTGATATTTGTGAACACTTTCGAAAAAACACATTAAAAAATTGAGTTGTACCTTTTCTATAGTCTCAGTACAAGATTGTAATCAGAAAAAAAAAAAAAAAAATTTTTTTTCATAATTTTCACAGGTTGCCTCTCTTCCTAAATTGCAATTCCTGTGATCAGAAATACAATTGTATTGTCATCATCAGCACACATACACTTGCATGCATGCACACACACATACACAGTTTCTTAATTAAAATATTAACATCCTTCTGAGCATGCATGTGATTTAGCTTATAGATGTTCTGTATATACAATGACAGCGGTCTTTATTTATTTTGAAATTAATGTAAAAACTTAACACCGCGTTTTCCAGTAATAATGACAGTACTGCAAACATTATACTGATTGTGTTGTTAGTGTATTGCTATTACTATAATTGATTATGTATGTTTCAGTATGAACGATACTTCCAGTGTGAAGGGACTGTGGTGGCCACCGTGTATGCACCCATCATGTTTCCGCCTTGTTCTGTGTTAGTCTTTAAAGACAAAAAAGATGGAACACAAGTAAGTATAAATAACAAAATAAGTTGTGCCACTCTAGATACCAGAGAATAAAATGAAATTTTATGATATACAAAAAACAAAGAATTAAAATGTAAACTATTCTTGAGACAGTTGAATGCCGGACTATTGGGCCGTGGTCTCACGTTTGAAGAAGCAAACATTTCAGTGGAGGTCATCTTTAGTGGTAAAGAGTACCAGCAGGTGTTTGCTATAAACACCTCCGTACAGAGGCATACCATGTTTTCACTCACAGAAGAGTCCCTTATATAAATTATCATTGCAGCACGATGTAAGCTGGAAAACAGCTTGGACCAATCATAATAATCTGTCATCTGATTGGCTCAGTCATAAGACATGTTTGGTTCTTCAAACATGAGACCGTGGCATAATAGCCTGACATTCGACCGTTTCAATAATATTGATGCTGACCATGAAAGCCTAAGTACTCAGTTTAAATTTAAACTATTTCATGTTTCCTTCTAATTATAGCTAATTAAACTGAGAAATAATACAAACAGGGATAATACAAGGCTTCAAGATGTGCCAGTCAGTTTGGTTTTTGGCAGGCCTTTATGACCGGAGCTTCACCATAATTCTAGTATTTGGTTTTGATATTGTAATCCGTGATACCTTTTTTTTTTAATCCACTATAACCATATCTTAACCGAACTCTTATCTCTTTTTATACTCTGTCCATGTTCCAAGTTTTACTGTCGTTTTGTCAAACATTCTGTCTGTACCGTAGCCACCATAGTTGTTTAGATTTGATTGCTACGTCTATTGCCAGTAAGGCCTCTATTACGCTAGGCAACTGATTGCAGAAAAGTTGTGGCGGATTGATTTAAATGAGAGCTATTACAACTGCAACTGGTTGGAACCCATGCAACTGTCAGTTTCATGCACTCAATGTAGGGCATTGATTCAAATGTAAAGCACTATTAACACTATGCAGCCGATTACATGCAACTGGTCTGCATGCGCATTCTGTGGATAACAAAGCAATATAATAACATGGGACCGACACAACATACACATTTTGTATAAAACCCCAAATAACTTGAACACAAAAAGAGGATTTTATTGAAACAAAAACTAAAATAAAATTTGGAATTTTCTCTAAATTTCACTCACTCTTATAGAACGGAAGTTTGTCAGTGCCTAAAATTTCACTACACGCAAATTAACAAAGAAATTTCATGACATGGGGCCGTTTTAAGGTTCTGTTCTTGAAAATGATCAAAGTTGTCAGTTCAAATTAATGTCTGTAACCATCCTCAAACTTCAAGGAAGACGGTGAAAGATTTGTTTTAATTGGATCAGCAGTTTCTGAGGTTAGCCCGGACGATACTAACAAACTTTGTCTTTATAATAGTAGTATAGATCAGGGCTTCTCAAAGTGTGGGTCGCGACTCCATATGGGGTCACATACTAAATTTGGGGGTCACAGATATTTTAGCAAAACTGAAAAATTCTTGGACACATAACAACCGAAAATTAATTCAAAACCAGTTTGGCAACACTACTCGTATAGTATGTGTCTAGTTTATGATAGTGAAAGAGCGCTTGTACCAACTGTGACTGGTCACCATACCCCCACTATTTGATTTATGCATTCTTCTGTCGCCTCCACTTGCACAGTTGAGACTATTGCATGTTCTGAATTATAGTGTTTAATCTTAACATTTATCGTAATTATATGGAACAATCTGTTTGCTTAATGAAGTTTTGGCTGCTGAAAGCATCCTACCATCCTGTGTACAACTATTCTTCTTCTTCTTCTTCTTCTCCTCCACTTCAGGCATTGGGTCATAGACCTGTTGTGCCCTCCGGCCGTGATAGAACTCATGCCCCACCCCAGCCAGAGAGATATTAGCCAACCTTTTAACCCACGCCCGTGGGAAAGCCGTGCGGAGGGGAGGAGGAAGAGTGTTGTTTATGCGTGTAGTATATTTTGTGTACCCTTGTTACTTATCTGGCCCGAGTATGCCAGAGAAGACATACGTATTATTTGTCCGCGTACATGCTGGTGGACAAGGAAATCGACCCGTGACCTTGACTAGATCTCACCACATCGGCAGCACAGCAACGCTCTGATTATGAGTCAGACGCTACCACTGTGCTGGCTCACCCACTATTTTACTACTGATAAAGGCCTCCGGTGAGTGGTCAAAACATTTAGTTAGAAAATAACAATTTCAGCAAGCAATCGACCACGGCCCAATCGCTCGGAAGTTATTAAAACTCTTTGAATATGCCCAGTGTCAAGTATCCTGATTTTTGTTTGCAATGTCTGTTTGTATTCAAACAAAACTGATTTGTATGTGCTTTGTGTTTCAGAACTTGGTGGCTACAGGCAATCTGATTTCTGTCAATCCGGATCGTGTAGTAGTCAAGAGAGTTGTCCTCAGCGGCCATCCAATGAAAGTGCACAAGCGTTCTGCTGTGATACGTTTTATGTTTTTCAACAGAGAAGATATTGAATGGTTTAAGAAAATCGAACTTCGCACAAAATACGGACGACACGGACACATAAAAGAGCCGCTGGGAACACACGGGCATATGAAATGTGTTTTCGATGGTCAGCTGAAGTCTCAGGATACGGTGCTCCTGAACTTGTATAAGAGAGTTTTTCCAAAGTGGACTTACGATCCAGTGGTCACAGTCAAACACAACACTTCAAGGGATACTCAATAAATAATTATTTTTAATATTTTGTTAATTTGTTTTTTTTTTTAACACAACCTATTTTGTTTATAAAACATGGACAACAGTGTAAATAAGTTGTACACACTTTTGTAAAGTATATTCTTGTAAATATATGCTACAATGTAATAGCCAAAAAAGTGTCAAAATAAATGTTTGAGTTTCAGATTAATTAAAAATGTAATGACTTATTTGTCCATGACTAATATTGTTTGTACCTTTCAAGATTAAATCATACATCGGTTATCACAATTCCATAAGAATATGGAACTTTGTCTTACCAGGACTAGCCTATGAACTCTTTTTGCTGAGATCTTTTTCATATAATCAGCGACGATTCATTTCAGATAGTAAAATTAACTAAACGTTAATAAAGATTGTTAATATCAATAATGCTCACACCCTAAGCTACAGGAGACATGAGGACTGTTAATGTCAATTGAGAAGAATCATTGCCAGTTCTTGGGGCAGTACCTATTTTTATGATTAAAACTATAAATGAGTCTGTGCAAGGCCACTAACATTTTTTATGTTAACATAAGTTTAACGGCTTTTGTGCATCTTGCAGAAACAGAAGTCTCAGTATAGAAAAGGATGCACATTTAATAGGATAATAGTTCTGTGCATCTTGTATGCAATGTGCAGTGTTAGCTAAGGCAATTTGCAGAAAAGAATCTGCTGGATGAAAAGGTGTATGAAGAATATCAACAGAACGTTTTTTTTTTCTTTTATTCGGTGCAGTAAAAAATAAATGTTTTGAAAGTCTTATAGGCAGACTTTTTTATATTAAACTATCAAATTCATATTTCCAAGTAGCAAAATTCACACCGGGCCTGCTTTTTTTATTTTCATATAAAAAAATTCCTAAATCTTTACTTACTCATACAGACATGTGGAATTACTGCTATAGTTTTACTATAACTTTTGCAGTATTTGCCAGATTTAACCTGAAGTAACAGACATCTACAAACACATGGCAGAATTAACATGTTAGTAACGCAAGCGTGAAGACAACATAATTTTACTTTGTATACAAACAAATTCATCTTTGCCACAATTTTCCAGGCTGCTAGGCCTTGGTCCACACTGTATATATACACTTCCAGAGATTTTGTCTGGACACATGACGGACATCTTCAGTGGTACAGACACAAAGATGAAGTTGTTCCCACGCTATTGAAGATGTCAGTCATGTGTATTGACGAAACAGCTGACACTGTATATAGACAGTCTTGACCACAGACTAACACCCCAGGAAAGTGTGACAGTCATGAATACCAGCCATGAAAGCTTACGTTCACTTATCTATTTTATCTGTTTCCTGAAATCAGTAAAAGAAAACATGAAAATGATTTTTAAAATATTAAGGTTTTTAAATTTTAACTGCATATTCACACTTCCTTATAAGACATGTTCATGTTTGGTGCTTAACTTGGCCCAGGGGCAACAAATTTATATGGGGGCATTCATCATCAGCCATGTTCGCTTGTCATCTGGTGAAGTTATGTGCTGTTTTTACCATTTCTTGGTATTAACAGGGTTGAGCTCTGTGGATTTAGTTGTGTTGTGAACACATACGCTACATATTTTTGTACAAGCAGATATTTTTGTGATTAGATAAATTTTATCATTTTGAAAGATTGGATTTAAGGAAAATCATTTTTAACTAACATTTGGGTTCGTAATAAAACAAAAATAACAGTTTCTCACCAACTACTAAAACTTAATAATCACAAGTCTTGATTGTATGTTTCTGTTGGCTTGCACCAAAATTGGTGTACCACTTTTTTGTTCAGACTAACAAAAGTCTGAACAAAAAAGAAAAGTGAAGTTTGGTAGGTATTTTACAATCAACTAGGATGATCAGTGCCATCCAAAATAATTCCTCTTCGAAAACTCAGCCTCTTAGGCCTTCTTGACTCTCTGGCACAATGGCTTTAGATTTCAAATTCACGATGCCACCCCCTCCCCCACATCATATAATGGTTTTTTAACTTCCTAGCTGGACTCCACAAGTCTAAGTCTGCCAGCATCTCTCGGCACCATTACGACTGAATGCTGGTGTCCCCCAGGGCTCCGCCACTAGCCCATTACTACATATTGTCTTCACAAAAGACACCCCACCATTCCCCTAATGTGTTCTATCCAACAGTGGTAATAGCTCAGTATGCTGACAATACAGCCTACTGGGTCTCCACTGATAATATACACCAAATTCCAGAAGGTATTAGAGCCCTTCCTATATTACTGTAATACCTGGAGGATCACGGTAAACGTGGACAAAACCCAACTTTGTGTTTTCAATGTAACATGCGGCACTACTTTCATACTCTAGTCCATATTGGCCCTTCCACTATAGCCCCAAGCATGTATGCAAGTGTCTCAGTGTCACGCTTGATTCCTGGCAAAACAACCTTCACTCATGCGTGCCAACATCTCTGAACCAAACTCTCCATATCATCAGCAGACATGATCACTGCTCCAGCCTGACTAATCAGGATCTACCCAGTGTACCTACACTAAATCATGGTATACACACACACACACACACACATCTGATCCTGCTGACTGGTGCCTCTGACTACCTGAAACTATTCAAAATCACAGAACGACAAACTCTTCATCTGATGTACCACCATTTAAACAGTGCAGCCCGTTATTCCCTAAATAAGCTCTTTCATAACTCCTTTCTGCTTAAACTCAAGTGCCAATATGCCCGTTAGATAAAACTCTGTCTCACTCCAGGCCACAGCAGAATCAATCAACAAACGACCAAACTTTCTGGTACTCACGAACACACCTCCCGCATAAAATAGGTAGCCAACACAATGATTTTCATAAACTTCCTGGTAACGAAATTTAAGAAATTCATAGGTACCTGAAAAATGAAACCCGTAAGGATACCTGAATGAAATTTTACAAAATTGTGGCTGTCCCCACATTCCTGTATGCTAGTGAGACATGGACTCTCGGTAAAAGGGACATACAGAATTCAGGCAGCTGAAATGAAATTTCTAAGAGGGACGTTAGGTTGTTCTCTACTGGATTGGAAAAGGAACGTGGATATTAGATGTGAATTAAACATTGTATCGTTGCACCAGAAGATTGAAGATCACAGAAGGAGATGGTGTGAACACTTGAACCGCATGCCTGATATCTGTCTACCCATGGCTGCCTTGGATTATCACCCTACTGGGAAGACATGTCGGTAGACCGTGGAAGAGACGGGTTCCGTAACAGGTTGAGGGCCTAATCCTTGGAGTGGTGACGATAATGATAAACTTCCTGGTTACCCCTTTTCCAATATCGTGTTTTTTTCACCCCCGCTAACTAGTCCTACACCATGCCCTTGATATATCAGACGCTTTTCCATCCTATGCGTCCCAAGCTGCTCAACTCCATCACTACTATACTATCATTTGACATACAATACCCAAAACTAACCCTTACCATGTAGGCATTCCCACATAAACAACACAACATAAACCGTATAGGTATTACACAACACAACGTAAACAATCACACTCTTCTCTTTTTTGTTTGGCCTCCACTGGCGTCTGTCTTTCCCCCAAACATTCTTCCCATTGGGGTCATTCCATGTCAGTTCAACCATGCTATGACACTCATGGTCTCAGATTTTGATGAAACTTAGCACTTATTCATTTCATGGATTAAGTAACCATACAATTTTTTTTTATTTTATCTCAATCAGTTTAGGTTTGGCAGCCTTTCAAAGTTTTTTAAATTGGCAATTTTGAGCCTCGAATGTTGAGAACCAAAATCATTTCTTTCTTATTTATAGGTCAAACATGATGAAAATTTACACACATCACTGAAAATATAAGGAATATAAAAATAATAATTTTAGTGTGCTGGTATTAGCCATATTATCAAGAAAAATTCTGTTTTCCATTAGTTAGAAATTTTTTAAACGAAGCGCAGGGTTTCACATTAAGTGGGACATCTACAAAAGGAAAAGGGGTAATCGCTTTTTAAAATTAATTTTTTTTTTTTAACTGACCTGTAACATATGATCATATATTTATTTAAAGAAATAAAAATAATGGCTTTTTCACTCCTTATTATATGAATTCCACCTTAATTCTCAAAACCACAATTTTTTCCTGAATATTTCAGTTTTTAGTTTGACATATAGCCTATTAGACAACTGAGGAATTATTAAGTCATGTTATTATTATAATTATACATTATCAGTACGCCTAAAATAAATGTTATAAATATTGATAAACTTAATGAATCAGTCTCTTTATTATTTGTAACTTAGCTCAATAATAAAGAAACGGCCAGTTATCTCCTACTTACAGTACAAACAATTGTAAGAACTAAAGTATTTCATTTAGCTTTATATAAGCACATAAATTTAGTTCAAAGCAGGACTTGAATAAATTACAACAGAACTTGCCAAACAATTACTTTTATTCATCTCAACATAAACAGAAGCCTTCAATTGTTTTTGCTCTACATTACCTGTTTATTGTCCTTGTAATTGATCAAAATTTGCTTGAACTGACTTCATACTATCAGCTGGAAACTGATATGTTCTTCCAGTTGCTGTTTTTGGAGGATCTATAATTGCAATTATATGTGGAATGGGTACAGCACACGAATCTTCTTGTTTGGGCCAGTAAAAAGATGGCGAAGGCCCATGAGGATGCATAAACTTGACCATAGCATCACCTTCCTCTACGTTGACTTCGCTTATCATTCCGAAGTACCATAATTTATCATATGTAAAATAAAATTGAAAGTTAAGGGCATGGAAATGCACGAAACGCTTACGGTCAGAGGGGAAAGGCGATATGGTGAGAGTCGCTGCGAGATGTGAGAAGATAATTGTTGTTATTGGCGACAATGCAGCCAACCTATGAACATTATTTGTAATAGTAACAAAAAGTCGCGACTGTTAAAGTTGGTTTGTAAATGTGTCACCACGAATCTCTATCTGCATGTGTGTGCGTGCTCAAATTTTGTGTAAAAATAAAATGAAATATAATACTGAAATGAAAGAAATTTCATAGATACTGAACATCGCACGTTATAACTTCAACTCAAACTTTTCGCTTTATTTACAGTAAAACATTGTTTGCCAGCTGGTAAAACATAAATTATCTCAATTCTCATTCATCTGATTTTTTCCTGTTGTTAACACTTTTAGTGCTAAAAGATTTTAAGATATTCTTTTCCTAAAATTCTGTATTGAAATTATTTGTTTTTTACTCAGTTTAGAAACAGTTTCTTGTTGTCCAGGATTAAAAAGATTCTTGCAATTAAATTAATACAAAGAACGCATTCCATTGCGATAAGAACGGTCAGGGAGGCAGTAGATTTTTACATCTCAGCAGTACAATGGCAGAACCAAACAATACTCAGATATGTTTATAAAACATTCTGATATGTAACAGCAACAAATTCCAATATGTATACTGTTCCAATTGTATTTATTGATTGATTTATTTCATCACTTTTGTTTGTAAATGTAGATAAATAAAATTACAATATTATTACTATTATTATGATTATTATTTGTTTTACGTCGGAAACAATAAACGTATAATTCTTTTTTTAACCCAGCTGTGACTGTAGGTACACAAATGTGCACACAGATAAGAGATTAAAACAAATGCAAGACTGAGCTAGGACGTAACACAGTAACTAACAATATACTGGTAACTACAACATCACACGCAAGTTGGCAATACCTTCACTTGCTTACCAGCTGATTCTACGTTACCTTCCCGCCATTCACAGTTTCAAAGTGGACTCGTCCATCCATAAATTGGTTTCTGCGCATATGCCCTTAACTTTCAATTTTACTGTACATGCAATATAGCACACAGGGTTCAGATCTTCTACTTTAACACATGAACACTATGTTTGTTAATCAAGTTATGTGTAATGGATGTTCCTTCATCCCTACTTATTCTAGCTTCAATAGTTCCTGAATCATCCAACAGCTTGAAGTTATGGAAGCTTCTAGTGCCTGGAAGCGTTTGGACATCTCTGAAACGACTTTCTAAAGCACTTCGGAGTCAAGTCCTTTTGTAGATATAGGACTGTTGTAACGCTGTTTTATATTTTAAAAATTTCAAACTGATGGAAAACAGAATTTTCTTGATAATATGAGTAATACCAGCACACTAAAATTATTATTATTATTTTTTATATTCCTTATGTTTTCAGTGACGTGTATAAATTTTCATCAAGACTGACCCATAAATAAGAGGGAAATAATTTATTTACCATTGGAAGCAGATTTCGGTTCTCGAACCGGAGAGGCTCAAAATCGCCAAATTTCTAATACTTTGAAAGGCTGCCAAATCTAAACCGATTGTGAGATAAAAAAAAAATGTTTGTGTGGTTACTTATGTCCATGAAATGAATAAATCTGCCTAGTTTCATCAAAATCTGAGACCATGGACCCATGACACTTTCCCTCAGGCAAGCCCTCAAATGTTCCTAATTAAATGTAATGGATAAGCATTCTGTCTCAACTTTACAATGTTAACAGACAATGGTGTTTCTTTGTATTGGATAGGTAGCCGTTGCAGTTAATATAGCATGCTGTCTGAGCATCAAGCATGACTCTTTTCCACTAGCCAAAAACTGTTTTAAAATCATCTTTTTCTATAACTTAACTTTAACTTACCTGTCTTACTTTCTTTTCTATTGTATCTCTTTTAAGAAGAGCACTTTATACTATTTTCCATTTGTGAATTCATCGACTTTCTTTTCTACATTCTTTCCTTTTTTCGGCTCAAAAAGGCCCTCCATGAAGACAGTAAAATAAATACACTGGTAATAAATCAGATTCACATTATTTAACTGCTCTAAATTGATCATAAGCGATAGCCCAATTATAAAGTATCCTCCAATGTCTCAGATGATTAAACAAAAAAAAAATACCTTAAATATAATTAATAAAGTTGTGTTAGCGGTTATAATGACAAACAGAATTATCACTGTTGCACACCACTATAAAAATTATTCCGATTAGTGCTTTCAAGCTTCACAGCTAATCATCAGATCGGAAATCAAAAGTTTAAATCGCAAATTGAAAAAATTATTTCCGATCTGACGATGAGCTGTGAAGCTTGAAAGCACTAATCGGAATAATTTTTCTATAGTGGTGTGCCACCTTAAATATAGTACATTATAACTGGAAATTATAATTTGTACATGTTTGTTTTTTTTTAATGCATTTAGTATTTACATAATTGTTTTTTAATTGTTTTATATATATTATACTATCATATAATTGTACATAAGTATGACAAGTGGTAAATTTTCTGCTTAAATTACATATTGTTAGTATTTATATTATTAATTATCATTTTACTTCATGAACAAGAAATCTTATAAAGATCAGTATTCTTACCTAAAGAACAAACACCGCCATATATCATGATTTGTTGGAGAGATAAATATAATCTATGACAGTTTATTTCCAGCTGAGAGAAGTTAATACTATTTTAAAGGAGTCCTTCAATTCTTCCTCTTGAACAAAAATATATGCACTTTATTGTCTGTACATAAAACGTAGCAGGACTTTTTAACAATTGCACATGAACATACATACAATACAAATAAAATGCCGATCTATACAAACAGATACCAACTGAACAAAAAATATATTACATCCTTATTTACAAATAATCCTCTTTAAATTAATCAGTTTTGTAAGGTTATATACATTTGTAGTAAATAAATTATACATGAATGGCTGTAAATTATCACAAATGAATTTTCTTATTTAAAAATTCACAGTCATTAAGACGTGTTTTTGTTTCCTTTTTTCGATGACTTCAGAGCCTTTGGTTTTTGCTTATCGCCTCCGCCTCCTCCTCCTCCTCCAAAGAATGACGTTATCACTTCAGACATTTCTGGCATATCATATTTAGTTAAATTGTTAAAGTGTTCCATTTCCTGAAATGAATAAAAATCATAATTAGATTTTCATGTGGAAAATTACAAGTACAGCGAAAGTAGGTGACGATAAAAATTTGGGATTTATTCAAATATAAGGAGTGTTTTTCTTTTTTAATCAAACGAGACTTTGTAGATACTTGTAGAAAAAAAACATATGTCACAATGTGGCAAACACTTGACTGTAAAATATGTAATGTTTTTGAACAAATAACTATTTGAAATTACTTCAGACAATATTATAGAAGCCACACAAAGCTGATGCAATGACTGTCAAAAGATAAAGACTGATGCAAATCCAGAAAAGATAAAAAAAATCTTCGTTGGCTTCAACAAAATTATCCGTTACTAAAATAACTCAGTTGAGAAGCAGTGTGCTTGAAGAAATGAAAAAAAAGAATAAGCATTTGGGTTGATGATCAAACGCAGTGTAACATGGCGTAAAGTCAGCTTACCCATCGTGGAGAAAGCGAGAACCATTTTTACTTAAATCCAGGGCGATAAAGGAGACAAATCAGAAACATTTGGAGCTAGTAAAGAATGCTTTGATAGGTTTAACAAACGTTCAAATCTTCACAACCTTAAACAACAGATGAAGCAGCTAATGGAGATTATCAGGCTGCATTGGAATTTCTTAAATTTCTTTGTTAGGTTTCACGTAATGTACTCATTATGTACTATTTAAATAATTAAATTTATTTGTAATAACCCTTTTGGTGCTGAATTCGACTGTAGTACAGCGTACAATATGGTATAATGGAATCATAGTTGAATTAGGCACTGAAAGGGTTAATGTATAATGTTTCTAATTAACCAAATATTTTTTCCTAGGAAGAGCAAATAAATTAACATATAAGTAGTGAAATCAAATAGTGAAAAAAACTGAACCTGTACAGTGTTGTTTCATGATCGCGGAATGTATCTAGAGCACTAAGCAGGGTATTACTGTACTATAATTTTTACTGAACTGTCTGAAACATTATGATTTAGGAAATGCGAATAATGGAGTACATGATATTAATTGATGACTCATTGGGCACTTGGTGAAACATATTAATACAAAGAGTTTTGAAAAATATATAAACACTTGGTACGTTTCACAGGTTTTCTATTTAACTCTGATGGCTGTTTTGACTTCTTAAGCCATTGTCAAAGAGATGAGTGAAGACTAAACAGAGGATGTAAGGGTGATTGACATCTGTTAGGGTGTATATCGGAACATGTGTGATGTATGAAGATGGAGGGGGGGTTGCAGGAGCTAAGGGAAGGTCAAGTGTCTGTAAAAACTTAATATAATCTGAATGCAAAACAGTTTAGTTAATTTTATATTTTGCATTCAGATTATATTTAGTTTAGTTAATTTTATATTTTGCATTCAGATTATATTTAGTTTTTACAGACACTTGACCTTCCCTTACCTCCTGCAACCCCCCTTGTAAAGGTCCTCGCCTTCTACCCTTTTTAAAATACTACACTCATCATAATACTCACCGCTGCCAGAATTTTACTTACCGTCATGGTTCCCGTAAAACTTACCTTATTAAATTACCCAGGTCGCCACGATATTTTATGGTTCAATATCGAAACCTTTACACTTTTGCTCTTATAAAAATCCTGCTATCTAACTACCCTTAAATATCAGAAAAATCCCAAAGAACATTAGGCGAGGTTTTCAGCACAGAATAGGAAATGGTTATGGCATAATAACTTAATTTAACACATTTTTATATCCCTAAACAAACTTGATTTTATTTTATTAAGTAGCCTACAGCTGAAAAACATGGATTTGTTCAAACACAAGTTTTATCAACTAATTATTTTATAGGAACCAGTACTTTTAATCATGATTTCTCCCCTTAAGTATATAACTTTTACCCCCTTTATAGTATTCTCATTAATTCTTTTATAAATCTAAATTTGTATAGTTTTTTACTGATATCAGATTGTTACGGAGTCACTTTTATATATATTTTTGTTACTTAACTGACATGTGTTCCAGTTGTTACCCGATCACTAGTATTTCACTGTCACATTAGCCACATCACACAGAACTGTTCTAACTGTACAAATTAACGTATTCATTAATTGTCTCGATCTCTTTCTTCATTTTACTCTTTTGCACACTTTTTATAAGATTCGGTAGGCCTAGGCTACTGTATTCGCTTTGGCCTACCAAATTTTCCGAGGCCACTGTATAAAGTTTTACTTATACATGCCCTGCTCTCCACTGCTGTCTGATGATAACTCTGGTGATAGACTGCCTGCTGTAATTCACAAAAAGCCTGCTGCTGGGGCAGTTACGCAATGCGTCTAGACTGTTGTTTAGACTAACAGTGTATGTTGTACTGGGGCTCCTCACAGGTGAAAGTTGACAATTTATTAATTACTGAATTACTGAATTAAATACTGATTAAAACTGAATTGCTAAAATAAAATTAAAACTGGGGTAGCGCACAATTCTGTACCGTTACAATACCCCCCCCCAATAAGAGGTTGAAGGCCGAAGCGTTCAAACTCTTATTGCCTAAAACCCTAAGAGGATCAGTGAGGATATGGCGCCGCAACCCCCCTGAACACTACTAAAATCATTGGTTCTTACCCCCCTAGTCTGGTGACTGTGGCAGCACCCATCCGATCTTACTGGACTTCTCTGTTCGAGATCCCAACACCATAATCTCGGACAGATACCCGCCCCAGTATCGCCTGACTTTGGAACATTCAATTAAAATATAATAAACGGCCTTCCATCACTCCATATCCCACAACTGAAGTGTTTCCTCTTAGCCGTACTGGTTCATTGACAACGTACTGGCTCATTTTATATTATAGAATATCTCTTAACCCTAGAAAATAGTGTGAATAAAACAATATAGGATATATACAATAGTACATATAAGTTCCAGTTAAAATGACACATTACTTATACAGAATTGCATTTACACAAAATTTCCTTTAGTTTTCATTTTTAAATGAATATTTTAATTATTATGTTTTTTTATCAATTATTTATTTTACAATCAAAATTCAGATCAAAATAGATTCGAAGTCCTTATCAAAAATTATCTTTTTAATTCATTTAATTACCTTTCATTAAATTTAATTCATATCGTTTTTAATTAACAATTTCAAAATTAACTACATTTTTCAAAATGATCCGACATAAAATATTACCTACATTATTCAAAAAATTTACATTCCTTTCTTCACATATGGTATGTCTTTTTTATTTCATAATAGGATTTTCCTACTGGCAATGATTCAGCAGACTGCAACATTTTGTTATTGTCAATTCAGCATGCCTGTAGACATTAGTCACAACATACAACTACAACACCCCTGTTTACATAAACACTTGTGTGCCAGATGTGTTATAAACACTCTCAGTTTCAACATTCATGGTTACGTCATACTAACACCTGTAATTCACTCTTCAATTTTTTATAAATCTTTTAGATAACATATTTATCAATGTCTATTTCTTACAGTTCAAACCAAATATAATTTTAAGTCACCTTTTTAGTTATTATTACTTTTTAATTACAGTTTCTATTTAATACCATTATCTCAATTCATTTTTATTATTGGGTCATTCCATATCAAATCAACCAGGGGTCTGAACCTCAGTGTCTCAAATATTGGTAATTTTTTGTATATTTGTTGTACTTATAAAGTACTTCAAAAATACAAAGTTTCAAATTTTTTTGTTGGGTAGTTTTTTTAAAGATTTTTTAAAAACTGCACAAAACGCCATTTTTCACATTGTTTTGAAACAGAAAACTGTGTATAATTAAGGAACCGTTAGACCTAGAAAGCTCGTTTATAGCTCATTTTAAAGGTCTTTGTAAGGGCTTTAAGTTGATATGTAACACAACCTACTTTGAACAAAAACCTTTTTTTGGCATGTTTTCAAAAAACGTTTTTTTGAAAATTTCAAAAACACCATAGAATTTTTTCAAAAAAATATATGTTATTTGTAAAGACATTGACTAGAAATATGCAAAGTTTGAAAGTGGAGAAATGATGGGTTTTTTTTAACAAAAATTTAAAGGCATCAGTGTGGAGGTCGTATTCACGTAAATTTGCATTACAATACCAACAGTTACATTTTATGTCATTTTTAGTTTGCCTTAGTACCATAATGATAAATTACAAACAATTACTAAGACTCGCCTACAAATTCTCTTGAATAAAGTGTCCCATATTGATCTTGCAGTGAAATGATTTTAAGCAACAAAAAAACTCATTTATTAGTTGTATATTTTACGAATTAAAACATATCTGTAGAAGATTCTAGTCTATATATACACCACACAGTGCAGTCTTATAAGAACAAATCATGTTTGTAAATTAAAATGGTGCTTTTGAATATTAATCATTTAGAGTTCACACATAAGTTAATAATAAGTTGTTCACATTTTCTTCAACTGTTGTTCAAGTAAGTGAGATGAGTCTGCCATTTCTTCTGTGGTCAAAGTATACATTCTTCCTGTAGCGGTTCTAGGTTCAACCTTTTTCAGAAGGGTGTCTGTTGACACATCCAAAATATCCAACCGTGGTTGAGGATAGAAAAATGATGCTGCAGGTCCTCGGGGATGTAAAAAGCTCACTTTAACTTCATTTGTCTCGTTGTTTTTCCCTAGGATGCATGCAAGCCACCAGAAGTTATCATACATGACAGTTACAAAACCTGATTCAATTTCTTCTAATTCAGCTGTTACACTATCTGTTATAACTGGTGCTTGTAGCTTTCTTTCAGTACTTGAAGAAAACAATTTTGTTGCCATTTGTGTGTCAGAAATAGGGATAACTGCATGTAAATTATGGGTCCGTTTTATAGTTTTTGTTTTATCAAAACGTGTTGCTAACCTTTCTTCATTTTCATTGTGTTCTTCTATTGTACAGTATTTAAACTTGATGCCTGGTATGTTGGTTGCTGCAAATTCATATAATTGATGCGGTGTCATTATTTGCTGGTCATACGGTCGCTGTAAACTTGCCTTCATAGCTAATCTTTTAACAGTCCCCCCTAGACCATCACAGGCACTTTTACCATGTGATGTGGCAATGAAATGCCACTCAGCATCAATGCCAAAGTCTTTTTTGTGCAAACAAATGTTCTGGAAATTCTTACGGTTTTTATATTGTCCTGCACAACCATCTGAGAAGTAATAAATTATTTTAATCCCTGGGATGTCTTCTTTTACGGCATTAATCAGGTGCGTCTGAAAGAGATTGAATGCAACAGTGTTGTGGGTAAGGCACTCTGATATAAAAACGTAATTTAAGTGCTGTATTTTACTGTCTTCTCCTCTATAGTAGACAACAAAGGGATGGAGTGTTGCCTGGCTATTGGTCCAATGGTAAGATTTCATTTCATTTCACTGCAAGATCAATATGGGACACTTTATTCAAGAGAATTTGTAGGTGAGTCTTAGTAATTGTTTGTAATTTATCATTATGGTACTAAGGCAAACTAAAAATGACATAAAATGTAACTGTTGGTATTGTAATACAAATTTACGTGAATACGACCTCCACACTGATGCCTTTAAATTTTTGTTAAAAAAAAACCATCATTTCTCCACTTTCAAACTTTGCATATTTCTAGTCAATGTCTTTACAAATAACATATTTTTTTGAAAAAATTCGATGGTGTTTTTGAAATTTTCAAAAAAACGTTTTTTGAAAACATGCCAAAAAAAGGTTTTTGTTCAAAGTAAGTTGTGTTACATATCAAATTAAAGCCCTTACAAAGACCTTTAAAATGAGCTATAAACGAGCTTTCTAGGTCTAACGGTTCCTTAATTATACACAGTTTTCTGTTTCAAAACAATGTGAAAAATGGCGTTTTGTGCAGTTTTTAAAAAATCTTTAAAAAAAACTACCCAACAAAAAAATTTGAAACTTTGTATTTTTGAAGTACTTTATAAGTACAACAAATATACAAAAAATTACCAATATCTGAGACATGAAGTTTCAAATTAAATTCTTCATTGGTTGATTTGATATGGAATGACCCTATTGAATTAAACTCTTTTCCCACCTGTAAGCATTTTATTCTATCTGATTGGTATTATGAACTTTATACTTACAATACATTATCCACCTATTGACCTGAACCCAAAATACATACCACCCACACACACACACACACACACCAATATCTCCACGTAATCTCTGAAACATTTAACAACAATGTTGTTTCATACAAACAATTTAACATTTATTCATTAATATCAAATCTCAGAAAGCAATTTAAATCCATTGGAAAATTCAATTATACAGCCTTTAAATCAATCAGAATATTTAAACATTTCAAATTATTTTAATTAAATCAATTATTGAAAATACAAGTTCAGTTGCTACCAAAACAATTACAATTCGCTAATTACTGTCTCCAAAATGAATTTTGTTATTTATTTAAATTACCACAATATTAATATTATTATTACAACCCTCTACACACACTTGTTAGCTTAACATTCTACAATGCACACAAACAAATTTACTACAATTATTTACAAACTTTTGTTATTCACTGTTCCGTTTTTCCACACTTCATTGTCCAAATCTGCCAGGTCAAAACCATAAAACAAAATATTTATAACTGTCCTTTATCGTTTTATAGCCTATCCTCCATCGTCATAGATAAGTCTTTGTTTTATATAGCATTGTTCAATTTCATTAACACCCAAATTACTGTCTTGTGTGTCGTCACCATAAAAACCAAATTCATTCATTTTACCAAAATAATCATAAAACAAGTCAACGTTAAGTACATCGGTTAAGTCTCCATCAGTAATTATATTCATTATCAAGTCAGTTATTTTTTCATCATAAAGTAAATTATTATTATTTAAACATGTATCATCAAAATAATCTTCACTCTCTATTTTAACAGGTAAGTATTTCATATCGTTTAGCATCTCTTTCAACTCAGTATAATCTCTCTTTAGTTTATATAATTCTATCTCTTTATCAACACACAACTCTCCATCTAAATCTCTCTCATCATAACACCATATCATACTTTCAACATCATTCCACACAGAGGGTACTAATTTATACAACAAAGGGATATAACTCAAATCTTCCATTAAATAGGGTCTCTTGCCCTCCCAATAATAACATTTTTGAACACCTTGGTTCATCACAAATAAGGGGAAAATTTACCCTCTGCCCTACACATTCAGCTACTCTCTCACTCCATTCTTTTTCTAATTCATCGACACTAATTACTACTTCGTTACAACATATCACTTTCTCTCTCTCACTCACTATTTCATTATCGACTTTCAACGTATCACTCTCTGATACCACCCTTTCAATCACATTACCATTTTCAATATCATTGTTAACATTTGTTACCTTACTCTCCAATACCACATTTTTAATTATATTCTCATTTTCGACCTTATTGTTATCACTTGTTAATTTCTTACTGTCATTATTACTCTTACTTTTGATCCGTTCTTCTACTGACTCTACTATTCTCTCACTATCTTGTTTCAATTCGTTACAACTATTATCGCATTTTATTTTTACCTCATCAATGTCAAATTTAAGTACGTCAAATTTACAATTAAATTCACTTTTAATTTCGGTCTTAATTTCATTCAATTTTATGTCATTATTGTCAAAACGATTATTTAATTTGTTAAATTTGTCATTCTGTACATCTAATTTCTCATTGACACTACTTTTAAATTCTTGCATTTTGTTTTTCTGTTCATCAAATTCGCTATCAAAACTATTCTTTTGAACATCGAATTTTACATTGATACTACTCAAACTCTCAGACATTGTTTTCATTAAAGTAAATATATCGTCCATCGACAACTCTTTGACTCGTGTTGTCGTTGGAGTAAATTGTGCTGCTACATTTTTGTCAGTGAAGCTGACTTCTTCATTATTCATTTCACTTTCCCTACTCGATTTTGGGGTTATTTGTATCCCCGAATCGTCTGTACTCTTTATTTCATTTGCATTATTTCTTGTTTTATTTTCCTGACTCACGTTTGGAGTCGAGTGGATTTCAAAATCACTCATACTATTTGATTCATTATAGTTTTCGACACTAGTCGTTTCATTTATATTGCTCTCATTCTTTCCTGCCATTTTTATAAATTTATTAATCTAGATTTACTTACATAAAACCATCTACCACTTAACTCTTAACCTCTGTACATTGATGTACTAATTTGTATGTGCTGCATAATTTTTACGTAGTTCTTTAACCCTCAAATCAAACTTGCATTTATCGTAGGTGTGGAATTTTAATTATTCAAATTCGAGTCCCTGTTCGGGCGCCAAATGTAATATTCTATTACATACAAATACAAAAAATTACTTTATCTTCCACCTACCTTTCGTCTTCTGCCAGAGTCCGCAACACGAACGTTAAAATGCAAATATGATTATAGGTTATCGTAATAACTTACGCAACGCATTTTTTAAAGAGAAATTAATTAAAATTTTATTTTATACTTCAAAATTTTCTTTAAGTATTAAATTGTTATTTATTTGGCCTCTTGGCTCAATGATCCAAAATCACTGAAAATGTATAAAGCTTGTGATGTTAGTTACATAGTGGTATTACACTTATACTTACAGAATTACAATAAACCTTACCTTAATTAGACAGCCCACTCTGCTATTTACACTCACATTCACACCGTTACAAAACCAACTACTATTATTTAATTGACATATTTGCGCAAAACCCTTTATAAAAAATATTTGTTGAAATTACGGTTACAGGTTACCCGACGGCTCACTCCTTTCGCTGCCACGTGGCTCGTATTCTTTAAATGCCCGAAAGTTTATTATTCATTTGATTTTTTGGCCCGCTCACTTCACTGATTCTGTTACTAATTGTCTGAGGGTCTATTTACTCACGGCGTCTCCCCGGCTACGTCGCACTGTGCACATGTTGGATTTATCTTTACACGATTAATCAATTTCTTCGGCTCGCCAGCCCATTATGTTCCAACGGCCGCCGCAGCCTCACCACAACACCACTGCTGATTCACATTTTTGCTATCTAGTTTACATGGAAATTTGTGTCCAGTCGGCGGACGCACTACAGTTCGCGTCCGACAGGTTATGATGTTACTTTCCGACTTGAATAGATAGGCCGACTAATTATTACAGCCTATCTTACACTCCCGAGGCCACTGTTTTACTGTTTCCGGCACTTTATGCTGCTGCTGGCTATCTACTCTTCACTCTCTGATGACAGACTGCAGACTGGGATTCACAAAGAGCCTGCTGCTGGGCGGTTATGCAATACGTCTGGGCAATTGTTTAGGCTAACTGTATGTGCATTGCTGGTTGGGGCTCCCCCCAGGTGAAAGTTAACTACTGAATTAGTGAATTAAATACTGATTTATATAAAATAAAATTCCCATTTCTGTACCGTTACACCCTTTTCATCTTCACACCTCACATATGTTCCGATACACGCCCTAAATAGATGTCAACCACCCTAACATCCTCTGTTTAGTCTCCACTCATCTCTTTGACAATGGCGTAAGAAGTAAAAACAGTTGTCAGAGTTAAATAAAAAAACTGTGAAAAGTACCAAGTGTTTATAATATATTTTTAAAAAACCTTTGTAATAAAGTACATGATGTAATGTGACCTCTTCACGTGTATACTCTCACCATATTATGTTACTGGTTCACTCCCACTACCCTTAATAATCATGACATGAAAAGTTTACTTCACGCGTTGGTGGGCCCTTTTACGCCGAGCAATGCACTCCAATTTTGTGGTAACCAATCCCTTCGGCGGAATGGATTGGTAAGCAAACGAGAGATGGGGGTTCTGTCAGGGCAGCCTGGGGGTATCCTGGGTCCTGGCCTGGCAGAATGGTGCACATCGGCAGCAGTGTGCATCCAGTGTGGAGGCAGAGGAGCCTATAGTAAGCCAACGGCTGCACACATTGGCTGAGTTAGTTAGCCTACTGCGACTGGCCAGAGAGAGCTCGTCAGCTGAGGTGAAAGCAACTCTCTAAATGAAGAGCAGCCCGAAATCAAAGTTCCTGGTCATCCACGTTGTGGGTTGGGCGAGAGGTTAACAACCTCTCCTTGGAAAAAGTATTTGTTATGGAAGCTCAAGGATTAAGCCAGATGCATCTACAGAGACTGACTCAGCAGTGGAAAAGGAAAAGAAAAAAAATGATTTGATGTCTGCTACAGTCCAATGTCTGCATCAGCCTTAACAACAGTACTGTGATCACTAAAGTATACCACCTCACGTTAGCGCACTCGATTTTCACTGATGATGGAAGTCGATGGCACTGTCGAAATGTATGGTTTTCCAGAAAACATTGGACCACGGCCAAACAGCTCGGGAAGGAATTTTAACTACAAACTAATTCTTTGTTGCCAATAACGCAGTACACATACAAAAAATTATCCCCTCCCCCTTCAACTATCATTTTCATTTGTAGAAAATTACCCCATCCCCCTTCAAGTACCCTTCTTTTCATGTGTAGATATTTCATCTACCTTTCTACAGTGGATTATTATGACCTTCTTTTCAGGACATTTTATTTATCAAAATTAACTACTTTACTCTTGTTAACACATAAAACGTTGCAGGTAAACTACCTCTTCCCCTTAACCGATCTTCAACAAATCAATAGGCCTTGAGTCCTCTACAATTCAGGCACGTAAGCAAAACATTATTTGATTATGTTTGAATTTGTGGCAGTTATCGTTCACCATAGAAAAAATTCTACACACAAGACACTTTTCGAAAAATGACCTTTCTTCATGTTTTGAGGGTAGTACAATCTGATTCAGCCCTTAACTCGAATACGATTTTTTTCACTATCACCATACTTCCATTTCTTTATGGAACATATAAGTAAAAAATGATTTGATGTCTGCTACATGGTATAAAGATGTGGAAGGGGATTTGAGGGGAGACGCAAGTGGCAGGTTGGAGGAATAAGGCTCTGGACAGAGAAGAATAGAGGAGAATCATTGAACAGGCCAGGGTTCTACAGGGACCGTAGTGCCAGAAGAAGAATAAAAGTTTACTTCGCATGGACTACAGATTAACTAATTACTTACAAGTACGATGCACACAAAACACTGTCATTTTCCAACATACCTTCCTGCTTTCAGGATCGTTGCTCATCCAAGACAGTAACATAAAAACTATCAGCGGCAGCACCATCATCAAAACCTGTAACAGAATGAAGTAAACCTGTTACAAAAGTAAATCATAATGAACAGCAATTAACACTATAGATCTGGTCTTGATCACAGTACTTATTAACAGCAAGAAAATAATTTTATTCGTTTATAGTTTCCACAATAAATATTGTTACGATGGCCACAAAGATTGTTGCGTGTACAGTGGAAACAGAATAACTGACACCTATAAAGTCATTAATTGCAGACTTTAATTAGTCACACACAATAATTACAAATCAACAAATTACAACTCTTATACAATAATTCAAGTTAAATTTGTCCAACACACAACAATAAATGTCACCTGATTATAGTTTCACACTTTAACATTTCCCACTAAACATTTCACACGATCATTTCCCACTAAACCGCCATCATAACCCTAACCGCACTCAAATATCACTAGGTCTACTGAACTTTTACTGGCCACTGGTTGCTTACGTTCAAACCCATTAAGATCCCACGTTCAAACCCATTAAGATCCCAGAATGATATTCCATTTTTCCAGTTGTGCACCAGGAATAATTTGCATAGTTGCAGGCGCTAGAACAATCTGGAGACTAGGTCAAAGTCCAACATGTTATATTTTTTTAATTTCATAGTATTACTAAAATCATAAGTAGGCCTATTTATAGCTAAATATAAATTATCTGTGTGCACTTAGTACTATAAAATATGTTTAAGTTGAAGAAATTTGTGATTTAGTGTTAGGCCTAATGAATTAATTTTGTTAGAATTATTGAATTCGTATCATATGAATGAGTTAATTATTATGTTGTTACAATTTATTTCAATTGAAAACTCTATTTTACTTTATTATTGAACTTTATTTACAATATTAGTCGACTCTGTTGGCAGCCATCTTTGCTGATACCAACATCGTAACTATTACTTACCAGGTCCAGTTTTTTGAGAGTATTTTGGAGAACAGATATGGTTTATTCAAATAAATGATTCAACTCTACTTGTTGAACTCTACTTGTTAAATTACAACTCTATTCAAATGAACTTGGTTTTATTCAACACATTATTTTAAATTCTGTATAGTCAAATGAACCCATTTAATTGACTTACTTTGCATTATTACTAACAATACTTTATCTCCCTCTTCTACACGTCTACTATGTGAACGCTAACTTGGTACATTAGTTAGTTAAAATTTACCCTTCTTTTATGAGGTTACAAAAGTTAAATTCATTAAAACACAAGAAAACAGACATTGAAAACATAGACTAAATTTTCTTAACGCTAACCAGTGCTGTTAATTACATAATTTTCACTCGCACATACGTACACATACTCTTCCCCAGTACATAATTTAGATTCCCCTTTAGAGCTCATTTTATTTTTATTTCTTAATTTGGCATAATTTACTTCATTTAATTTGTAATTTTGTGTAATTTACTTCCCTTAGGTAGTCCTTGGATGTACGTCCATAAGATGTCTCCTCATGCACGTGCACTACATTGTTGTCTCCCTGTTCTCACTGTTTATTTTCTAGCCGAAACTGTCACTCCAATTTAAACTTGTCATTACCTTTACATGGTTATTCAAAATATTGGTTGACTTTAAAATTCACATTTTTTGGTGTCCGGGCGAGACGAAAAACTGTACTCAGCCGGCGGGCGAGCGAACGGCCACGTCCGTAGTTATTAGATGTTCATTGCCGACTGGCTTTGTTCTCAGCGCAGATTGTTGGCATCACCCTGCACTCCAAGTGAAGTATTCAAAGGTTCAGCCCTGACGTCATATGTTGTGATCTCGTTTTACAAAGTTCAAATGTCATACGGCTAAAAATAACTGCTTTTCTTACATCCTGATGGTGACCTTGACACTGATTCGCTCACATTGCATACGTCGTTACAATTTCCAATAAAATTCACAATTATTATTTCTCCCCAAATTACCCCGGTATGGGCCTAACTGTACTGTTACAATACCCCCTCAATGAGAGGTTTTATACCGAAGCATAAAAACTCTCATTGACACTCACATACTTCCTAAAGGGATCAGCCTGGATATGTCGCCACAACCCCCTTTGTTTTATTAAATATCGTGGTTAACTTACCCCCTGGTACAGTGACTGTGACCGCACCTGAATGACCTTACTGGACTTCTCTCTCGAGATCCCAACACCGCAAGGCCAGACAGGCACTTGACGCCCCTGCTCTGACACGCAGGCCAGCACAGGACCGGCGCCACAGCATCACCAGACACTGAAACATGAAATCAAAATATCAAATAGTGGTCGTGTATAATACCATATCCCCAACTGATATGGTCTCCCTTAGTTGCGCTGGTTTGCGTTAAGAAGCACTGGTTTTTCTCTTAACCTCTAACATACATTGATGAATACTTAACATAACATGATACAATTTTTAAAAATTCCATACTAACATTCTGTATACCCTTCTCTCGTTAACTCTTATCCCAAAATTCAAAATATTTCCCTGATTCCAATCAGAATTTAAATAAACATTCCCATTACATCATTACAAATACCTTCCATTATATAATTCACATTTCAAAATAATTAAATTCATTAATAAAATTCTTACATAGAATAAAACACATTTAAATCAACTACATCATAACAAATTAATTACTTAAACATCGTTAAGCATCTCCATAATACTCCTCAAATCACTACAAAATCATTTAGTTACCTCGTCAGATCAACTACACATTCTTTATCATTGACATAACACAATAACTCATTACTAACAATTTAGTAACCTCCTTCTCCATCATTATCTAATATCCACCCATATTAATCCCTTAAAAACATTTCACATTAAAGTTTGAACAAAAAATTACACACCTTACAGCTTTACTTTAGTTTCAAATACTATTAAATCTTTCACTTATTACAATATAATTTCAACTATGAATTTCTATTTAGCATTTTCATCATCAATTGGTTCGGGTGATTCTCAGTCATTCATAATGATTTTATTTATTGAACGGGAATTTAGATATAACCTTACTCACCTTCTTCCTTCTAATAACCAATAACGGATTCGGATAGGGTGACACCGATCTCTCAATAATATTTACCTCCACTAATTTCTCTAATTCTACTTAAATCATTCCCCTCTCATAACAAAGCACCTGATACCCTTTTTGTACATAGGATGTTTGTTCCCGAACCACCAGCTCATTCCCTTATCAGTTCCTGGCCCTTCCAGGTAACTCCGCAACCCTTTTTAAAACTTTTCACCTCCCGCCACAACGCTTTGCGTTGAGGACTCCTTACACCTCCACCCTCACTACAAAATTTATGTACCCTGCTCTCACCTATTTACTCTCCATTTTCATCACTCCCTTTCTCTCTACACACATTCAATCACGCTACTGTGTCCCTATTACTACTCCGTTTCTGTATAACTTTTATTCCAGAAATTCTTATTTTGTCAAATACCCATTTAAAATTAACTCTGACTGTCTCAATGCCTTATTGAAATAATCATCACCCAAACTCCATCTTTTACAACATTTTACATTAAGTTAATCGTTGAAAATTACATTAGAAAATTCATAACTTACCTTATAATAACAATATAACTCAATACCTAAACACATTGTCTGTTTAATCATTTACTATTTATTATAAAATCTAAATCTCAGAAAAATCATTTAAATTCATCACGAAAATTCCTCTGTACAACATTTTAAATTAATTAATTAATCTCCAATCATTTAATTCAATCAGTTTTTTAAAACACTAAGTTACTTTAATTAAATTATTAAATTCACAATTACCAACTGTCAATTATTGACTTAATCTGATAAAATGTTATTATTATTATTAAATCAATTACTATTACATACATACATTGTTTACATAAAATACAGAGTACACCATAATCTAATACACAAATACATTTGACATCAACACAAAAGTATATACTATTCACACTATTATCTGTTATCGTTTACCACAAATCATTTCATAATACAGTCCATTTTAGAACCCCCTACTCACATAATTAAATGTTCATACATAATAATTGTTTAACCACCATCATCGAATAATAATCTTGTCTTACGTCTACACAATTCATTTATAATTAAGTGCATTTTGTTATTACTATTAAAATAACTATTTGTTTTTTCAAATGGTTCCATTACCTCGTAACAATGTTTTACAGGATTACCCCACATTATTATCAAATCATATAACCTGTCTACATCCGTAATTCTGGTCTTGTCACTGTCAGTATTATTATCTGTCACCCTTAAACATTTTATCCTCTCCTTATTTTCAGAGTCATCTACTATTAATATCCCACGTTTATGTACAGGTAAGTATTCAATACAATTATCACCTCTTGCTGCACTAACCACATCGCAAGGTAAGAATTCAATATAATCATCAACTCTCTCACTATCCATTCTCTCTCTTAATTCTTTATAACTTCCGCTAACCTCAAACAACTCTATCTCCCCCTCTCTCTCAAAATACCTCTCTTCATAACACCATTTCACATTTTCTCTATCATTCCATGCAGAGGGTACTGCTACATAAAAACACCTCCTGGCTTTCCCAGGAACACCACAAAAACTCAGGGAATAATTTGAAAACACATCGTTTTCCACTAAGGGACACTCGCCCTTTAAGAACACTTGTAAACCTCTTGGTTCACAATAAACCCGGGGAAAATTTACCCTCTGCACCCCTCTACCTGTAAACTCTCTTTCCACTCTTTCTCTAACTCATCAACACTCACTACCACTCCATTATTAAATTCTACTTCCACTAAAACTTCATCACCACTATTTTTATTATATCATCATAATTCTCACCCCTACTTACCTTATTATATGTACCATTTTCTACCCCCTCCTTTCTCTTTCTACTTTCGTTTACTTCGTCTTGTAATTGTTTTACAATAGCACTAAAGTGTTCATCAACTTCTAAACTTTTATTAATATCAAAATTCTGTTGTTTAATTTCGTCTCTAATCTCATTCAACTTTTCACTAAAATCACTCTTTTGTTCATTATTTTATTCTTTCAATTCATTAAATTGTTTTAGTAAAAAACTCATTACGTCATTATCAAATTTGCTATTACATTTTGTTAAGGTTGGGGTTGACTGAGTATTTGAGTCTTCTGTAATGGCTGACTCAGGCTGGGTTTACTGGAGTCGAATGAACTCCCAGTTCCCCCATGTCAGCTGATTCAATCTCACCCTCTTGTTTATCCATTTTTTCAAATTGTTTGGATTGTATAAATCCGTCAAAATTATTACCATACACAATATATATGATTAACACTTAACAAAATATTTCGATTATCCCTTAATCATAACCTCATGCGTAACCTTATAATTTTCGTCTATTTAGATGTAATTAAAATTTACGTATTTACCTTAAGCAACCCGCTCCGTTCTCCAAAACAGGCCCATATTTGCATAAATTTTATTTATGCAAATGTCCCAGCTTCGGGCGCCATTGTTACAATGTATTTCAATTGAAAACTCTACTTTACTTTATTATTGAACTTTATTTACAATATTAGTCAACTCTGTTGGCAGCCATCTTTGCTGATACCAACATCGTAACTATTACTTACCAGGTCCAGAGTTCTTTGAGCGTATTTTGGAGAACAGATATGGTTTATTCAAATAAATGATTCAACTCTACTTGTTTTCAAATGAACTTGGTTTTATTCAACACATTATTTTAAATTCTGTATAGTCAAATGAACCCATTTAATTGACTTACTTTGCATTATTACTAACACTACTTTATCTCCCTCTTCTACACGTCTACTACGTGAACGCTATTTACCCTTCTTTTATGAGGTTACAAAAGTTAAATTCATTAAAACACAAGAAAACAGACAGTGAAAACATAGACTAAATTTTCTTAACGCTAACCAGTGCTGTTAATTACATAATTTTCACTCGCACATACGTACACATACTCTTCCCCAGTACATAATTTAGATTCCCCTTTAGAGCTCATTTTATTTTTATTTCTTAATTTGGCATAATTTACTTCATTTAATTTGTAATTTTGTGTAATTTACTTCCCTTAGGTAGTCCTTGGATGTACGTCCATAAGATGTCTCCTCGTGCATGTGCACTTCATTGTTGTCTCCCTGTTCTCACTGTTTATTTTCTAGCCGAAACTGTCACTCCAATTTAAACTTGTCACTACCTTTACATGGTTATTCAAAATACTGGTTGTGTTTAAAATTCACATTTTTTGGTGTGCAGGCGAGACGAAAAACTGTACTCAGCCGGCGGGCAATCAAACGGCCCACGTCCGTAGTTGTTAGATGTTCATTGCCGACTGGCTTTGTTCTCAGCGCAGATTGTTGGTGTCGCCCTGCACTCCAAGTGATGTATTCAAAGGTTCGGCCCTGACGTCATATGTTGTGATCTCGTTTTACAAAGTTCAAATGTCATACGGCTAAAAATAACTGCTTTTCTTACGTCCTGATGGTGACCTTGACACTGATTCGCTCACATTGCATACGTCGTTACAATTTCCAATAAAATTCACAATTATTATTTCTCCCCAAATTACCCCGGTATGGGCCTAACTGTACTGTTACAATATTTCTTAAATAATATAGCAGTATTTTACATAATACATTTTTAATTTGCAAATAATGAGGAATTATAAAACTGCTGTTAACCGGGAATTAAAAATGGTGCGATTTGATTATTGAAATACATAAATTAAGAGATCGTCTAGTCGGCTTCAAATATCAGCTGGTACCAGTGTTGCCACATTTAATATTCCGGCCTTCTACTAGAGCCGGCCATGGATAAGCCTTTCATCTTAAACCACTT
The DNA here is from genome assembly GCA_034769895.1 of Magicicada septendecula. Lineage (NCBI taxonomy): Eukaryota > Metazoa > Arthropoda > Insecta > Hemiptera > Cicadidae > Magicicada > Magicicada septendecula. The sequence goes on from CM068368.1 coordinate 863,009,621, forward strand.
TCATCTATTTGTCAGTGTGCTCTGTAAAGTCAAACTACCTATTCCAAGGCAGGTGCCAGTCAATCTGCAGTACAATAGGTCACTGACCTAATGGGAGGAAAGAAATTCTGTTATGATGGTGAGATATGTTGTCTAGCGTGTAACAGAACAGGACTAGATACCAACCACCACAAACAAGGAGAAAAATTTTAATTATAAGATGAATGTGTGTGTATTTAGGTGATACTACCAAAATCAATACACGTGACCCTCCAGGGAGGGGCTGTGTGATAGACTGACTTGCTATTGAAATATGGTTGTTGAGTTGCACGCACACACACATTAAACCTACGAAGCCATAATCATTTGTTACGAATATTGATAAGTTTATTCAACACCAAGCAGAATAAAAAAATGTGAACTGTATTCTAAAATGTCTATTTGTAAACTGAAAGATATGTAAATTTAAACATACATAGACTGAGACGATGATTTTAATGAACTTACTTTGGGTTTTTAAAAATGTGTATTTTTAACACTTTCAAACACGGGTAATATAGTTTTGTATATACTCACTCCAGACAGGCTGACTTTGCTTACTTACAAAATACTGAATATTTTGTTGTTAATTTTCACTTGTATACACAAGTTATACCATATAGTCACCATGACTATAGACCTTGTCTTATACGACCGGTAGTAACATACAGATGCAAAGCTTGGACAAGCAGCATCTGAGAATATCTGAACGAAAAGTCTTGCGAAAAATCTTTGGACCTCACCAAACTGAAGATGGCTATTGGAGGATTCGAACTAATCATGAACTGGACCAACTGTCATTCAGGGTGCCGACATAGTTTGGTTTATTAAGAGTAGAAGGCTTGAGTGGCTGGGCCACGTAAGGCGAGTGGATGACAGAAGAATGGGTAAGAGAATTACAGATTGGAGACCGGTAGGAAGAAGAATCAGAGGAAGACCCAGAAAGAGATGGTTGGATGATGATGTGGAAGATGATTTGAGATGTATGAACGTGAGGGGATAGAGACGGATGTGTAATGAGAGGGCGGGATGGAAGAAAGTCATTGAGCAGGCTCAAACCCACACTGGGTTGTAACGCTAGGAAAAGGAAAGAAGAAGATACACACACAAGTTATGTATGAAATAAAAATTAAAATCGTATTAGTCACTAAAACTTAGACTGTGTTACAGGTAAAATTACAGTATATTTTTTCAAGTTAAAGAAATGCCGTTTTCATTCAAGACTTCACTCACCATTTTACTAATAATACAACAACACGCCCAAAATTATGATACAACAAAACACACTGTGAAAACAATTACATCACTTTCTTCCAAACTGATTCTGTTCATAACACAATTGGATTATGTCTACAAAAACTGAAACGAGTGTTTCAACTACTTTACGCTGTTTTTTATATATTGACACCTTTCATTGTAAAGGAATCTGAGTTGCACATATAACATGATAATAACCTATGCTCTGAGATAAACATGGGCTGTGCTGCTAGACAAAACTATGCAGACTGATCTTTCTTTGGGCTCAACAAACTCGATACTTAAAATACCATGTTTCTATCTAAAATTTAATTAAAAAGTATTTAAAAAACTTTTTATATAAAAACATTAATTTATATAAGAACAATTTTCAATATTTTTAATAGTAAATATAGCTTTAAAAATCTGTTTACTGTTTAGTTTGTCCATTTCTGTACTTAAGTGAAATGTTATACAAAGTAATAATAACAGTTATTTTTCGTTTACCGCATGTTTTATTTTCCTCAGCACCAAACATCTGCCAACTCTATAACAAGTCATCATCAGTCTCAGTCACTGAGGATGATTTGCTATAGACGGGTGAAATTTTTGATCGCAAATAAATTAAAAATGTGTGAAACCGAAAACAAAGTTTATATTATTAGTGAAAACATTAAAAATTTACACAGATTTGTGAATAAAAAATTATACTCCTGTATGTGATTACGTCAACTTTGTTACTTTAAGTCTCGTGGCAACGAAAATAAACATTAAGAATATTCAGCATATTATTATTATCACTTACATTCATAAAATGACACATGTGAATACTAAAATAGAAAATATGTATTTGACACTCATACATCTGTCACGCACCAGTCATTTGATGTCACATGAATCCGTATGCTTACTTCAAATAAATGTTTAAATAACCTGACACATTAGTCTGTGGTTTATAGTACATATAAAATCAAATATTTCAAGAATTAAAAAAATGTATACATGGTAAACAAAATGCATTACAGGTTATAAATGATTTGCAAGCTTATGCTTTGTAATAAACCTTTCAATCCTATCAAACTTTCTAAAAAAAAAATATTCTGTTAATATAATGGTAAAATAGCAGAAATGAATAGTATGAGTATACTCGACAGGATCGTTCAGTATCGGCTGAATTGGTGGTAACATCTTTGGCGAATGGATGACTGTCACATCTCCAAACAACTCTAGAACTATATGCCGAGGGGACGTCCGAGGAAGCGCTGGAGTGACCAGCTCTAATCTTTGGCTATTTGAGACTGGAACAAACCATCCTTGGTTTAATCCGTGAAGATGATGATGATGAAAAAATTAAATGATAAAATTAAACTATGAAAAACAGCAAGATCAAAATATCGGTATGGAGAACCATACATGACTTTCATATTCTAAGATTTATATTTAAATCTTAATATCGCCTGCCAAGCGCGATATATTTTCTCTTATACATGATTTACATTAAAATGACAAAATTTTAATTTTATTGCCTGGCAACAAAATTATTTTATTTTTAACAATTACCATTGTTTGAAAAAGTTTAAATAAATTTTCAAGTACTTTACTCTTGTTAAAACGTAAAAGGTTGCAGGTAAACTACCCCTTCCCCTTAACCGATCTTCACCAAAATCGAAAGTCCTTGAGACCTCTACAATTCAGGGACGTATGCAAAAAATTATTTGATTCTGTTTGAATTTGCGGCAGTTATCGTTTGCCATAGAAAATACGCTTGATAAAAAAACGTTGCAGGTAAACTACCCCTTCCCCTTAACCGATCTTCACCAAAAACAATAGGTCTTGAGAACTCTACAATTTAGGGCTGTATGCAAATAATCTTTTGATTCTGTTTGAATTTGCGGCTGTTATCGTTTGCCATAGGAAATACCCTTGTTAAAACATAAAACGTTACAGGTAAACTACCCCTTTCCCTTAACCGATCTTCACCAAAAACAATAGGTCTTGAGAACTCTACAATTCAGGGCTGTATACGAAACATTATTTAATTCTGTTTGAATTTGCGGCTGTTATCGTTTGCCAAAAAAAAAAAATTTCCCTTGATAAAAAAAAAACCGTTGCAGGTAAACTACCCCTTTCCCTCAACCGATCTTCACCAAAGACAATAGGTCGCGAGTACTCTACAAATTAGGGCTGTATGCAAAAAATTATTTGATTCTGTTTGAATTTGCGGCAGTTATCGTTTGCCATAGAAAAAAAATCTACACACACACACACACACACACACACACACACACACACATTTTTTGGAAAACGACTTTTTTTTCATGTTTTGATCGTAGTAGAATCAGAATCTGCAATAATCTCGAACACGATTTTTTTTGCCATCACCATACTTCCATTCCTTAAGGAATATGGAAGTAAAATTACAAGTACCGATTTTAACAGATTAAGACCTATGGAGACGCACCTAGTATGTCCAAGTCAAACAAGCGCCAAAATCCTAAGAATGTACCAGGACGCAAATTTGACATAGTTTAAATGAAACAAGATGGCTCCTATATGTCCACAGGCTTGATTTCCATGGAATGGAATATTTTAGTTCTCTATTTAAACTGTAACGACCAGCATGCACTGGAACAAACAAAATACTTCTGTTTGTGCTATGTACACGTGTTTGTTGAGGGCAGCCATTCTTGTTTACCTACAAACACCTTTTAGTGAGTGCAAGGGGAAATGCCACTATAACTCAGTGTACATTGCCTGTTGCAATAAAGCTCGTGTACCCACAATATAAAATGAATAACAGCAGTGTTCAGCATTAAATGCTAGATAAACGTTTATTAAATTACCTATCTACTATAAATAACCAGTAAACAAAGAACATGCCATGATTGTACAAAACTATTACAAATTAACATCAGCCATCCAGGAATGCAAAATTTTTTGCTACAGCTGTTATTCACGGAGCATGTGACATTGGTTGGAATTATGACATATTTGGTGTCCATATTATGATCAGCATATTAAGCCGTGTCCACACCGACCATGCAGCTCTGCGCCACACTACAATACTCGGCTCAGCTCGGTGCAGAAACGTGCAAAAATACGCAGAACGGAGCTAGGTGTTTGTGGATGCACAGCAAGTTCCACTGTGAGCGCGTGTACGGTTGAATATGAAAATTTTAAAATTGCAAGTGCTACTTTCATAGCTATTTATTATCACTTGAAGGAAAACCAAAGAAACTTTTCAAAAAAAGTCATAATGGGTGGGTGACACCAGAACTGAAAAGTCGGTAATTATATGGTGAAATAATATTTTAAGTGATTTGCTTATTGGCAATAATGGACAGTTTAAACATTTTTGTCATATATCATCGGAAGACTTTGAACATCTGCTTTTGTTTTTTATGATTTTGTATGCGATAATTGTTGTCTTTTGGATCACACGATTCCGGTTTTTCTTGGTACAGATCAATGACTTTTTCGGTCTCTTGATGGTTCTACTTGAAAGTAATTTTCAACTTGACTAAAAAAGTGCAGCACGGCTGGTGTGGTCACGGCTTTAGAATTCATATGTCTCACAATCAGTAGATATAAATAAATTCTGTACGGAAAATGCAAAATTCTTTCACTAGTCAATATTCTGGAATTTTTAAATAAACATTTATGTGTTAAAAGGGGATATGCCATCTTAAAAGAAATATTTTATGTGTAATAAAATCTCTCATTTTATCATCAATAATTCGTCTACTCTATAACAGAAGTTTAATGAAGAAAGTTGTGTTAGTGGTTGAAATCACAAGCAGAATGATCACTGTTGCACACCACTATATAACAATTATCCCGATTAGCGCTTTCAAGCTTCACAGCTCGTCGTCAGATCGGAATTGAAAGAAATTATGTGAAAACAAACCCTTCAGCCCCTCTCACCCCACCCTGCTCACACACAACAAGCTATAATCCAAATGTCCCTTCCCCTATCCCCCTAAGCCCTGTCCCACCATCTGTACAGTTACATATTTGTCTAGCAAATTCCTTGTGTTTCAGTGTTGTGTGTGTGTGTACATTCCTTTTAAACCTACCCTCTTCCTTTTAAATCTACCCTCTACACACGTGGGTCAGTCACACACCCTTATTTTAAAACATCCAATTAGTACTATGCAATATAATTCATATATATAAATAATTAATATAATAATTATATTATAAATCATATATATAAATAATATACATATATTAAAATCATATATATATAAATAATATACATAATTAATATATAAATAATAAGGATAAAAACTTACAATTTAAAGAAGAGATAGGAGGTAAGAAAATAAATTACTTAGATTTAAACATAGAAATTAAAGATAATGAGAAACTACAGTTTGGGATATTTAGGAAAGAGTCGTATTAGGATATAATTATACCAAGAGAGTCTTACCACCCTTATAGATATAAAATGGCGGCAATCAATTCATTTTGTTACAGAGCTAAGAAGTGTTTAAAAGAGACCGAATCAAAAGATAGAGTTAAAAACGATAAAGGGAATTGTAAGGAATAATAATTATAACACCAACATAGTGGATAAAGTTATGAAAAGGGTTAACATACAAAAAGCTAAAATAGAACCAGAACAAAAGAATTATGCAGGGTCATTGACATACATAGGTTCACATACTAGAAAAATTATAAAATGTTTTAATAAATACAGAGTAGATATAGCTATTAAAAAATGTGAAACGGTATTTGATAAGATAAGGAATAAGAATATAGAAAAAATTCCAGTATTACAGAAAAGCGGAATTTATAAATTAAAATGTAAAGACTGCAACAAAGTGTACCTAGGTGAGACAGGACGAAAATTCGTATGCAGGTTGTCTGACCACAAATGTGGAGAAGGTAATAAATAGAACAACCAATTCGTTATATGCAAGACATTTCATAGAAGACAACCATAAGTTTGTTAATATTTTGGAAGACTACGAAACTGTAAAAGTAGTAAATAACAGTTGAAAGGATGCTTAGAGAGGAATTAGAAATATTGAAAGAAAGAGAAAAAGGGTTAGACAATTTAATTAATATTAAAATTAAATTTGATAATGAAGAAATATTTTATAACATAATTAAGAAGTAAATGACAGAGGTCAGATAGATAAGATTAAGAATTATATTGCATAGTACTAATTGGATGTTTTAAAATAAGGGTGTGTGACTGACCCACGTGTGTGGAGAGGAAGAGGGTAGGTTTAAAAGGAATGCACACACACACACACACACACACACACACACACACACACACACACACACACACACACACACACACACTAAAACACAAGGAATTTGCTAGAAAAATATGTAACTGTACAGAGGTGGGACAGGGCTTAGGGGGTGGGGAAGGGACATTTGGATTATAGCTTGTTGTGTGTGAGCAGGGTGGGGTGGGGTTTGTTTTCACATAATTTCTTTCAATTCCGATCTGACGATGAGCTGTGAAGCTTGAAAGCGCTAATCAGGATAATTTTTATATAGTGGTGTGCAACAGTGATCATTCTGCTTAGGGTGAGGTGGGGTAATTCTGGGACAAAAAACAAAACAATCAATTTTTTTGGTACTTATAGTCATTGAAAACTAAAACAAAAAATGTATTTGTGTATTAGCCCGGAGTAGCTAGAGGGTTCTGGGATGTTTATCCTGTTATCTTTTATATTTTACCCGTAAAAAAATAAAAACACTGTCCCACTTTTACCCCGGGGTTTGGGGCAATTATGGGACGGGTATGGGGCAATACAAGGACAGTCATGTATCTCCACTATTACATGAGATAGGCAGAAGAGAGGGAAATATTGGGACAGAGCATGCTTTAATTGAATAGGTGGCGTTGGGAAATTTTGGGACACTTAAAATTTTGTTGTGTGCAAAATTTGTCAAAAATATGTTGTTTGACCCATCGGAAAATTGAGTTTTTTCAACTTAAGTGAAACATTATAAATAATTAAACTAATACATAATGGACCAACTAAACAAATTTTTTAGTGTTTAAGGTTTGAAAATATGTTAGATTCATAAAAATTGAACACAGGGTTATTTTTTTATAGCCAATTTTGAAAAGTACTGTATTTTTGTTGGTTTTATCAAACATAGGTTGAGGTGTAGGTAATGAGTTGAAGTATAGTTATATTACAACATAGCCTATACAGTTATGTTACTTATAGCTGATACAAAAAATAGGCTTAAGAAAAATTAAAAAGTAATTTTTAATAGAAAAAAATAAAAAAAGCTTACCTTAACAGATAACATGTCGAATAGAAGCTGTAGTTACTAGTATTTAGCCTAAGTTAAATGTTATTCATACAAATATAAAGCAACAACAAAAAACATGTCCTTCTTCTGTAATTTTGTTTACTTAACTAATAGATACTATATACAATTTATTTACACATTTTGTCCGGATCATGTAATTACTTTTTTCATTTATGTCCACTGGAGACGAAAATTCATATTTCAATCTATCTCCAGTGCGAAGAACTTTAGGGGATTCTAGTTTTTTAGCAATATCTTTGTTACTTATGAGGCTAATGTCTTCTTCATCCGGTTTAAATAATGTTTTTGAGTTTACAATGGACTTCAGGCACATAATTGTGGACTCATTGTCTTCATAGGTTTCCTGGACAACAGCAACATATCTGTAGTCAGTTTGACTTTTCTTACTGTAGTTGTGAAATTTCACCAATATGAAGTCAGCTGCTTTAACAATAATGTTATTGGATTCATTCTCCTGTGCATATTTAGCACTTGATGAAGGAGGTAATGGATCAATGCACATTTCAGTATCTTCTTCTGATGTGGTAGGCCTACTTAAAATTCATTCATCATCACTTCCGCTACTTTTCCACTCTTCACTTTCTTCGCTGTCTGATGATTCTATAGCTTTTTTCTTTTGTCTTTTTGGTTAAATTTTAGATTCTGTAGTAGATTTCTTCTGTTTTCCTGACGGTTTTTTGAACAGTTTCTTTTTCAGGGTAGGCTTATCTTTTGGTTCCTTTTTAATTTTTATGGCAGTTTTCACTTTCTCTCCTTCTTTGGCTTTTTGTATTGCTTCTAAGAAACATTCTGTTGTAATAACTTGAGCTGATGGGGTTACTTGTTTTCTTGGTTTTACTACACTGGTAGATTTTCCAATTTTATCCAACAACAGTTCTTCAAATGAGCGATTTGGGGTAGATGGTCCAGATTGTGAGGTATGTTGTACTTCGGGCTAACTAGAAGTAGATGGCTGAGGTTCTATGTTACTGTCAGAGTTCGCTAGTTCGGTTGGTACATTGGTTTGGTGATTATTGTCAGTGGTGTTTGTATTAGATCCTAGATTCACATTTGTTTCATCTGATTGCTTTGTCCTCGTGTATCTGTCAAGCTTCAACACATCCTGTCTCTCTTTAGGATATTTCTCTCTATTAATAGGATAGATTCCAGTGCTTTCAAAGCCTTTCTTGATGTTTTCTGCTGATAATGCTTCATTCCAGAAGGCACAAAGTGTGTCCACAAACTCTGGTTTTGTCATTTTTCTCTGGTTCATTCTTTGCCACTCAATCAGCTTCTGATTCCAGGCACTTTTTAGAGGTCGAAACACACACTTATCGAGTGGTTGTAGAAGATCCGTTGTGTGGTATGGTAGTTTAATGATTGTTACTTTCTCTTTTATGGCTCTTTCGATTGTCTGGTGTTCCAAGTGGCTAGTGTGGCCATCGAAAATTAGTAATAGTGGGCTTTCCTTAACTTTTGTGCAGAAATGTTCAAAATAGTCATTAAAAATGTCTGAGTTGATGTATCCTTTTTTAGATACTGCATATAGAGTCCCTGGCAAGTCGTTTTCCCCCCTCCACGTTGTCCACAACTTTTCACCTTTATATATAACCATGGGAGGCAACATAGCACCAGCTGCTGAACAACAAGCCATAACTGAAATGTTCTCCTTCCCTGACCCAATTATTGTACGATGTACTTTCTGTTTTTCCAACGCCACGCCTTTTACTCCTTTTGGGTCCAATGCAAAGCCAGTCTCATCTAAATTCCAAATGTTTGCAGGCTTGTCTTTAATTTTTAATTCATTTATGTTTGATTCAACTAAGTCATAAAATCCATAGATGAGAAAAGGATCGGACGTGTTTTTACACCTAGCTTGTTCTAAGGCTTCTAAATTCTTCAACTTTAAACCATTTCTTTTACAGAAGTCACGGAACCAGTCACTTCCTGGTTTATGGTGTTTAAATGGGGTTTTGATGTCATTAGATTCAACAAAATCTTTCATTACTTCTAAGACATCTTTTCTTGAAAGTGCAAATCCCCACTTTGACAGGATACTTATGTATTTCACGAGTTGTTTTTTCTGATCAGGGGTAAAAGCAGTTTTTTTCCTCTTTTTTTTACACTTCTGTCTAACACAAGCCTAGCAAGCACACTTTTACTAATATTGTACTTTGAGGCAACTACCCTAATACTAAGTTTGTCTACTGTCACTTCTGTTATAGCCTTATCTAAAACTTCCCTAGCGTATTTGGGTTCTTTTTTTTTATAATTTCGCACCATTTTTCCGCACCAATTTCAACTCAGAATCACTTTAATAAAATAGTACTCTTGATTTACAACTCTTCAACAACATAATCTGACACAAAAGAAATAATAATATAAAAAAATGAAAAATTAACCCGTACCAGAATTTCCCCCTGCTTGTCCCGAAATTGCCCCAAACCACTGTCCCAGAATTACCCCGTCAGTTTAGTAGATAATAACCCTTTTCATAGTACAAGTAAAATTTGTATCTACATGTCAATCTGTCACTAAAGATATTGCCTATCTTCCCATATAAATATTGCATGGATTTAAACATAACTAATTTGTCAGCAGGTAAAGTTTTCGGGGAAAAAAACAAAGTTTTCGAGTAGAAAAACGCACATTTTTCATTGGTAATTTTTAAAGACACCAAATACACTAGATATTGTTCAGATCATAGTGGTTTCTTATTAATTACATGTTAAACTATATCTAGTGTATAACAGCATTTATATAAATTAAAAAATAATAGGGTAAAACTGCCTGTCCCTCTTTTGCCCCACTTTTTTGCTGTCCCAGAATTACCCCACCTCACCCTACTCTATAACATTACAATGTATCAAATGACAAAAAATAATAATTTTCTAAAACATCCATTTTTGAGTTTTTTGTACTTTTGGAATTTTTAAAATTGTGTGAACACTTTTGTATTTTTCAATCACTTTTTTAGAAATTATATATTACTGTATTCCTAATTATCTATAAATTATTTTTGGTTATGTCAACAATGATGACTGAACACAATAAACATTCATAACTTTATTTAAAAATTTTTAATTCTGCGTACTTTTACAAAACATTTTGGATGTTGTTATTTTGTACATAACAAAACATTTTAAAATAACATTAAGAATAAATGGAAAAATTTCAAGTGTCTGCTGGTCTCCATTTTATTCAAACTTATATGTAAAAAAATCTACACTTTCCCATTCCAGCAAACTGCACTTAAAAGTCTAGCAAACCTTCAATGTGTGTATGCCAACAAAACTCTCCTGCACCATGCAAGCTTCGCTTCTTAGCTTTAGTCATTTCTTCTTCAGCATCATCTTCAAGGATTAAACGAAGGATGGTTTGTTCCGGCCTCAAACAGGCAAAGATTAAAGCTGGTCACTCCAGCGCTTCCTCGGACGTCCCACACCTCTCCGTCCCCTCGGCTTATAGATCCATAGTTGTTTCGGGATGCGGCCATCATCCATTTGGCAAAGATGTTCCCACCAATTCCGCCGATACTGGGAAATCCTGTCGAATATACTCATAATATTCAGTTCCTGCCATATATCTGTATTTCTTCTATGATCATGGAGAGTATAGCCTCCCACGTGCCTGAGAAATCTCATTTCAGCCGCTTGGATGTGACTGGCCTGGCCTTTCATTAAAGTCCAATTCTCAGACCCATAAAGAAGTGTGGGAGGGCCTTGTACCTTGTAGGCTGCTGACTTACGAGTTTGCCTGATGGTACCACACATAAGGTTGAACTTGTGCAACAACGTCATTCCTTGTATTATAAGACACACTGTAGCCCAGGTATTCAAAATTGCTGACTTGTTCCAGGACGGTACCATCTATAACAATTTTTGCCCGTACAGGATCACTTCCACGAAAAGCCATCACCTTGGTCTTAAATGTGGATATTTGTAATCCAGAATCTTTGCAGATTTGATTTAGCAAATGTATACCCATTTATTCATTTCTTCTTCACCTATTTTCTTGCTCTTAAGAGTTTTCTATACTTTTTTATTATTTATATTATATTTATTTATATAATACTATTTATAGCTTTCCATATTATATATTTATTACTGTCTATCATTTCCTTTTCAATTTTAAAACGAGGCTGTTCTAAATTTCCTTTTTCCCAGCATGCTGGGCAGTGTTTCTTTCCAAAGAAATCTCAGCCAATGTTTGAAACTGCATTGTAGTTGTACAGTATCCACTATTCTACTGATGCATGGCTTCTCATACTCCAGATATAACTGCTGTTTCTAAAACGAAATTTTTTGGGGCACTTATTCCAGCTGAGTCCGTGCAAGGCCTCCTTTGCGGTCTGTGTCTCCAACAGAGCATCTACAAAGGTTATCTCTTGAAACCATGATATAAATGGGGATTGTGCTAAGTTTCACAACTTGATCACATAAATTATTTAGCCAAGATGTAATATTTTTCATAAAAACGTTAATGTAAATGGCATATGAATTCAATAAATGTGACTAAATCTCACGTCTTCCTTAAATCTGAATGAAAACTTTTACAAGTAAAAAAAAAACAAAAATCATACAAAAACTGCTCGAAAACACTCAAACTTTTACATATGTTGTAATAGAATCGAACCGGAATGGTTTAAAATTAGGTTTATATTGTAAATAAATCGATCGAATACGGTGTATGATTATCCTGCCACGCGTTGTATGCGTCAATTTGTAATATAATTAGAAAATATGGTTTAAATGAAATTTAATTATGTTTGATATATTAGTCTGACATGTATTAAGGTTTGTAGTTGTTCCTAATTGAAGGTTACTAATTTTGTAAAGCGATTTAAAATGTAACATTCGAGGTTACTCAAAGTGTGTTTACAATTGTGTGATTATAATTGTCTGAAAAGAATTCCCTTAAATCAAACAAATAAAATAGTTGTGTTGGTAATATTTAAATACTAGGTTTGCTTAAGCTTAACAGTAAAGTATAATAGTTGGTCGCTTGATGATGATGATCGTCTTGTTGATACTGGCTGTGAAACTTCTCCTCCAGGTCGATAATAGTCTAAGTACGTTATGTCTAGTAATGTCTGGACAATATAATAAACATAATATACTTTCACGTACCTGGTCGTGTTTTCTAGAAGTTCAATAAGCTGTCAACTCAGTTTACAAAAACCAACTCACTTTAGTTGCAAGGTTAGATTGCCTTGTTTGTTAGTGGGCGCCACACGGATTTATTTTGGGAAAATCCCGTGTAAAACCCATGTATTGAATCAATTAATGATTTAAAAAAGTTTAAAATAATTGTTTGTTACCTTTATGGCAATGCTATTCCATGTATTCAATCACAACTGAAGGTTGTTTAAGCTTTCCTGAATAAAATATTTAACTATCTGTTAGAAATAAATTAAGTCGAGTTATGCTGTTAATTATGGGTTTTAGAGAATTCAAAACAAATACAATTAAAAACATATAATGATGTACAATTGTAAATAAGTTATTATATACCCTATAAGGCTTGCTCAGAGCACAAGTGGTAAATCTGGCTAAGTCCAGATATTTGTTATTTTTAACATTAATATTATTAAAATCTCAGATATGAGTTCTTTGAGACACGAAAAAGAAAGTCATGCCTACACAATCGCTAATGATTTTCTGATATAAAATTAATTAATAATGCCTTTGACGTTACTTTTGTAAAGTAAACAAATAAAAATAACCTATTTGATAGGTTGTGCGTTCGTCACGCTTGATTCCTGATTTACAAAGTTTATAATTTGAGAACACTTATAACTAACATTCAGCTTAATTAATAATGACAAATTCATAAAATAAATTGAGACATGGTGTAATATTGAAATGTTTCTGTGTTTTGCGTCAGTACAGATCAGTGTATAAAAACGTACAGGTTATGGCGCTCGGAGAAAAAATGAATAATGGTTGCACTGTTACCTTTTGGTTTTAATTATTTAATTAAAACTCATTTAGCACCTTGATAATCGGATTATAATGATTATCATTATTCACTGCACACGCACAAGAACAGAGAATTTCGATCCGCTTCTAACTTAATGGATCATAAATAACATTATTTAATTACTTCTGTTCATTATTTTCCCGCACAAATGAAATAATACTGCACATAATCACTATGGTTCTCTGTAGAATAATTTGAAGTAATTGTAGGTTATTGTCGAATGGTTTCCTTTGATGTGTTCTGGAGATGACGCTATCGGTTATTAAAAATGTTGAGACGGCGGGCACACGTTCTGCACTGAATGAAGTTGATAAGTGTCTAACGAGAATCGGTTACATTCTCTTATATACCCCGCCCGTCGATCGGCGTTAGGCAAAAATGTTAATTACTAACTAATTTTGTGATTGGTTCTTGCAGGTGTGATGAGTATGACGTATTGTCTGTATAGCCGTTAATAACGGTTTTTCAACTACCAAACTCTGAGGTGACAGATAGCTTTCAATGTTGTTGGTATTAGTAAACAAATTTCTCATGCATATTTTGTGAATGATGCTAACATCTCTCACGCACTTAATACTGTTGCGATTGGGTCGATATCATCATCAAATTAAAGATTATTTTGTCCTCTTTAATTTGATATAGTTTGATACCGAGTTCACTTCACTTTTACTGACATTGCTATATAATCAATGTTCAGGTACACTACTTCGCACTTTCGTCTGGTTACCGAAATTGGCGATAATACACTGACTAATATAGTTTGTGTTCCACATCGCTTTTATCACTCAAACGTTTATGTGAGAACACTATTAACTCTGTACTGACCTTCAATTACTGAACATTATGAATACACCTTAACTTTATACATTGTAATGAACGATTCTTATTACTATGACATTTCGTTTTACGCTAACTCGTTCTATTCTACTACTTAACAATTGAATTATGATTAAATATATCATTTTAATAATGTTTTTTGCTATGTTGGAGCATAACAATTGTTCTGTGTATTTAATTTACACTTACGTTACCTCCCAATAATCAACTCACTGATTATTGCTTGGTCTAGACCTTGTTAAGACATACCGTCTAGACTGGAATTTTGCCTTAACAACATTTATTGGTTCATAATTCGGTAATTTGTTGAGGTACTTTATTTGTATAAGATTCCCTCTTACAAATGGTTTTTCTTTCTCATAAGTATATTTGATATTGAAATATATCTTTGTTCTCACTTTGTAGCCATTGCTAATTTTAGTTTTTGGCATTCATAATTTACTAGTCATGGTTAAATTTATTATCAGCAAAATGCTAATTCTGATTTCACAGTATTCAGATTCTTATTGATTCACTTTTTATTTACATATCATATTCTGTTTACATTATCTACTGACTTGATTGACAGCTTACTGTAAATTTACTCTGTCCATCAGTTTGTGTTAGTCATTGTCTGGTTGTAGTGTCAAACAGTATTTGTGTTTACTGTTTCATGTGGCACTTCTGCTTCTTTCTTCTTTCTTGATTCCTCTCTTCTTGTTTATTCTTATTACTATATTCCCTATTTACATTATTGTTCTGTCCTTATAAAATCTGACAGTATACGTTTAGGTTAGGTAACATTTTGTTATGTTACAATGTATAAATTTGAATATACTATTATAAAAAAAGATTGTTATAAATGTCAAATTTTTTAAAATGCCTGACACTTTTTAAATGTCAAAATTTTAATGGTTGGCAGATCCTCTTAAGTAATTAAATTATCAATATTTTTAAAAAATTAATTGAATTTAAATTCAACAAATTGGACATCATCAGCTTAATCCGTTTTTCTGCCACCTTATTTTCATTCACCAAAATTACAAAATGTATCACTTGTAACAGGGCAAAATTTGTATAACCGTCCTTTATAATTTTCAATTTTATAATAATTCATAATAAAAATCTGAGAAACGTATTTGGTTGGAAGTGTGGACAGAGGGGGCATATGGTGAGAATTTCAATCAGTAACGAGTGAATCACAGAAAAGGCACGTGGCTGACGACACAATATTCAACGGCAACACAATAACGAAGAAGGGGTATTTGATGGCCATATAAGGTGAGGAATGCTGCTAATTACCGTCACGTCACCTGTGAATCATACAAGCACCACGTGTTTCCGACACAGCGTGTTTCCAGTGACGAACAACAACGAAAAGTTTCCAGGCTCCAGGACAGGATGAGGTGTGGAATTCCGCCTCAAACCAGTTTTCAAAGGCGCAATTAAGACGGAAGTCTGGCGTGGTGACGCTAAGCTAGCCCCAGTCTTGTACTCGCCATACTCGTATGGTCGTTTTATAACAATGCCCGCGGGCAGGCCTGGTAAGCTTACCGAAAAGTATGTTTAAAACTGTAATGAAGTTTTAAAAACTTTTTAAATTCACAAGTCAGTGGAGGTAACTATGATCTAAGTGTTTGGAACCTAGATATTTCGGCATTTTATCGAAAAAGTGAGTATCAAGTGGTGGTGCAACTCCCGGAGATGACTACAGAATGGATACGTAATAGTAAAGAATAAATTGGCCAAAATTCAATAACATTTCAATTTCAACTTTTAAAACTAAATGTATTAATACAACATTTGTAATGTATTAAACAAAAAATAATGAGATCTCAATAGCGTGAGAGAGAGAGAGTGCCATAAGAGAAAAGGGGAGGGGTAGATAAGCATAAAGAGAGGGCATGTAAGAGAAAAGGGGTGTGAAAGAAAGAGAAAGAGCAAAGTACTGGTTTGGAAATTAAAACATTTTTTTAGTTAAGTGTCATAATTTTTGTCTATTAAATTTTGTTTTATTTACAATAATCAAAATACAAGGAAGTTAATATGTTGAATAAAAGCGAATATGATATTGCTATAACCATGTGTTAGTATAATTATTACGCCAAAACCCATAACCTATTCTGTACCAAGAGCTAGTCTAAACGACCCTGGAGATTTTTGTATAAGGGAATTAAATTATTCAATAAATTATTTCTTTTGGGAACAACGTAAACGGTTTCCATATTTAAGCCACAAAATATGGTGGCGACCTTGAGGGCTGTTGGGAATTTTCTGTGTTAAAGGTAAGTCAAAAAAAGATCGTAAAAATCGGGGGTAAGTATATTCTTCTCTTGTTTGTATTTTATTTGTAAAGTTACACACTTACCATTGGGCTGAAAAGGAAGTCTGTTGCTCGCCACTGTTCTCGTAACTGAAAGTAATGTGCTGGCCCCAAAGGTTTCATCTTGAGTGGATAAGGCACTTGAATGACCTGCGATGTCTGGATGTAGTTAACTTTTCTTGCTCTGAACTTGCCTTTTGAGTTAATCTCAACTCTGACTGGTTCATAACTATAATTTGGATTTATCACTTCAATAACATATGATCCAGATGGTATGTTACTTATAATAAAACTTCCATCTTCCCTGAAAAGAAACATTAGATTGTTTTTTTCAATTTCTTATGCTAATTTTTACTCATATATTATTAGGTATGTAGATCTTACGGGAACCTACATAGTTATTTTTAATTACATAAGGGTCATTACATATCAAGTCAACCAGGGGTCTGAACCTCAGTGTCTCAGATATTGGTAATTTTTTGTATATTTGTTGTACTTATAAAGTACTTCAAAAATACAAAGTTTCAAATTTTTTTGTTGGGTAGTGTTTTTTACAGATTTTTTAAAAACGGCACAAAACGCCATTTTTCGCATTGTTTTGAAACAGAAAACTGTGTATAAATTAAGGAACCGTTAGACCTAGAAAGCTCTTTTATAGCTCATTTTAAAGGTCTTTGTAAGGGCTTTAATTTGATATGTAACACAACCTACTTTGAACAAAAACCTTTTTTTGGCATGTTTTCAAAAAACGTTTTTTTGAAAATTTCAAAAACACCATCGGATTTAAAAAAAAAAAAAATATGTTATTTGTAAAGACACTGACTAGAAATATGCAAAGTTTGAAAGTGGAGAAATGATGGTTTTTTTTTAACAAAAATTTAAAGGCATCAGTGTGGAGGTCGTATTCACGTAAATTTGCATTACAATACCAACAGTTACATTTTATGTCATTTTTAGTTTGACTTAGTACCATAATGATAAATTACAAACAATTACCAAGACTTGCCTAAAAAAATGCTGATGAAATTAATCACAGTTTTAAAAGTTTATGACACCAATTGATTTATTTTTCTATGCCACGCACGCTAGAACGCCATGTTCTCGAGCGCGCCGAGCGGCCGGTAGATCAACCAAAAAGTACCGGTGTCCAAGAAAATCTCGAAAAAGTACCGGTGTCGAAAAAATCTCGAAAACGTACCAGCAAAGAATCTATAGTAATAGAGTTAAAACGTAGACGTTATGGCGAGGCCGCTTCTATAGGCAGAGCGGCAGGAGAAATCCAAACACGAATGCGAGAGCGAAATGTATACAACAACAAAGTTGTAAGCAATCGTAACGCGCACATCGATAACGACGCAAATTCTCTCACTCAGATCAGTTGTGTTTCATTCTCTGCCCAAGTTAGTTGTGAGTTGTGGTACAATATAGGTATAATATATAGTGTTAAATTGTACTTTTTTTTTAAGAAATGTACTCTTATTTAATTTTCACTATAGCTGTTGTTGGTGTAGTACGTGTTTATACCGATTGTGAACGTGACCTAGTGAAATTTTTTTGGAAAACAGTTCTATTTTGAAAATATTTACATTTTGGGTTCATTTTATATTTGTGCTCATTTATTTACCATGGCTGACAAAGATAAACTAAAACCAGAAAAATTAGCCAACTGGGCTGTGTTTTCAGTAAAATGCTGTAATCCTTTGAAGGAGACACACCATTTTAAGTCAGGCAACCTGCGGAATGTAACTAACTGGATGTGTACTTTAGGTCTCGAAGGTGTTGAGGAAGGAATGAAGGTTTGTGATGGTTGCAGGCTTAAAATTTGCAAACGGTACAAAAATAATTCAAATTCAAATGATGATGATAAATTGACAGGGGATAATAGTCAGGAAGATTGTAGCTATACAGATCCCACCTCATCATTAGACTATTTGAATAAATCACTGGAATTGGTAGGCGAGTCCCCAATAAAGAAAAAAAAACTGAAAACAGACTCATATGCTACACAAACATTTGATAAAGTTAAACTATCTCTAGAAAAGAATTTTGTCAGTACTAAAATTGCCAAGCCTGAAACTAAAGAAATTCAGGCTGAAAAAGATGAATCGGAAATAATAACACAGTTGAAAAAAAAGTTCTTGACTACAACAAAGGGAAGTGAAAAAATGATGATACTTTCGGTTTTGCCACAAAGCTGGAGCCGAAGTAGAATTACAAATGAATTTGGTGTCAGTGATTATATGGCAAGAGCAGTGAAAAAATTAGTTAAAGAAAAAGGTGTCCTTTCAACTCCTAATCACAAACCAGGTAAAACCCTAGACACAACAACAGTAGAGATAGTTATTGATTTTTACAATTGTGATGACATAAGTAGAGTGATGCCTGGTAAGAAAGATGTTGTCACAGCGCGTAGAGGCAAAGAGGACAAACTTCATCTTCAAAAAAGATTAATTTTACTCAATTTGAATGAAGCATATACAATTTTTAAGGAAGAAACCCCAGGCCACCAAATAGGTTTTTCAACATTTTGTGATTTGCGTCCAACAAATTGCATTTTGGCCGGAAAGAGTGGCACCCATACAGTATGTGTTTGTCTAATTCATCAGAACGTAAAATTGATGATGAATGGATAAAAAATGCACAGCTTTGTACTGGATGGAGATGAAGTGGCATTAAAAAACTACCAAACCTGCCTGTACAAAATTATGTGCAACCCGGCATCTCCTATCTGTTATCTGAACGCATGCAAAGAGTGTCCTGGGATAGAACCTTTGAAAGCTTTACTGCGCCAGAAGTTTGAAGATGAGATGATAGATAGTGTAACAATTGTTACTTAAAAAAGTGGATGTCTGTAGATAGATGTACGTTAGAGACTGTTGTAAAAGAAAAGGATGAATTCATATAAGATTTCAGTGAAGCTATTTTAAAGTTAAAGACACGCTCTTTTTTAGCAAACATGCAAAAAGAGTTTTACCGTGAAACAAAAACTAACTTAGAGGAAGGGGAAGTGGTTGTAACCTGTGATTTTTCAGAAAATTATTCATTTGTCCTCCAAGATGAGGTTCAATCTTACCATTGGACCACTAGCCAGGCAACACTCCATCCCTTTGTTGTCTACTATAGAGGAGAAGACAGTAAAGTACAGCACTTAAATTACGTTTTTATATCAGAGTGCCTTACCCACAACACTGTTGCATTCAATCTCTTTCAGACGCACCTGATTAATGCCCTAAAAGAAGACATCCCAGGGATTAAAATAATTTATTACTTCTCAGATGGTTGTGCAGGACAATATAAAAACCGTAAGAATTTCCAGAACATTTGTTTGCACAAAAAAGACTTTGGCATTGATGCTGAGTGGCATTTCATTGCCACATCACATGGTAAAAGTGCCTGTGATGGTCTAGGGGGGGGCTGTTAAAAGATTAGCTATGAAAGCAAGTTTACAGCGACCGTATGACCAGCAAATAATGACACCACATCAATTATATGAATTTGCAGCAATCAACATACCAGGCATCAAGTTTAAATACTGTACAATATAAGAACACAATGAAAATGAGGAAAGGTTAGCAACACGTTTTGATAAAACAAAAAATATAAAAGGGACCCATAATTTACATGCAGTTATCCCTATTTCTGACACACAAATGTCAACAAAATTGTTTTCTTCAAGTACTGAAAGAAAGCTACAAGCACCAGTTATAACAGATAGTGTAACAGCTGAATTAGAAGAAATTGAATCAGGTTTTGTAACTGTCATGTATGATAACTTCTGGTGGCTTGCATGCATCCTAGGGAAAAACGAGACAAATGAAGTTAAAGTGAGCTTTTTACATCCCAGAGGACCTGCAGCAGCATTTTTCTATCCTCAACCATAGCTGGATATTTTGGATGTGTCAACAGACACCCTTCTGAAAAAGGTTGAACCTAGAACCGCTACAGGAAGAACATATACTTTGACCACAGAAGAAATGGCAGACTCATCTCACTTACTTGAACAACAGTTGAAGAAAATGTGAACAACTTATTATTAACTTATGTGTGAACTCTAAATGATTAATATTCAAAAGCACTATTTTAATTTACAAACATGATTTGTTCTTATAAGACTGCACTATGTAGTGTATATATAGACTAGAATCTTCTACAGATATGTTTTAATTCGTAAAATATACAACTAATAAATGAGTTTTGTTGCTTAAAATCATTTCACTGCAAGATCAATATGGGACACTTTATTCAAGAGAATTTGTAGGTGAGTCTTAGTAATTGTTTGTAATTTATCATTATGGTACTAAGTCAAACTAAAAATTACATAAAATGTAACTGTTGGTATTGTAATGCAAATTTACGTGAATACGACCTCCACACTGATGCCTTTAAATTTTTGTTAAAAAAAAAACATCATTTCTCCACTTTCAAACTTTGCATATTTCTAGTCAATGTCTTTACAAATACCATTTTTTTTTTTTAATCCGATGGTGTTTTTGAAATTTTCAAAAAAACGTTTTTTGAAAACATGCCAAAAAAAGGTTTTTGTTCAAAGTAGGTTGTGTTACATATCAAATTAAAGCCCTTATAAAGACCTTTAAAATGAGCTATAAAAGAGCTTTCTAGCTCTAACGGTTCCTTAATTGTACACAGGTTTCTGTTTCAAAACAATGTGAAAAATGGCGTTTTGTGCCGTTTTTAAAAAATATTTAAAAAACTACCCAACAAAAAAATTTGAAACTTTGTATTTTTGAAGTACTTTATAAGTACAACAAATATACAAAAAATTACCAATATTTGAGACATTAAGTTTCAAATTAAATTCTTCATTGGTTGATTTGATATGGAATGACCCATAAAGCACATGCAATACACTATTTTTCACATGAAACCAACTTTTACACATCAAAATAAATGCCAACTATAGCCACAACAGTAACTGTGAAGGAATTTGGTTAACTACTTGTAGCATAAAAATTGTGATACAGTAATACCTACGTAATGTTTTGTTTAATTTAAACTATTTGTTTATTTTTTATTTTACAATTTACCAATACATGCTGATAGCCTACATGGAAATGTTTGATAATACAGAAAATGTTTAAAATATATGTATGTTGTGTGTTTTGGTTTGACCACAAACATTATGAATTTTAAATACAATAAATTCCTGTTGTCCAGCCAGCAGCATCTCCCACGAATAGACAACAGGTACGTGTAATTAGTGGGAACAATGTTACTAACACTATCGTCTGATTTTGTTTCTGAAACTGTCTCCACTTGAAAGTGTAAATATTTCCAACTTAATTCATGTGACCAACTTTGGACCACTGTTTATTAAAATTTCTTGCAGTAAGTATTTTGTAGTCCTATGTCAGACGAAACAGAATGTTAGATACGTAAAGATACTAAAAAATTTTATTTTCCTTTACTTTTTTTGCTATAAACTTGTTTTTTTTTGTAGATTTAATATCCTAATAGTCAGGGACTTGGCTGTCAGTACTGATGCTTAGAAACCACTGAATTAACTGATAGACTACTGAATCTATAAACTAATTAATTTTGGTAACACTGCAATACAGCTTGTGACTTGTCCTTAGTACAATACTTAACCTGACAAACCTACAACAAACCTAGCTTTTGTCTTCACATCTTCCTCTTTCATCTCCTCCACATACATTTATCACAGGTTTTCTTTTTAACTCATTGTAGTGTTACATAGATAATAATTCATTTAATCATACCACCTAATCTCAATATCCCATGAAAAGCTGATACCTACATGTTTTATATAGTACTTAATGTTAATGAATATACCAGAAAAGTACTGCAGAACACTGGAAAAACATAGTACTCTTGAAAACAACTCATTCATATACGAACAAAGTTTAGGTGACTTTTAAAAGTGACATATTAAAAAGTATGAAATTTTTATTACGATTTTCGATTTGGATATTTTCTTCAATGGTACAGAACGTTACACAAATATTACTGAAATCTTAATTATTTGAATATGTAGAAATGGACTCAACAACTTACTACTATTCAATCTAAAGTTATAACGACAGTTCTACAATTAACACAAAACAGAACACCAATAAAATTTAATGACTCACCTTAAAAAACCAACATGATAACCTCCTTTAAGTACAACTGTTGTCTCAGCTTGCCAATTTACATCGGATCCTAAATTTTCTGGTGGAAACACTTTGCCTTCAATTTCATACGAATCTTGATTTCCTCCATCACTTATATCTGCATTAGAAGTAATTGTTCCAATTAAACAGCTAAATAGCACCAAACATACACAGACCAACAAATCGAAATCAGCCATTTTGTTTCCCAGTCACGGTCACAGCCAACTGCTCAAGAGACACGCATGTAGAGCGCTTACTAAATTATATTAGTATATTACTATTCTGTGGACACGAAATTCTACTAAACGTACACGCATATAAGCATACACAAATATTTGGCTGTAAAAAAATCTCAGAATTGAGGATCACCACACAAAAATTTTTCATTAAAATAGTTTACAGTAATACTCATATTACTCACGTATTTTAATTTAAACCTAATATTACAATGCAAATTTAACAATTAATATAAAGCGAGTAGACAACAAAAACTAAATTAGGTTTTGGGAGACGTCATCATGACATCCCGTTACAGATATGAAGCAATACAACGAAGATTTTCGAATACATACGTGTACTCGAAAATGTCCACATTATACCACGGTACCACACAGTATACGAATTGACAAAAATAACTAGAATGGGTAAAGTATGGCCCATTACAAATACTTCATTTCCTGTATTGGTATTGAGCCGCAGATTGTTAAATTTATTGTTTTCTTTCAGTTGCATACGCTTTTAAGTTACAGTCGAGATATTACACAAAAAAGTGCATACTATTATAAAATTTAAAATATATATATATAAATTTAAATATTTTATATTTTAAATTACTATGCATTACTATTGCATAGTAATATTAACAAAAGTCGTTTAGATAAAGCCACATCCCTACCTTTTTAAAATTAAATTTGTACCAATCAAAATATTAGCTTATAAACAGTAAAAGAAAGCTTGCTGAACGCTGAAAAAAATTATTTTCTGGTTACATGATTAAAAGGCCTGAATGTAGAAGATAATCTGACCGGTTCACATCTATTTCAAACCTTGGCGGAAGCCCATAAATGCAGTTTGTCTATGTCTACTTCGTTACAGGGTCAACAAAATTAATTGAATTATTTCTGATATAGTGCTTGTATCGCATTCCTGGTAAGTTAGAAATGTATGTGTAAGATTTCTACAAATCGGATACAATTATGCTGCCAGGACGATGCATGCTTGTACTATGGAGCGGCCGTCTGATCCGATGGGCCTACCGCAGAGAGAAAACGATCTTAGTATTTTGGCAGAAACCACCAAACACTCATGGCTTTATATAAGCACGCCCAACATTATTCCTTCGCATTTCGTTCCACATATTTTTAGCTCATATTTTCCATGAAACTGGAGTTTTAAATGGTCAAATAAGTATTCGAGCTTTTATTTCCTGTACTCATATAGAGTGGAACTTCTGAATAATAAAACTTAACATCCAACTAGATTTCCTGAGAAGTATTCATTATTTGGAGGCAAACATACATTTAAATTTAATGGGGGTGTCCAGTCCCATTCATCCCCCCCCCCCTGTAAATACGCCCCTGTCCCATGTGTGTATACTTTGTGGTTACTGACTAATTGTTATTATATTTACTCAAACATACAATGTTTTAATGTTCGTAACAATTCAACACCAGAAAAAAACTCAACGTTTTTCTTTTATATAACACTTATCTGACCAGGAAAACTGCAGTTTCAGTTTAATCAACAATAAAGTACAAAAAAAGTTTCATATTCTAATAACATAGTTTTCACATGTGAACGAGGAAAATTGCTTAATATCTTAATTTTATTAATTTTCGTTTATCATTTGATTATACAATACTCTTGTAATTGAATGGGTGAGAAGAATAAGGAAAAGATTCCACTTTTTGTTCAAATTTAACTGAGTTAGCCATTTTGTTTAAAAACTAAAAATACATCAGTTGGTATATAAATGGGAAACACTTTTTAATTTTTAATGTAGTTTATCAGCAGGTTGAAAATTTGTTTGAGTGCAAGAAGGAAAACATTTCTGGAATGTGTAGTTAGTATTCTGTATGTTTGCTACAGTACAGAGCCATTATTCGACGTAAGATCAGTGGAAAGTCAACAAATATAAAATTTTTAAAAGCGATGCCCTAAATTTTTTAAAAGAAGTACTAAAAGCTTGATGTAGAGATGTGTTCAACATAAGCAAATATCGACATTTCATATACACGGAAGAACAAAAGGGAATTGTGCTAGTAGGCCTACATGAGTTTATTGACAGTATTCACAGTGAAGTGTTCAAGCTCTACAAGAGAGTGATATTTTACTCCCTGTTAGCAATGTTTATGATAGGGAAGTTGTGACAAATGATAAGTAGACAAAAGATGTGGCTAAAATCAGTATATGCAGATGAACATAAAGAATTTTACAGACATAATGCCATGGCCTACATTAAATACACGAGAAGAAAATGCTGAGCAACTTAGTGATTAAAGTGCTTTTAATATTAAAAATGGAAAACACTGATTATTTTTACTTTATATATTTTTGTTCGGTTTATAATGATACACAGCATGATAAAAAGTATTACTAACTGATAAGAGAAAAACCCTGGTTATTTTAATTTTTTATTTCTGTTTGTCATTTTGTAAATAAAAAACATAAAATTATTACTGTGAATCTAAACAATTGTGAGAACAATAGTAAAACAGTAAGAAAATATCTTATACCTATCAATTGAAAATGAGATCAAAAAGGAAAGATTCCACAAAGTTTACTGTCATATAATAGTTTTCTTGTTAAAAATGTGCTAATATTGTAATTTGGAACCATTAACTATTTTTATTGAGTATCTTTGTAATTGAAAGTTTTTCTAATCAGTCACTCATTTAGCTACGAAACAGTTTTTTAACGTTTTCAGAAATTGGTGATCCGTTAAATGTTTCCTTTTTCTTCTCACCCATTCAATTATTTATCGTGTTACTTGTTATCCTCTGTGGGGTTTCTCCGCATCCTCTATCTAAATTCTGATACTCCTATTACGTATTGTGATATGTATTTATTACCATTTACACTATTTTCTCCATATCATTTGTTTAATTTCTGGTGCCACGTAAAAGTAAGCTGCTGTGTGCGAGTTGTTCAACATACACGGAAGGCGATGTGGCCAACATTATGCTTTAGCTGTCCATTGTTTTTCCAGGCACTCGTTTACACTCAGGTGAATCAGGTGAACCTAAGAGCTGAAAAATGCATCTTGATTTTATGCTGTGTCTGGGAATCACACATGGGACCTCCAGATTAGTAGCCAGGAACTGAGGCCTGGCCTCTATTGGTCTACTAAACCCACACACACTTCAGTGAAAGTCAATATTTCCTATCCTATTGTTTTCTGTCTTGAGTATATCCAAAATGTGTGTGTAATTAATCAATTATTTAATAAATTGTTTTAAAGCACAGGTGGTAAAGGTTTAAAAGGACTTCACATTAGTCAAGAAAATTGATGAACAGAGGCTGGCTGTGTTTGAAAGTATGATACTGAAAGTAGGATTTATGGGCCAATTCAACAGGTCAGAGTCTCTGGAGAAAGAGAAGTAATAATGAATTATATGCTAAGTACAATAACAATACAGTTGTCAGATTTGCCAAAATTAATAGACTAAGATGGGCAAGACACGTTCAGAGAATGGATGATGAACATATGGCAAAAAGAATTATGAAACACAAGCCAATAGGAAAAAGGAAGATTGGAAAACCAAAGAACAGCTGGTTAGATCAGTTCAGCCATGATGCGAGGAAGCTGGGCGCAGTGAATTGGTGGCAGATGGCTGAGGATAGGAATAAGTGGAGGTAATTTCTTTTGGAGGTCAAGGCTTGATCTGGGCTGTAGAGCCAGGGATGTATGTACTGTATTTATGTAAATCCACAATAAAATTGTATTTATGTGTTTGAATTTTAATACACATAATCATATAAATCACTCCCCTAAAAAAAGGTTTTGCAAATTTATAGACAGTCCTCAACTTATTATACTGCAATATGTGTATGTCTATTTATGTAAATTCTCTTAAAATTATAATATATAAGACTTAAGTAGTGAAGGAAAATAAGTCACTTTAGAGAGAACTAGATGACAACGTAAAATTATTTATTCACATTAAATGATAATTTGTTATTATTATTTACACTTGAACGAGTAAACGTCTTATCACTGAGCTACAGTCTGTGACATTTTTGTTTTTAAAGTCTCCATTTCTTTTAGAAGAAGAGCAACATTCTGACGTAAAACATGGTACTTTGAGACCGGCATTTCAACGCATCGTCTTTCACCAGAGTCTGTGGTAATCTCCAAGCAAATGATTGGTTCCATTATTCTTGCGAGATCTCTGTGAAAAAGTAATTAGACAGTAAAGCTCACTGTTTACTTATTGGTAACCCCCCCCCCACACACACACAGAAATTCTGAACAAAAGAATATTCTCTAAACAAAAATTCCACACTAAAATCACAATAGAATTACTAAAAAAATTACTAGTACATTTCATAAAATTCAAGAACTGTTATTTTTGGGCTTGGAAGGTCAGAATCGTTGTTGTAGTTTTCTAGTCTACTATAATACCCGCAAAGTGGATTCTGCTGCTCAACATAATACTGTATCCGTCTTCTCCATAATTTCCAACTTTGCTAAACACAGCTAAATTGAACCATGACACAGGCATAGATACGAAGAGTCATTGTAATACAAACTTGACAGATTGGTTGTCTTATCGTTCCAGTAATTGCTTGCATACAAATATACAATTATACTCATCATAATCAGTGCAATTACTTAATGTTCAGCTTACAGTTAACTGCATAATACATTGGAAATACAGTGGTGACAAACTCTGACCAATCTTCTTCTTCTTCTCTTCAAGGATTAGGTTATATAAACCTGTTCCGGCATCCATCTCATCCTTGGACGACCCACGTCTCTTCTATCAATGGCTTTATAGTTCAGTGCCCCTTTTGGCAATCGATCATCTGTCATCCTTTGCAGATGATCCCACCATTGTCTTCTTTAAATAATTTCATTATGTCCTTTACTTCAAGTTCTGCTCTGATATCCTTATTCCTTATTCTATCTTGAAATGTAGAATTTAAAGTATTTTGAAGAAACTGCATTTCAGCACTCTGAATCTTGCTGCATTCCTTTTTTGTCATTACCCACGCCTCACTGGCATATGTCAATGTAGGTATTTCAATTCAATTGTCTTATAAAATTTAATTTTTGTGCTGTATCTTGGTTTATTTCTAAGATTTGTATGGATCATACCACAAATATGCCTAAATTTATTTATTTTCTCTTGTATATCATATTCAGCTTCACAGCCGAGATATTTAAAACAGCTCACTTGATCTAAAGTGCTGTTGTTTATAACTATAGTTGTTTTGTTGGTTCATCCTCTTCATTCATCCACTTAATATTAGTGATAAATTGTAACTTTCCTTGTGAACACTTTACATGAAAACTTACGTTTCTTAATGTCCTTGTATGTTTTGGTGTGCTATTCACCTTCTTCAGCGAGGTTTAAATACAGAATGTCTTGAAACAGTTGTAACGGATTTTTTCAGGTTGAAAAAAGAGCTGCCATTTAAGTGTTATCATGAAATTAAGTGACACCAAAGTGGGTTGTAACGCCAAAATGCGAAAAATTTTTGTATAAAGGAAAGATGACACAAGAGGCAGCTGTTGGTTTGACAATGACGATGCAGTTAGGACAAAAGAAGCGTCAAATCCTTTAGCAACGGCAGAGCATGGTTCTGGACAGGCCATAAATCCGAGATAGCAGATGGTCACTTAAAGAAATTAAGGGGTGTCGAGCTATAAACTAAGAAAACAAAGGCATAAGAGTCACGGGAGTATTACTGAGAAAGCTATCGTCGCGGGTAACAAGAACAAGGCCACACCACATGTATGAACTCATCAACGAGACACTGTTCTCATTGAAAGAAGGGATCGACCAGATGTATTACGAACAAAGGACATATCTGGTAAGATACGGTTACAATGGGTGAACCAATTAACAAAGACGGCGGGAAGCGAAGTAAAGTGAGAGATTTCTAGCTAAGACACAGAGAAACAGCAGCAGAGGTGACGTTACTTAGAAACGACCACACCAAGCGCGTGAGAACTAACAGGGACGCAGATGGAGAGAATAAGACAATGCAGCAATTGGTCACGCTTGTGTGTAGGAGAAGTCAGCAGGGGCATGACAAGGGAAGACTAGGAAATTTATAGCGACGTTAAGTGTACTTGTTAAGCAGATGCAGCAGTGGCAATTAGAGAAATTTGTCTGAAAAGAACAGAAGAACAAGATGTCAGGATGACTGACATGCGTGAAATCGGACTACAGCCAGAGACGAACGGTGTATCCAAAAAGGAAGGCGATGGGGTAGGAAAATGAGGTATCCTATCAGAAGCCAGAGCTCAACGGAGGCGGGTTTTTAATAGCAAGTTTCTAAGAAAACTAGAACGAAAACGAATGGGAATTTGGCAGAGTATCAAGTGAGGGAAAATAGGAGGGATTCCCGTGGAAGAGACAAACGATAACCAATGGGAAGGAACCGATGGGCGAAGAGAGTCTAGAGTGGGAATTCGGTGGATTGAGTATATAAAATAAGCCGAGAACGTGAACAAGGAGTCTAAGATACATTTTCGAGAGAGTGAGAGAGTCAGAAGTCTAATAGTAAATGTTCAGAGAGACGGTCATAAGTGTTGATGGAGTCTAATAACAGTATTATTTCGAAGAGACGGTCGTGAGTGTTGACGAAGTATGATATAAGTATCTTGAAAGCGTAACTTAACAGTTAGGAATCGTGACGGAAGTTCAGAGTTCGTTGATAGTGAAAGTCCGCGAATTAACTGAAAACGTACTAAGATCTGATATGTATAATGATTGTGAAGCAGTGTCACTTATACGTTATTTCATAGAACAAAGTTGACAACAACCATACATAACTTATAAAATGAATAAGATCGCAATATGTGTCTATAACAGTCTTGTGAAAACTGTAAACTGAATTACAAAAAATTAACGCTATAACTGGTTACCTGTCAGTATTCTATTGCAATATCGGAAAATGCCGGGGTATCATATTCTAAGTGAAGTGTGTATACAAGGATAACTCACGAGATGAGTTACGTGCCTTCAACGACATCACCAATCTGAGGAGGGAGTGATGAACTCGACGCAGATCAGACGCCGTAGTATGTGGATAACTTACCAAAAGTAAAATTTTATGTATTAATTAATAGTTAGCAAACACCTGTCTGTCCTATTAAAAGAACTCACGTAAAAATAATGGCATACTAAAAACACTCATGTGTGTCTTAGTAAAGATAATTCTTATATCATAAAAAATGAATCCAATTTTAGATAAATTTTGTGTAATTATTAAACTTAATAACTTTAATTAGCGTTGAAATTCAAATTAAAACCTTGAGATAGAGCTCGTAAGATGAATTGCTATTGAAGTAGAGTGTATTTAATATTGCGAATGAGCATAATATGTTGAATAAGAAGTAGTATGAGAATAATAAATGCCTCAAGTATACTGAAATTTGTGTATGCGTTTATTTATTTAATACTTACCTGAGATAGGGAATAACTATCATTATTCTACAGAATAACATAGTATGCATAATCATCAAGCATAGGTAAACTAATAAAATTATCTGTAGCTTCAGTAGAATTCATGGTAACTTTAATTACCGCTGCTGGAAATAAATCATATAATTTATTAATTAACATTGTATTTTACACACGAATGCGTGACTAATTAACACCCAGTAAAGATAACGTTGTATTTAGTATAGTGCTAATTAATAGTAGCAGTAATTAATGTTGTAAATGGCGCTCCAATCGCGGGGCGTAAACGGGTACAACTTGATAACGTTGTAGGGTTGATCAAGAGTCACGACAAACCAAATTGTCTAATCCGTGTCAGCAGGCCCAGATTTCCCACTAGGCACACTAGGCAAGTGCCTAGGGGCGGCAGGCTCAGGGGGGCGGCACGAGGAGAAAATTATTTGTTAAAATTTTGTTTTCAGTTTTTTTAATTACAGTATTTATATTGGCCACTTGCATTATGGCCAAATTGAAGAAAATGGTTTTGAAATAACCTTTAATTATATCAGTGAATAACACAGTATTGACATTGGGCCTATCAACAGCGGTTATAGACACGTAATTAAATATTAATAAAAGTTAAAAAAATGTAGTCTTTTTCACAATTCCATCGTATTTCCCTTTTAGATTTAAGATCAAATGAGATATTTTCAATAGACATAATTGAAATGACTATTTTCAGCAACTTTTTTTCAGCAGTCAAGGAGAATTGAATATATAGAAGTTACTTTTGGAGGGGGCGCTAACAATAGTGCCTAGGGGTGACAGGACACCGAAATCTGGGCCTGCGTGTCAGAGAAGGGCAAGTTTCACCAAGCCCTAACGATCAGAAGTTTCAAAATCTATAATATTTTTAATGATAGAATCTCTACAGGAATTCTCTGTCATTATCAATATGCATACAAGAACAAGTTATTAAAACATTCTGGCTCTACTGGTTTTGACTGTCATTTGAAGTAGAGGTATTGCTTGGGGGTGGGGCTAAGAGGACAACCACCCTGGGCACAACAGCCATTTAAAAATGTGTTTATCTAATTTCTTTGATCAGGCTACTCTGTTGGACTCTGAAAACAGATTGCAGATGGTTATACATCTGTTAAATCGAATCTGCAAAGACTCTGGATTGCAAATATCCACAATTAAGACAAAGGTGATGCACTTTTCGTGGAACTGACCCCGTGCAGTCAAAAATTGTTATAGATGGTACTGTCCTGGAACAAGTTAGTTATTTTGAATACCTTGGCTACAGTGTGTCTTATAATGCAAGCAACGACGTGGTGAACAAGTTGCATAAGTTCAACCTTATGTGTGGTACCATCAGGCGAACCCTTAAGTCAGCAAGTAAAGGAACACGCCTAAAATTCTACAAGGTGATGGCTCTTCCCACACTTCTTTATGGGTCTGAGAATTGGACTTAATGAAAGACCAGGCCAGTCGCATCCAAGCGGCTGAAATGAGATTACTCAGGCACGTAGCAGGATATACTCTCCATGATCGTAGAAGAAACACAGGTATATGGCAGGAACTGAATATTATGAGTATACTTGACAGGATCACCCAGTATCAGCTGAATTGGTGGAAACATCTTTACCAAATGGATGACTGCCGCATCCCCAAACAACTATGGAACTATAAGGTGAGGGGACGGAGAGGTGTGGGACGTCCAAGAAAGTGCTGGAGTGACCAGCTCTAATCTTTGCCTATTTGAGACCAAAACAAACCATCCTTGGTTTAATCCTTGAATAAGATGATGATGATGATTTCTTTGATAAACTTGTTACCCATTAAATAGGAGATTCATTTAGCTACGAAAAGATGCTGAAATAATTTTAGATCTGAATATGTTTATCTAAAAGTACCATAAGCAGCTTGTCTGCTGTAACACAGCTTACATCATAACAATATTATTAAATTGGAGCAGTCACCAATGTAACTCATTATGATAAGAAATTAAACTGTAGCACCAGAGGCAATTCTTCAGAGCAAGCAATGGAAGCAGTCCTTGCACAAAGAAAATCAGGCAAGAGTAATTAAATGATTACATAAACAACATTATTGTTGGCACCAAAACCCTTTTCACATGCCTTCTTATCTCTCATCTTTTGAAAATCTGTAAAACATTTGTCACCTATCTTCCATTTAAATTGATACTGATGACTTGATTTGATCAAAGTCAATAATATCACTACACTTCCAATTATGTGTGCTGTTTTGACAGCTGATTGACCGCTCCGCCCCAATTGAGGCTGATTGCCTCAAGGCAATCGATTAAAAAAATGCACTAACTATGAGTTGGCCATAATTTCATACATCATAGCATTTATTTAGAATTTCATAACTACGCTTTCATTGTCTAGTCTTCTTTTTTACATTCGGCTGCAGTCAGATATACTCAAACATATATCAATCTATCCTACGTGTATGATGATTTGTTGGTAACTATGTAGAATGCTAAACTGCACAGCACACAGCTCTCAGAGTCGGAAAAAGCAAGCACTCTTTAGTAGTGCTTTAAGGTGCTGGGAGCACTAGCAGTGTACCGGCTCAGTGAAAATGTGCTCAGTCACATGTTTCTTATCACGTGAAGAACAGTTATTGGAGGCTGTGAGAAATTTCACGAGAAGCGTTTGAGTTGCTAAACGCCACTTTTTTAATCCTCGTACTAATTACATTTGATGAATACTTTTCTCACAGTGACAGAAACAAGTGCGTACCTGAATATTTTTAAATGATTCTTTAGCACTGAAATTTTATGTACATGTGCTTATATTATGCTTAGAGTCGATGCTTGCTGTATCCATCGGGTTAGGAATTGCCACTGTACTGGTTATTTACCTTTCTCTTCCATACAACATTTGTTCTCATTCTCAAGTTAGTACTCATTAAGGTGTCACAGGTGACTCATGCTTTAATAAGTGCTTCTAAAACGTTTACTGAACACACTTGTGCACAAAAGTTTATACACTGCATTTATTAAGTATGTTGTTTCACTGGATGGGCCTTTATTTCTGCTGTTTTGTCTTCCGTGGTGAGAGGTGCCTGATGATCTCCTCACCTCAAGTGTAAAAAAAACCTAGTTACACTATTGTTTTGATGTCTGATAACATTTCACCCACCTTGCAAACAGTTTCATCAGTTACGCTGATCGAATGGTCACTTGGCACTTGGTAGAACATTTTATTAATACTTGAATTTAATAAACAAACACTTGGTGAGTTCTACAGATGATTTTATTTTCCTGACGATTGTTCACCAGTTACAGCAGCTTCAGAGGTTGGATTTCAACTCCAGCAGCTGAAATCCAACCTCTGAAGCTGCCATAACTGGTAAAACAATTGTCGGAAAATAAAATCATCTGCAGAACTTACCAAGTGATTGTTTGTTAAATTCAAGTTTCATCAGATCAATCCATTATACAGTTAATTAACACATACCACATAAAGGCCTATACATGTTTGTTGTACAACTGTAATGTGGATCAAACTGAAGAATCCCTTAAGCTGTATTACTGCTTAATGGTTGTTTCATTTTTAAACCACATAAAATCCACAATTAAACTATATATAAGAGGAGTGTTTTAATTATAGCTTACCCTAAAAGATGAATGTAAAGGATGTGGACTGTTCCTTGCTAACTATCAAGTACCAAACAGAAACACACACACAAATACCAATTGTAAACAAACCTTGATGATAATATAATGTTAATTCGCCACCTTACAGGATCCTTTGATGCGTATTGAACAGGCATTATGTAACTCCTATAACTACCCTGTAACATCATATATATCACATGAACTATATTTGTGGTTATAAGTAATGAATATCTAACAAAAATATAAGTTTGTTAATATTATAAATCTGTTTCCGTACATTTTAATTTAAGGGGAAAATATTATTTTCAAAATCTGTAGTTGCCCAGTGGCAACATGAATTAATTTACCAATGTCACATTTTACAAATACTGGAAATGCAGTAACTCTGCTCTCTCTGTAATAGGCCTATGTATGATTTTTTTTACAATTAACCTGATGTAAGGATTCTAACGCATTACTAAACATTAAAAAAAATGCTTGCAAAATTGATACAAATATGGCAACAATTTTCAAGAAGCTGACGGTAAAAAAGAAAACTGTGGCTTAAGAGTCTTCGAACATCACAGTTTTAATCTCACTCTATATGGACTGATGCACAAACCTGCATGACATTAGTCTGTCCACTGTTACAAGTATGTGGATTATGACTATCTTCAATGTGGAAGTCAAGTCAACAGCGAGTACTGCGGGGAAATAATAAATTTCTTTTTATTATACTCTTATACTCATGATCCAGCAATTCTGTATAACCACAATACTCCAAAAAATACTATTAACAATATATTTATTATAATTGAACAATGAAAAATGGGGATTACTGATGAACATAGAAAAAACCTAGTATCTGTGTGTCGGAGAAGAAACAACAGATTTAATCTTAGAAAACAACGAACGTATAAAAAAATGTAACAGCTACGATAGTATGATGACGAATATACGATAGTATCATTAAAAGCGCGTCGATGTACGTATCCGAAACACGGAGAATAAAAGAACAGGTAAAAAGAAAGTTACAAGCTACGGAAATGGATGGTTTGAGACGAGCTACTAGAATTTCAAAGGTAGAGCGAATACGAAATGAAACGATCAAAGAAGAAATGGGTGTACAAAAGACAATCATCGACTGCATTGAAGAAAAACAACTAATCTGGTACGGACACGTATAAAGAACGGGACAAGACCGACTACCAAAGAAAACAATGGGATGGATACCTAGAGAGCACAAAAAGTACGGAAGACCCAGGAAAACACGGATAGAGGGCATACGAAGATCAATGAGCGATAGACTGCTACGACAGTCAACAGTGGAGATTAGGCATCGGACAACGTTGTAGGATGTGGTGACCCCGAAAAAAAAGACATTACAGAATTATTTAAGAACATCAGAACCAAATTCGGTTTTATTCATATACTTCACTCAAATAATAATAATGGTTTTCTCGTTATGGTATTTAGAAGCAGAAAAAACTAATAATTTTGAAGGCTAACAAATCAATGTTGTACAATCACACCCCAACCACAAATTAACTAACAGTGTGAGATTTGTAAGTAATGTCTTTACTCTTACCACTTATTAATATGTCTTACTGGGTACAAACATTATAAGCATACACTCAAAACTAATATAGGTTAGGTTTGACTGACACTGTCTCTATGGTTTCAGGCGAGGTTTGATGTGAGAATTCCGATATATCGATATGTTTTAGTAAGAGCAATTTTTAAAATATATTTGAATGTATCGATTTTACATTGCACAGTCGTGTAAAATTTGACAACTCAGTAAGGGCCATAAGTTAAAATTAACATTTTTATATTTTATGAAAAAGCTTGTAGGCGTAATTTGTAACTTGCTGACAAGTTTAGCGTACTCGTATGCACAGTATTCGCCAATACTGTTATAAATTCGCCAATATTGGTTGTTTAAGTATTGTTTGAATTCATATTAAACCGCCACACAAAAGTTATGTT
Source organism: Magicicada septendecula (assembly GCA_034769895.1). Lineage (NCBI taxonomy): Eukaryota > Metazoa > Arthropoda > Insecta > Hemiptera > Cicadidae > Magicicada > Magicicada septendecula. The sequence goes on from CM068368.1 coordinate 863,045,657, forward strand.
GAGGTTTTACGCGATAGAAGTATGAAAAATTTAACTGTCGTCTGACACGTGAACCTTACGCGCTATGATTTTGAAGATCAAGACTATTTTGAAGAGTATGTTATTTTATTATGACAGAATGTCTGTAATTTTATCTGCGCTAGTTCCATTGGCCAAACTGTTAACGGCAAAAATGGAAAGAAGGCGGAAAATGTCAGGAGAAAAGCGGTCTCTGAAAACTAGTGTAGGCCTATCTCACGATATTAATCTTCGAACGTGAAGACGGATACTGATGATTACACAAACTGTGCAAGTACTTGAAGAAACGGGTTATTATAGGTTTTGTATAATGTTCAAATGTGTTTAGTTTTTAATTACTGCCTGCTGTTAGATTTGACTACCACACAGCTTGGAATAGCTAGTAGTTTATCAGTAGTTGTACAGGAATTCTGACAACTAGACGTATTCGTCAACAAATGACTTACAGTATAACATAAATCTTGGATTTCGTTATCATGACGTGTCCGTTACTTAACTAAATATAATTAAATCATTACCGACTCGGAACACAAAGTTTTTTATGGGTAAAAACGTAAACGTTTTACCTTATAGCCTGAACCAGTTTTCGCTTTTAAAAAGCTTCTTCAGAGGCTGCCGCTGGGAGCACTGTCCGTCTTGTTCTTGGCGACGGTATCGACTTTTGTAGGATCAATGGGGTGTGATATGTTCGAATAATGCGTGTGATTTGAATTGTGTCTGTTCGTTTAGGATGTCGTTTTTATGTGTTTGTATATTTCCAATTGTTCAAGAGTGTCTAGTTTTCGGTCTTTTGTGTGTACGTGTAGAATGTCCATGTTAATGTCGATGTTTTTGTATGTGTGGTTTGCTTCAATAAGGTGGTTTGCAAAGGTGGATTCTGTAGTGGAATGTAGTGCCTTTGTGTGTTCAATGTATCTTTGTTTGAAGGTACATCCTGTCTGGCCTATGTAGAATTTGTTGCAATCTGAGCAATTTACCACCACCACCAGGTAGATCGAATTTGTTTTGTCTGTGTGTTTTGATAGTGTGTGTTCTGTTTTGTTAGAAGTTTTGTAAGCGATTCTGTATCCTGCTTTTTTGAATTTGTGGGCTATTTTTTCAGTTTGGTTGTTGATGTTGGCTATGAGTGTTATGAATTTGTTGTTTTCTGTCTTTGTCTGTTGTTTGTTTTGTGTAGGAGTTTATTGACTATTGTTCTGTTGTATCCGTTGGATTCTGCTAGATATTTTATCGTGTTTAGTTCGTCTTTGTAGTCTTTTTCACTACTGGGATGTTGTTAAGTCTATGTATCATAGTTTTGAAGGCAGCTAGTTTGTATTGTATTGGGTGATTGGAGGTGTTATGTATTAGTGTTCAGTTATATTCGGTTTTCTGTATATACTGAATTTGTGCCTGTGTTCAAATTTTGTGCTGAAGAGGTCTAAGAAGTTTATGGTATTGTTGTGTTCGTATTCGGCAGTAAAGGTTATGTTTTTGTGTATTTGTGTATTAACGAAATCCAAGAATTTACCCTAATTGTTTCTCAGCTCAGCAACTTTGCATGAGCGTTTGTAAAAAAAATCTCGGAAGTTCTGCTGCTGTGTTTGATTTTTCTTTCTCTTTCTTTTCTAAGAAAGCTGTCAATAAAAATTTGCAGTCGATTAATTTTTTCAGTCGATGCAAGTCGATTGATTACTAAATTCTAATAAATCGTTATTTTTAATTAATCAAAAACTGAAGTGACAAGTTTTTCTTCCAACACCACACCATTGTTAGTCGTACAAAAACAAAATATTCTACACATTTTTCACGACCGGAATTTGATATCTGCTCTCTTTTTTTAGTCAGCGATCAGTTGTGATCTAACCCAAGACAAATGGAATGTGGAAAAATAGAATCTGCTCTGCAGCGCTTACCAAATGTACAAAACAATAAAGAGTACTGTATTAAGTAGATTTAGAGCTTAGGCGATTTGGATTTTTCTGTTTGGAAGGTTACCCGAAGAGTCTTTTAATGTGTCTCGGTGACCTAGGCTTTGCGGAGACGCTTAACTAATACGTCCGATGGGACAGTATATTTAGTCCCTAACTAATCGTTTGTGACAGTATAGGGAGACAGATCAAACTTGTCAGCGCAAAACTTCGTGTTTGTATATTCTTTCACCAAAGAGTAGGATAAGACATATGTAGGAAGAGGGGGAGAGATAGGGGTAGATGTTTAAGCCTATAGTAGTAAAAAGCACAGGATGTTTAATGCAGGCTACCTTTATGGCAGTCAGATTACTGAAAAGTTCGCGAGTAAATGTTTCATAAGTCTTCCGAAATAAAAAAAATTATCGAACATATCTTGAGTTTCACGAACTATTAAAAATTAGTAATAAAAAAATTATCTGTAGTACGTGTAGTTACCAATAAGTACCTCGCAGTGGCGAAGCTAGTAGTTAATGAATGGGTAGGCAAAAATCTTACCTTAAATTTTTTTTAAGGAATCACTAAAAGGACGGTATTCAAATCGGACGCTGAGGTAGAGTTTGCTGTTAGCGAATGGTTCCGCAAACAGCCGTAAGAATTTTACTAGGAGGGAATCTACAGATTAGTGCAACAGTGGGACTCATATCTTAATGTTAAAGGAGACTTCTTTTAAAATCGTTGAATAAAAAATGCTTTACAGCCCTAAACGTGTTTTTATTGAACAATCCTTGTATAAGTCATACACAATAATAGAACTGATTGAACTTCAAAGTTTTAAACTTGATTAGTTTCTATATATATATGTTTAATGTTACAAATAATTCAAATAACAATCTTGATCATCTGTTAGTTCTGCGGTATAACAGGAACACTTTTAATAACCGCATCAAATACTTACTACTTTACTTTACTTTATCCAACGCCTGTCCTTGGCCTCTCAGCCATGCGACGTCGAGCCTCCCAGTAGCGATGAACAGGATCCAGGGGTGTATCAGAGAGATCAAAGCACGTCATCAGGTGTTCACCATCCATCATGCCTGAGTGGCATAGGGGGCAGTTGTTGTCTTCTGCTACCCCGATGCGGTGCAGATGGCTTTGTAGGTAGTCATGGCCAGTTGTTAGTCGGAATCTTGCAACCGCTTCCGATCTTTCTAGATTTCTGGAGATTGGACCTTGAGATGCCAGGCGTTCCCATCTCTTGTAACCGCATAAAATAAACACACTTATAAACAATACAGCGCGCTTTAACTTAACTTTTTGCATCACAGAAGTGAGACATGCCTCAATGCTCTGTGTGTACAGCGCGGCACAATCCCCCTCCCCAGCACTTCCGTAACCTGCCAGCACATTGCTTACTATACATACGATGTACACAAAAAACGCTGAGGCAAGTTCACGTTGCCTCATTCGCTTTAAATGAGCTATGCCGAATCTCACCTGTCACCATCTAGCGGTCGCTCAGTAAAGCACCTTTCGGCTTAATAAATTCGACAGTCACAGTAACAATGTATAATGTTTACGTTACGTAGTTCATATGTATTTATAATTTCTATTCTACAGAAGTTTTTAGGGTAGGCATTGCCTCAATTGCCTCCATGTAACTTCGCCACTGCTGATAAGTTATTTGAAAATAACTAGTGTACTTATTGTAACAGTTTAATGAAAGATGACAAAATGCGTGGATTAAGTGTAAAAAGACCCGAAAGTTTTTGCACAAACTATTCTACTTTTCATGTCTACAATGATTTTTATATTATTCCAACTCAGGCATTCATTCAGTATTTCACAATTAAATACTGTATACCCATTCATATATTCATTCGAAGATGTGTATATAATTATGTATTTCGATGTTCTGTGTCTCTGCAATAAATTCAACCCTGGTTATATTTGCCCGATGTGAAAATACTCGTGTTGGAAAGTTTTACTGGTCTGAGTACCACGATCAAAACGACAATGCATGTGTGCTGTGTGCACACCGCGAGCGCTACATGTGTGCGCGTGCCAGAGTGCGTGCTGGAATCAATGCAAGCCGTGCGCACTTGCATTGACCCCAGCAGACTGCACGTCGAACATGTGTCGGCTCAAGCGGTGCGAGGTGTGAGTCTGTACGCGCGGGCCGTACATGTGTGTGCACGCACGAATGCGTGCTGGAATCAATGCAAGCCGTGCGCACTTGCATTGACCCCAACACGCAAACTACGAGCCAGCATGTGTCCGCCAAACGGGTGTGTGTGAGTGTGATGCCCGTGTCTTGATTGTAGCAATCAAAGCAGCAAAAAACCTGTATACCTCGAGTATTCCACAATGGGTAAACATCCCACGAAATGGATTTATTTGCAGAGACACCAACGGAATACGTCTGTAATCGTTGACAATTTGAATTAAAATAAATAAATTAATTATTTTCGTTCAATTGCTTAGAAACAGACAATTTATTGTTAACAATTACAACAATTAAAATTTAATAGTAAATTTTAGGAAGTACGTAAACTTCAAAAATTCGTGTTAAATACTCTCTCATTTTGAAGAAAACGAGAGGTAAAATTTATTTTATCTAAAATTCATTAGATTTCAGAATTCACTTCAACTAAAAGAATTTAGATTCTAAAATTCTACTTTCTGTTAGATAGTTAAAATATTAGAACATCTTTGCTTGCACAGCGTCAAATCCGCCTCAGTTGTATCTCCAGCTCCCAATTATTTTTTCACGTCAACTTGTTAGACATAAAAAACGCATATCTTGCATACATGGAAGAATTTATGTATGCTCATTTATCCCTTAGTTCACGATACACTTCCTATATCTCCGTTACAGACTTATGTACATGCATGTATAGCAAAATTGAAAGTTAAGGGCATGGAAATGTGCGAAACGCTTACGGACAGAGGGGAAAGGCGATGTGGTGAGAGTGAGGTGTGAGAAGAAAATTGCTGTTATCAATGAATGTGCAGCCAACCTAATTTCTAATAGTAACAAAAACTCGCAACTGGTAAGGTTTGTTTGTAAATGTGTAACCACGAATCTCTATCTGTGCGTGCGTGCGTGTGTGTACAGTCATACAGCTGGGTTAAAAAAAAGAATTATACATTTATTGTTTCCTACGTAAATCAAATAATAATATTGCAATTGTATTATATACAAATCAAGCAAAAGATATGTACTGTTCACACGTATCGGAATTTGTTGCTGTTAAATATCAGAATGTTTTATAAACATATCTGAGTGTTATTTGGTTCCGTCATTGTGTACTGCTGAGACGTAAAAAACTACAGCCTTTCTGACCGTTCTTATCGCAATGGAATTTGCAAACTGTACACTTCCACTCCTTAGTTACACTAGACTATCTCTACAGTTTATCATTACATAAAGGAACGCGTTCTTCATATTAATTTAATTGCAAGAATCTTTTTAATCCTGGACAACAAAAAACTGTTTATTATTACTTCCCGTGCTTGACTATGAATAACTTTCCTGTCTTTGCTAGTTGAAGGAGAAGTATCCATTTAACAAATCTCGTTACTGGATGATAACACAAATAATTACGATAATAATTACAGAATAAAAACAATCAATAGAAATGAACTGAAAAATTAAATAGCTAATAAAAACGAGTGACTGTAAAACAACGATACAATTAATAATAAATTGAGGTAATAATAACAAATGAAAGAAGACTGAGATAGTACACCACACAGTAACTAACAATGTACGGGTAACTAAAACATCACACGCAAGTTGGCACCACCTTCACTTGCATACCAGCTGATTCTATGTTACCCTACCGCCATTCACTGTTTCAAAGTGGACTCGTGCATTCATAAATTGGTTTATGCGCATATGCCCTTAACTTTCAGTTTTACTGTACCATGTCACGTTGTAACGCACATATGACATACGTAATACGCGTTGTAGACCATGTGACGTTTTTCACGTATTGGGTAATCAGGGAGTTTAAAATTTAACTCTGGATTTTTATTTTGATAGTGGTGTATGATGGCCGAAGCCAACATTATAAAAATAATAATAAAATACAAACCGGACTTTTGGGCCGTAGACAATTGGTTGAGTTGTTATTTCTAAACGTTTCTGCCACATTTCTGGAGGCCATCTTCAATAGAAACAAACTTTTGCCAAACCGAATGCACCTCACTTTCGAGGAGTAAGGAAAATTTTTATAATTAGGATATAGGAAGGTGCAAATAAAATGTTATATAAATTTTTCTGGTGTTTAATAATTTCTAAACGTGTTGTGCCTTTTAAGACAGTTCCCGTGATAGTTTAAGTGTGTATAGATAGTTTGCTAAATTAATTAATTATCAACAATAGTCTTTTGATCATAATGTTTATTACGTGTAATACAGTCGTGATATCAATTCTATGAGAGTCAGTTGAAAAGTTCGCAGAGCGACATCTGAAGCTTAGCGGTAAAACTAAACCTTTTTGTGTGCTGCAAGATTTGTATTTTATATGAACTCCTGTTAATTTCCAAGTCTATCTATCAATTTATTCATTGTTTAGAAGCTGTTTAAAATTTATGTGTCATGCGTGTTTTGAAAAATGGACAAAATCAAACATCGTAGTGTGAATCTTTGTTAAAAACTGTTTAGTGCCAATGGAAATTCAGAATGAAATTGTAATGTGCCAGGAGATGCTGCGACTTCAAAACCAACAGTTTGTGAGTAGGCACTTGAGTTTAAACGTGGTCGTATGAGCATTGAAGGTGATCCCCCCCCCCACACTGGACGCCCAAAAAATGCAATGACTCCAGTTGCGGCAGCCATCTTGCACACGCTTTTTCACACTAAGTTCTTGAGTTAAAGTATGACGCACACGATCATATGAGATGCCTATGATTTCAGCTACGTCATCCATTCCCCTTGCTGCAGTCTTTCAACACTCTACGAAATTTGTTCAAAAATGTAATTTTTTGTTGCAATTTTCGGACGTCCAGTGTGGGATAGTCTTCAGTGCTTCTGCGACCAAGTTTAAACTCGAGTGCGCCCCACTTACCGTAGTTTCTGAAGGCACCTCCTAACACATTTACAATATTGTTTTGATTTTCCATTGGCCCTAAAATGTTTAAACAGATAATTCATCACAACACGAGGCTTGATTTTTTTGAATTTTAAAAACACGTGTGACAGAAAAATTTCAAACAGCTAGTAAAGAGTGAATGAATTGGCAAATATATCTGGAAATTAACAGGTGTTTACGCAAAATGTACGTCTTGCACCACACGAAAGATTTTAGTTCTACTACTGAGCTATAGATGTCGCTCCACGAACTTTTCAACTGACCCTCGTATTTCACAAATATTTCTCACCACTGTTACTGTTTTGTACACTACGCTTCTTAAATCTAGACTGGTACACAACCAGCAAGTGGATAAACAATACATGGATAATATAAATTGCAAACACACTGTAAATTATGGCCACAGCCTCATACTAAATATAGCCTCGACCTCGTACTAAGTAAAGCGTATTAACAAGTAAGTTTTTAATTTTTGTAGGATGAATACTTTGTTAGATATGATTATTTAAATTTAGTGGTAAACTTAACTGAATTTATAATTACACAGGTCAGCAATGAATGATGTAAGGAAAGGCATTGTACCTTCAACCACTTATAAAATAATAAAATGTTATATTAATAAAGACATTTAACTATTTCCTTAACTGATTCCATTTCTCTTTTTCTTTTATCTTCCATTTTGTGTTTGACTATCATAAGAAAAGTGAATTCAACGATATGGATATTTTGAAAAATGTCATCACCTCCCTTTAAATTGGCCATTTTGACTTTCTTGTGTTTTACAATATTTTTTATCTGACTTTCTTAATTGGCAACATTGAAAACCTAAGTAAACAATATTCAACAATTTATTTCAAATAGTTTACTACAAAAAAAATTTCCATTATTTTGGGTGATTTTAACCCTGTACTATGTACTATGCCAATTAAATTTTGACCACCATACATCTTACTAATGTTTCAACTTGAAATTCATTTCTGAATATCATAAGAAACAAAGTTTTCTTTAAACATTACCCTTTTAATTATCACTTTTGACTCGTCTAAGCCATAATCATAACTTCAAGTTATGACTTTAACTTAAGTTATAACATAATCGTGACCTCACGTTCATTATCAGCAACGTCAAAAACATAATTGTACATAGTTTCATCAATTTATTCTGTATAGTTAACTAGAAACCATTTTTTTTTTTGCATTTAAGGGTTGTCCACCCTTTAGGGGGAAGAGCACTCGCAACGTTTGTTTTAACAGGCAGACAAGTGTGAACAGTTATGTAGGGATATACATATAGTGAGTAACACACACACACACACACACACACACACACACACACACACAGAGTTAAGAAAACTAGTTGTTTGTTTTATGAAAACAGTATTTCAAATTTTTATGTTTTCTTGTTCTGTTGTCTTTGTCTTCTTTAAGTGAAAATAGTATATTTCTGTATTCAGGTGTAAATAGCAGGTGTTATGATCTCATTAGGCTTCTGAGGTCTGTGTCCATTATCTGTTTTGAAGTCTTCATCCCTCATCAAAGATGTCTTGTATAACAACATTTCACTCATATTACAATGAGTATCCTTAGGTCTAAGTGAGTGGTCTTATTGTAGTAAGACCACTCATTTAGACCTGAGGATACTCATTGTAATATAAGTGAAACGTTGTCATATAAGACCATGGGCGTAGCCAGCGAGGGGCAGGGGGCCGTGGCCCCCCTCTAAATTTGAAAATTTCCCAGGAGGGCGCTGAATTTTAGGCCGCTATACGTTATAAATATGTCCTGATTCGGACATACTAGCGCCGCCTAAAGCTACTGAAGGTAACTACTACCTACTCCTAGTTCCTTCGGGGTCTGCTAGATGACGTTAACTGTGCAGTTATACACCACTTGAATGTTTTCGACATCTCCACTGGGGCACTGTAGGTACAAGACCATTGCAAAGATTGTGCTTGAAGTTTATATTATGCACTTCAATTTTACGAGTTTTGTTTTGTTTATTACGTGGACTCCGTTACAAATACAAATTGCCTCCAGTCAATTATTTTTAGTACTTACTGCAGAGTAACGTGTGTAGTGTTAAAATGGACATAAGAAGATTTTTTGGAAGTAAAGGTAAGCTATTTTTGTCTTTTTTATGAAGTTTGAAAAGTAAAACGTTTTATTTTTATTTTATTTTTTAAAATCTCATTTAATAACCCCTAGTTTTCGCCGTGATTCGGCAGTCCATCTTGTAAACGCAAGACTTCTTTTGTTTTTAAACATATTTTTTCAACTACTAGTAAGTTTAGTTAAAAACTATGACAAACCAAATTTATGTGACATCTGACATCTGACTTTAATTTTGCAAGAGATCCATATTTTATAAAAATTAAAAATAATTTTTACATTTAGTAAATATAATTTCTACATTTATTAAAAATAAAATTATAGACCAAATTGGGTTTTAGATTTTCTTTTTCATTTTGTTTCTCTTGGAGAGGAGAATATACCTTTAGATTACAATCATGACTGGGTTAGAGTTTTGTTTACATAACAAATTAAGCAACTCCACCATCTAGAATATGATGGATCTATTATTGTTTAGATTAATGTGTGGGACTGTCTCACCTTAGTCTACTGTAGTGGCTAACTTGCATCCTATGCTGAATATGCTGAAGGATGCGAGTTCTAGTCTTCTGGACGTATATGTAGTACTGTATCATGATACCAAATGGCTGAGTAGCAATAATTGGCAGAGACGTTCAGAATCATGGCTGTTGATTAAGCACCAGGCTTGCTACCTATGCTTCCTGTAAAAAAGCTATCTGACAAGGCCTGATACAGACTGTCATACTAGGGCACTGTGATATTGTGCATATGCCATTATTAACAGTTGATAAAATATTAGATTTTGGATTAAACATATACTTTGTTGTTCATCAGATCATTGTCTGTTTTAACAGCACACATACAATTTATTTAAAATAGTTAAAGCTATATAATTTCATTTTAAAACCATTTGTGAATCATATCTTTAAAAAAGTTATCATTTTCCAGGAAACCACTTAGCACTTAGCATTTAAAACAGGTTTATTTTTATTAAAATTTTCTTCAACTTTTGTCGAGCTCTTCATAGTTTTCACTTGCATTAGCATACCTCAGAATCATGCTTAGTAGACAAATTCTTTATATCTTTATCACAACCTTCATATAACTTCTTTTTATTATAACCTGGCATCAGGCATATAACTTGGGTGGGTTCAGGTAGCTTTGGTTGGTATTTTATCTTGGTAATATTCTAGTAGCCAAGTATGGTAATACAAGAGGTAATGGAAGTATCTTTCGTACTCAAATCACAATTTGAAGCCTCCAGTTTATCTGATATCTGTTTGTACACAGTTGTAGGTTGTAGGTGTCTGTGTATCATTTCTGATCACAACTTTGATGAGTTTCATTCAGTCAGATTTTTCTGTCTTCTGTATCTGTGCCTTCCCCCTCTTATTTTGAATTTTCAGAGTCTGCTTTTAGCAGATATATGTGAAGATGTATGTGCATGTTTCTAGCATCTGTATTTTAACATTGAATAAAACTAACAATTCTTTATTTGAATCGAATAAATGTTTTAAAGCATACATAATTTTTGTTTTATTTGGATTTTGTATAATGGTTAAATTAAAAACGCTAATACCTTGCTTTGGTGTTTATACTCGATATTGCTGCCTGTAACTAAAAACCGGCCTTTATATAATTTCCATTTCATATAAAATCATACTGGATTATAAAAACGTCTTTTATTTATTTTATTAAAAAATTATCTGTTTTTTATGTACAGTCAGATGGTTCTGTGTGCCCAAATTCTGGCTCGATGAACAGAATATGCTGAAATTTTTCAGTCATACCAGTGACAGTAAAATATTTGATATTCAGCAGTTCCTTTATAAGTGTTTATGAAGAATGTGTAGAAAACACATCTGGACATATTAATTTACAGTAACAATTAATTATATACAGATAGCTTAGAATTATTGTTTGTTTGTTTCAGCTACCGAGAAAAGGAAAAGGCCAGAAAATGAAAGTGGGAGTGACGAGGAAAAGACAAAATGTTCTGCACCGAATTCTGAACCTAAGCCGTCTTCGTCGTCATCAGTTAAAGAGGAGAGCTGTGATAATGACATCGGAAAATGGGTGGGAAAACCTTCCCTCATGACCACAGCTCAAAAAATTGAAGTTTTAAAACGCTGTTGGAAACCTTCACCAAGTTACGACTTCGCTGAGGATGCCAAGCATCCTAAAAGAAAATTTCAGTACAGCTGGCTTGAAAAATACTCTCCGTGGCTGGCATATTCTAAGCACTTGAAGGGATCTCTGTGTCTGTACTGTGTGATGTTTACTCCAACTGCTGTACAGGGGGTCCAGGGTTCCTTCGCTGTAAGACCGTTTACTCGATACAAACATATGCATGAATATTGCAAGAACCATGTTGAAAGTCGGTGGCACTTGGCGGCAACCAAAGCAGTCCGTTATGGACGAAGTACCCGTAGATGTTCAGTTGGTATCTGTGCACCAGAAGTTAATAGCAGAAAACCGAAAAATTATGGCGTCAATAATCTCAACCATAATCTTTTGTGGAGTTCACGATTTACCCTTAAGAGGCAAAGAGCAACACGAAAGAATTATAGAAGACTTGATTCAAATGAGAATTGATAGTGGTGACAATGAGTTAAAGTGACATATAGAGGGTAAAAAGAATGCTACCTATATGTCTCCGCAAATACAAAACGAACTAATTAATTTGTGTGGTAGTGCTGTGAAAGATCTCATACTCAGAGACGTTAAAAAATCGTGTGCGTATTCTATATTGGCAGACGAGACAGCCGATATATCAGGAAAGGAACAGTTATCTATCGGAGTAAGATTTTTTGATGAAGAAAAAATGATGGTATGTGAAGAATTTCTCGGATTTGAAGAATTAAAAGCTATGGATGCTAAAACAATAGCGGATACAATCAACAAATTTCTAGAAAGAGAAGAACTAGATCCACAAAAATGTGTTGGACAAGGATACGATGGCTGTGCGACTATGGCAGGGAAAGATGGTGGTGTGCAAAAAATAATAAGAGAAAAATACAGGAAAGCTCTGTTTTTTTCATTGTGCAAGCCATCGGTTAAACCTGGTGGTGAACGATCTGAATCGCGTCGGTGAAATCCGTAACACGGTGTCCACTATAAACGACATTATAAACTTTTTCCGAGAATCCGTTTTAAGGAAAAAGTACGTTCCAAACATACCGAGTCTGTGCGAGACAAGGTGGTCTCAGAAATACAGAAGCATTTCCATCTTCAAAAATAATTTTGTGGGAATTGTGCAGGGTCTGGAGAGACTGGCACAAGAAGGAAACACTGCTACAAGAAAGACAGCCTTTCAGCTGCACTATGTTGCCACGAAACCTGTATTTATTATCTCTACCTGCATTATAGCCAGGTACTTCGCTTTACTAGAAACTGTTGCAAATATTCTGCAGTCAACAAGTTCAGATCTTCTTCAATGTGCGAACCACATTAAGAAAATTCTGGCCGTAGTGAAAGCTCACCGCGAAACTGCTGATGCCATTATGGAAGGTCTTCTCGTTTCTGCCCATGCCACTGCAGCGGAAATAACAGTAGAAATTCAGCCACCCAGAGTTGTCGAACGCCAGCAGCACCGTTCAAATCCTCCTGCAGCTTCACCTGCCGAGTACTGGAAACAATCGATACTTATTCCATACCTTGACTCGTTTACGCCAGCATTGGAGAACAGATTTTCTTAGGACAATGTACCGGCATTTTCCATACTATCTCTACATCCCTTCCTCATGCTAGATTCGATCATCGAAGATTTGAAACAGAGAGCGAGATGTTTTGCTGATTTTTACGAACTGGATGGGTATGAATCTGAAGCTGAATTGTGGTATAATGTGTGGAGCGAAAAAAACCTTGATCGGCAGGTGTTAAAAGACTTGGAAATAGTCGAAGTGATTAAAGAAGCCAACACATTCTTTTCTGCCATAAAAAATGCCCTAACAATCTCAATAGCGCAGCCTTGTTCCACGAGTACTATTGAAAGGTCATTTAGCACCTTAAGACGTGTTAAAACATGGTTGAGATCGACAGTAACAGAAAACCGCTGAAACGGATTATGCTTAATGAGTGTCCATAAGAAATTGGTTTTGGAAAAGAAGAAAGAGTTGGAGATGGAAGTTATAGAAAGATTTTCCGAGAATCCAAGACGACTAGTGTTATAAGTTTCAAAGTTTCAGTTTTTTTCATTTCATTTTCTAAGAGCAATTAATAAAGCGATTAAATGTTTCTGAATTTTTTTCATTGAGTACCTAAACCTAAAGGAGAAACAACGGTTATGCTGGGGTTACTTTGATTGAGTAAATGAATAAATCAATGTTGTGTGTCCCCCCCTATCAAAATTTCTGCCTACGCCCATGTATAAGACATCTTTGACACGGTCCATACCGGAAGAAGACTTCAAAAACATAAAGGTGTTATGACGTTAACGTACATCCATTGTAGTTGGAACATCATCAAAAGAGTTGATAGGGGGGGGAATTGCTTTCTGGCCGCTTACAAATTACAAAAGTGCACACTTCCTCACTGGAGGAATGGTATAATTCAATGTCACTGTCTATTCTCTGGCAGCTATAAAACTTGAAAAACCCATGTTTCTTGCCTGTAGTTTGTGCTCGCAACACACATAAAACCACAAGCCATGGTTTTGCGGCTACCAGAGAATAGGTCATTCATTTCATTCCTCTGGCACTACAGGCCACGATGAACCTTGGCCTCCCCGACTAGTCGCCTCCAAGAACCTTGGTCCTCCAGCCTCCACTTCCAATCCCCGATCCCATCCTCCTGAGGTCATCTTCTATGTGTGGTGACTGGGACAAATTTTATATCGGCCAAACCAGGAGACACTTTGAACAGAGGTTCAAAGAGTACCTGCCCATGAAGAATTTAGTGCACAGTAAATCGATGTACGTGCAACATCTAATTGATTATAATCATAGTTACACTGACTTCTCCGTTAATTTGAAGCCCACACATTATTATAAAAAAGGCCGATATATGGATGCATTGGAGGAATACGAGGTCTGCAAAGTGGCTAGATTACAGAAGGAGTACCTTTTGAACGATATAGTATCGTTCAAATCTGACGCGCTCTTTGATACTATAATACACAAGCTAGCACAGACATGAGGAGTACATTGAACTTTATACAGCCAGTACACTTTTATGTTCTTGATGATGCGCATCATGTTCTGGCGCGATATGTGTGTATATTGAATTCAGTGTTTATGTGAGTGTTAACTGTTTTGTACTGATGAGCTCACCTCAAGTGATTTTTACCTGAAGATGGGATTGTGAGCCCAAAACACGTCATACCTAACGACTGAAGTTGCAAGAAGGACAATATAATCAGGTATCTACCTATTATCTCAATAAATTAATGCAACTTGGAGACCACACACAATGAATCTTCTATGTCCTGTAGCCACTTTCTTCTAGGTTCCCCTTTCCTTTGCCCACCTAGTATCCCTTTAATAACCAGAGAATAGGTAGTGCCACTAAACTTTCCAGCCAATGCAAGAAAAGAGGGATAGCAAACCTTGTTAAACTTTTTTTTCTCAAGGTACGAGAAATGTACCACAAGAGCATTCAGTAACATTTTCAGATTTGTTGTATTTCTTATACAGATTATCATCATTATTATCATCACCATTCCAAGGACTAGGCCTTAGACCTGTTCGGAACCTATCTCCTCCTTGGTCTACCGACATCTCTCTTCCCAGTAGGATGATAACCCAAGGGAGCTACAGGTAGACTGATATCAGGGATGTGATTCAAGTGTTCACACCATCTCGTTCTATAATCTTCAATCTTCTGGTGCAATGATTCAGTGTTTAAATCGCGTCTAATATCCTTGTTCCTTCTCCGACCCAAGAGATAACAACCTTGTGTCCCTCTTAGAAATTTCATTTTGACTGTCTGAATCCTTTTGCCAAGAGTCCATGTCTCACTAGCATACAGGAATGTGGGGACAGCCACAGTTTCATAAAATTTCATTCGGGTATCCTTCCGTGTTTTATTTTTCAGATACCTATGAATTGTTCCATAGAACGATTGTTAAGTTACAAAATTTAGACGCATCTGTGGAACGATTCTTATACAGATTAAGAAATGTAAAATATAGTTCTATTAATAGAAATATTTTGTGGGCATCAAGTACTAATTGAAATTCACTTAAAATATGAAATCCAGTGTCAAATTTTAGATTTTGTATTGTGAATTTTACCATTAAGATAGCTGTTTTCATATACTGAAGCAACTTCATAATTTAATGAATTTAAAAACAACAAATAATTACAATTATTTGAATGTCGCCAAGTGTTCAATTTCCTTATTGTTGATTACTATTCTGTGTTGTCTTGTTTGCCTACTAATTCTCATTGCTTTGTCTTGGTGGGCTAATAATCATATTCTTCCTCCTCATCGTTTCTTCACACACATTTATGTTATGATCCAGATTCTGTTCTGTGCTGGCAATCAGAATGACGTCATCGGCAAAAGCAAGGTCTGTGAAATATACTGGTTGCAGCCTCCAGTTGCCTACCTTAAACTTCCTACTATTTTGTTGGTGTATTCTTCTACAAGTATTAATATACTATATTTTCTTAGAATGTTCCACAGAACAATTCTGCAACACCAAACACTAAAAATATATAGATCTTATTATTGTCAAGTGTATTTTTATACAAATATATCACATAATTAAAAATAATCACAAACATTCTTTAGAAAAGCTTTAGAAAAAAAAGAAAGATTTAAGACAATTGTATAATGAAATAAAAGAATTTTATTGTATAGTGAAATAAGAATATCTGGTAAGAATGGAGTTTTGATAATTTATTTGTTTTTTTTTCACTTCCATGTTCCATAAGGAAATGGAAGTATGGTGAATGTGAAAAAAGTGGTGTTCGAGATAAGGGCTGATTCTGATTGTACTACCCTAAAAACATAAAGAAAAGTTATTTTCCAAACAGTGTCTGTGTGTAGAATTTCTTCGAACAATAACTGCTGCAAATTCAAACAGAGTCCAATACTTTTTTGTATATGTGTCTGAATTGTAGAGGACTCAAGGCCTATTGATTTTGGTGAAGATCAGTTACAAGGAAGGGGTAGTTTACCTGTACCGACATTTTACGTTTTAACAAGAGTAAAGTACTTAATTTTGATAAATAAAGTATCCTGAAAAGAAGGTCATAATAATCCATTGGAGAAAGGTAGATGAAATATCTATAAATGAAAAGGGTAATTGAAGAGGGAGGGGGTTTTTTGTTGTATTGATATTACAAATTTATTCGACCAAAAACTTAAAAATTTCAATAAAATATTAAGACTTGATATCGTTCCATGTTTGTAACCAAGTGTACATAAACAAAATAATTTTTCATTTTTAGAAAGTCACAGAAAACAAACGCTGGGCAGTATTCACTTTTTTCGCATTGTTTAAATAAAAGTGAATAATTTAATCAAATTAATTCTTTATTTTAAAAATATTCACAACTAGGTACAATTCGTATTTTGATTATTAATTTATTACTCAGTGTTTTTACCAAAAGTATGCTGATATATTTGGTCTCTTTCTGAGTGTTTGTGTCCATATTAATAATAATTTGATAATTAATTAGAACATGCAAATCATGTATGGTTCTCCATACCGATTTTTTAAAACGTTGATGTTGATTTTAGTACGTAGGCTTTTACGGCCGGTGTCATTATAATTATCTAAAACTTCCGGGCTGAAAGGCCGTGGTCGAATGCTTGATCTTCTACAGCTAGACGTTTCGGCCATACCACCGGTGGCCATCTTCTGTTGGTTCATTGGGAGAACAAGCTGTTGCTTGTTCCCAGTTCATTGGGAGACGTGTTCGGCGTGCCATCTATTTCGAACACTTTTTGCTACTGAAGATGGCCACCAGTGGTGTGGCCGAAACATCTAGCTGTAGAAGATCAAGCATTCGACCACGGCCTTTCAGCCCGGAAGTTTTAGATAATTATGTTGATGTTGATTGTTTTAAATGATTTTAAAGTATCACATGTGAATGTGAACATACCACAGGCAAAGGAAAACATAAACCACTCAACAGTTTAAATTAGCCAAAAATAGATTTACGTGTGATTAATACATCCGGTACATTGATACACCCAAAATTCACGTGGATCTAAGAATTTACTACACCACTTGAAACTAAAAAGGGATTACTTCACGTGTTACGGCATTGTTAGTCTCTAAATCCTCCTGTAAGCGTGTTGTGTTTTAAATGTAGGATTACACATTTCTAAACAAAATTGTTTACGTGGGCTAACTAAATCAACACCAGAAACAGATAAACAATCACAAGTTTTGTAGAATCACGTTTAATTAAAAACATAATAATCCGACAATAATTTTTACACTACCCTGCAAATCTCATCCACATTAACCCAAGTTGTGAATTGGTCCCAAGCACAGGCTGCACATATTTATACAGATAATCAAGGTTCTTAATTACTTAAAAATTATCGCAGCATTGACAGAACATACACATTGCTTGTGGAATATTCTTTGTTTTGCTGCTTACAGGTTATTTTATTTAACTTTTTGAAATTTAATGTTTTATCTTCATTTCATGTAGGTACCCACCTACTGAGCATGAGGTTTTGCTCCAGGTTTGTGTTTGTATATAATATATATGTAAAATTTATCTGGAAATTCTATTTTGTAAACTCCATTTTTATTATGAATGTTGAATTTAGTTTTAAGTTTTATTTTATTAAAAACAATATTATCTGTGTTATAAGATACTTTTTCATTTGTATCCGTAAACAGTTTGCTGTAACGTTTATTTTTGAAAGTATTTATAAAATTGTACAAGTAGTAAATAATAGCTAAAAATAATGTGTACTAGCAGTTATATTTGACAAAGAAGTATGTGAGGGTGTGTAAAGGGAAAGTCTGTAAGACTGTCCTCTTGGCATTGTAACCTACAGACAGCTTGATGTGTTACGGCTGTAAAGTTAATTGTTTGACAAAAAGAGTGACACTTACTAAATGTATGTGAGACGTTGTATTTCGCATCAGGCAGCTGGTCTGAGTAAGAAAGGAATAACCCCCAATAAACCAATTTACCCTTTTTAAAAAACTTTGACACAGACTGAAAGCAAAGAGTTTGTCAATTCGATACGGTACAACATTAGAGGCCAGAACAATTGCAACGTAGAAATTTGACGAAAGTCGTGATTACAAAGGAAGATTCGTTCCAGACTCAAAACAAAGCTAGAGTGCAACTTGAAGATAAACAATGGTGCAGCAGATCGAACAATACCAGTATTGTATCTATGTCAAAGCGTAACAGAAAGTGGACACTAGGAGACGGCCACGAGAGACAAAGAAATGTCGCCTGATTTACAAGGGGAAAGCGAAACTCACGAATTCTGGAGTGCTTGAATGAGATTCCTAGTAAATAGAGAAAACGGCTGTAGGAACAATCAGGACCAATGGGAGTTCGACAAGAGAATCACGTATAAAGCAGATATACTCGAAAACCAATTACGAATATACAATTTGTCACACTGGCTAAGGAACCAATAAGAGTATCCAAGCAGATGGAAGATTCAGCAGAGGTAGGCGGGATGAGAGTTTACTTGGTAGATCTCAGAACAGAAAAACGGCAGTCTAGTCCAGTACTCATCATTAGTCTAGTCTAGTACTCATCATCTACAAAGTGATCACCACAAATCATCTTAACTCGCAAGAGAGTTGAACTTCACCGTAATTTAAACAAAGTGTCGGAGAATACGGATACACAGTACAATACTAAGTGAAGACAAATTCAATTAACAGACATTCTACAATTACAAATAATTCACAAGAAACTATAAACATCACAGCAGCTTTGATATAATACAGAACACATCAACATAGAGATTCAGTGCATATTCTACAACAGAGACATTAGACATAAAATCAGCAATCTAAAGAACTATTTAAAAAACATTACACATGAACTTTACCAACATCAATTAAGGACACTCATATTCAACACCATACGTGTTCCGTGAAAAGTGAACAGGTCGAGAATGCGTCAATAATTAAACAGTGATTGTGAGGTGCAGTGACCGCGAAAGGATACGTAATCTACAACGACTACGGAGATCAGCAACTACTAAACACAGAGGACCACATGATGTCACCGAGAGTATGAACTACTAATAATCAACGTTCTCAAACTAATGGTATTTTAGAGTTAAGTCAACAAACTCAATTCATTCAAGTCAAAGGACTCACACTAATAATTAATTAACCTTGAGAACTGCCTCTCAGTGCTCTGCATTCGACTGAAGCGAAATAAAACGTCAACTAGTAAATTCGTAAAATCATATCTAAACAGTAATATAAATTTGCCAAATACAATTGTAGATTATAATTTACAATTATAAGTGTTATAAAATTATTAAATGTTAATTAATCGCGATTTCAGAGATACTCATTGTTAAGATAAGAGAAGTGATTCTACTTAAGGAAATATCCATACATAGTGTTATATTTGTAATTTGCTACAACTTGATTAATTAAATAAGCATTAGACATAATATTGTTGTTGTGTGTTTGGCAAATGAATCCTTTATATCCACATCCTTGTAGATATGAAGTGGCGCCCGGGAATTTGAAACATTTTGGCAGTAAGTAATTTTAATTATTAATTTATTACAATTATCAAAAACTCCCAATATAAAGAAATTCTTATATTTGACTGTCCAACGCGTGGCATTACAATTGTCAATTGCTAAAGGCAAATTTCTTATATTGCTTATCTAAAAATGAAACTTTTTCTTGTGAACTTACTGTTTATTCTCTTCTCGTCGAACGCGTTTCGGCGCACGTATTCACCTTCTTCAGCTTAGAGACAGACTGCCATCATTTGGTAACGGTTGTTGTGTGGAAGGTGTAGTGGGGGTTGGTGCGTGGAGGAAGGGGATTGACGCGGGGATTCAACTTAATGTTTGTTTTTTGTATAATTGTGTCAAAAAGTGTATGTGATTTATATTGTAATTGATCATTAAGTATGTTGTTTGGTTGTGTTGTGTGGTGTTTATATATTTCGTATTGTTCAGTTGTGTTGAGTTTTCGACCTTTGGGTACGAAATATATAAACACCACACAACACAACCAAACAACATACTTAACGATCAATTACAATATAAATCACATACACTTTTTGACACAATTATACAAAAAACAAACATTAAGTTGAATCCCCGCGCCAATCCCCTTCCTCCATGCACCAACCCCCACTACACCTTCCACACAACAACCATTACCAAATGATGGCAGTCTGTCTCTAAGCTGAAGAAGGTGAATATGTACGCCGAAACACGTTCGACGAGAAGAGAATAAACAGTAAGTTCACAAGAAAAAGTTTCATTTTTAGATAAGTGTTAGTGCTGTGAAAGAAGAGATGAATAATCAAGACAACTACAGTTTGCTTAGTTTACGAGTTATGTTTCTGTGATAAGTAAAGTTGATATATTTTATATTATCATAAGTGGAAGGATTTTTACATGAAGGTTTGTATGGGGTTTGTTTAGTGAGTTTATGTTTTATTCAAAAAATAAAAAGTAAACATAAATTTACTGCAAAAATAATGTCTAGATTGCAATAAATTTTACGTAGGCCAGATGAAGAAAAAACTGTCCAAGAGATACATTCAACATTGCAATGCATTTTTAATATAAAATATTTACAAATGTAATTTAGCCACACACTGTTTAAACAATAAACATGAATTTCCAGACATTCAAAATGTCAAATTAATTAAAAACGTACAAAAATATAACAAATGAATATCTGGGAAACTCTTAATATTTACAAATACAATAATTATAATCTACTAATTAAAGAACAAATTCAAATAAAAACAAAACAAGACGATTTATTTAAAATCATATATTTATTAGAATAATACAACATTAAATTAAATATATAATAAATAGCTGACTACATAAACATTACAACAATCGAAAATAGAATCAAAGTAAAATTGATTATCGGTTAACTATATTGTAAGCGAAACATTAAATTACAATTTAAACAGACCTCTGAAGATACAGAATAATTTCTGTGAAATGTGCATCAGGTGAAAATAAACCTACTAGCTGTGTATTACTTTGAAGAGATTACATGTATACATACAGTATATACGACACTTCACTTTAAAAATGGGAACCACTGTGCTTAAACGATGCAACAGTTCTACTGGGTACATAGCTTACTGTGTATTAAACTATTATACAGGGTGTATTGTCCCTAAGTTACAATTTTAATCAAATTATTGTTGAAACTACTAGCTGGTTCAAAACATATTTTTCTTACAATTACATTCTGTTGCTTTATTACGTTTTTCTATTGCCACTTCACTAGACATCAGGTTCATAATTCTATGTTACTTATTAACTATAGAGTTGTAAATTTACTATGAAAGTACAAATTTATATTAAAAACAATAAAGTGTTCTTGAAACATTGGCATTACTTACTAGGAACAATGCCAATTATTAAATTCATGCATTTTGTTATCCAAGAGTGTCTGATTGTTGTCACTAACTATAGTAAATTATTCCAACACAGAACAAAAATATTACATAGATAAATTTTTTTTAATTTTTTACCTTACCGCCTGAACTAGTTTTCACTCATTACGAGCTTCATAAGAGAGTGCTGCTAGGAGCACTGTCCATCATGTTTTTGGTGATGGTGCTATTGTTTGAAATATCGTTGTTTTGTGTGTGTTGTGTAGTATGTTCGATAGTATGTGCAATTTTAATTGTGTCTGTTCATTTAGGATGTTGTTTGTACACGTTTTTGTGTGTTCGTATATTTCTAGTTGTTCAAGAGTGTCTGGACATCCTAAATGAACAGACACAGTTCAAATCGCATATAATATTTGAACCATTACACAACAGACACACAACAATGATCTTTCTAGAGTTTCTAGCAGCAGCCTCTGATGAAGCTTGTAATGAGTGAAAACTAGTTCAGGCAGTAAGGTAAAAAAATTAAAAAATTGTATATAACATATTTTAGTTCCGCATCAGAATAATTTACTATAGTTAGTGTCAATTATTAAGTAGAAATATAAAAAAAACTATGTAATACAGAAATGGGTATAGTTTTAATGTCTCGTTACTTATATGACCTCATACTCAAAACAGTATTCTGTATATATAAAAATTCATTATAATTATGAGTAATTCAAATATAATAATCAGTATGTTAATTAAATAGGTGAACAAATAATTTGATAATGTTAGTTTATTTTTGTGTAATACGCTAAAATAGAATTTAATAGTTTATTTCAAAATAATTTTATCAGTTGCAACATCAGCTTATTGACAGATTTTGCAACAGCATGAGTTATCTGTAAATTTAACCAGATATTGTTTTATTAATGAAACAGATTCAATTGTTAAAATTGCACATGTAGAGGAATTACTTAATATTTTGTCAGGTACGTATGAAATAACTTCTAAATCACGTTTATTATGTGTGCTGATGAGGAAGAAACTGAATTCCTTAAATGAAAAAGTGATGGTTGACACATGAGTAAAGCTTATGCATAATCTTTTATTCCATAATCAAAAAATGTAAATTCCTAGATTTTGTTGTCATGACGTGTCCATTGATTAACTAATTATAAATATATCACTACTGGGAACACTAATTTTTTTTTGGTATAATAAAAATGTAAAACTTTTCCCTTGTAGGCTGAACTAGTTTTTGCTTATTACAAGAAGGCGCTGTCTGTCTTGTTCTCGGTGGCGGTGCCATCGTTTGAAAGATCGATGTTGTGTGTGTGGTATGATATGTTCGAATTGTATGTGTGATTTGAATAGAACCCCGCCTAGAACAGCTGAAAGTGCCCCCCCCCCCACTAGTAGTGCAGGTGTTGCCTCAGTCAAGGCCACACTAAAGTATATTCCAGAGAACTCTGGACAACACTTGAAATACACAGTAGCTCGCACACCATATTAAGGATGGAAAATTTCTAGAATACATGCGCTACCTATAAAAAGCCATAGCAGCCGGCTTGTCAGTTAGTTGAAAGTAAGCTATTTTCTTAGCGCAGATCAAGTGTTTATAGAAATTCTTTATAACTGACATTATTATTGCGTGTGGACAAATTTTACTTGAATTGTTGTAAGGGACTATCTTGTTGATTACAAAATATTAATTGTGATAATTAAAGCTGGTTATTAGTGACTTCACTGGTGTCTTGAATTTTGTTTTCCACTGTACCATACGACGATCAGTTAGACCATTGTAACAATATATATAAAGAGTTCCTTTCTACCCATAGGGTGTTAGGGTCAATTTACACTAGTGTTTTCATTTTTTATAATCTTGTTTCAGTCCTTTTTATTTTTGTAAACTTCTTTATTAATGAACCATGATTTTTCTTTGCAATTTTATTCATTGTGTTGTCCCATTTCTCATTCCTTCATTTCTTCTTTTCACATACATTCCTTGTTTTGCAAATTAAGGATTTTATAAACAAGAGAATTTGTTCTGTTTTTTCATTTAAAAAAATCCAAAATCAATTATTCTTAATTTTCACTTTCCACATGTCACAAAATCTTGTAGAGAAGAACACATCCGTTAGATTCCAAACATTATCTTGATATATTGTGTCCTTGACAAGCCTTTTTTTTACAATGTTGTGGATTGGATGTAGTTCTTTATTAAGGCAATTTTTTTGTTACTGTATCACATACTAATATTATCTTTAATATGGGGTCTATGATATAAGAGTTATAAGTATACTGAGTATTAAGATTATAATTTTTTTTACTTTTAAGTGGTTGTACGTGCACACTTGAACATACGCGCTTCCCTCACATTGCTTTTGTAACATGTACTTCAGCACTACAAAAAAAAAGGAAATGTACTTAACTCATACTTGTTTATGAACTGAAGCACACCAGAATAGTAATTTGCTGAGTCACATCATCCATTCATACAAAACTATTTTCAAATAGAAAAAGTTGGACATACAAAGAACAGATACAGTATATTTTTTCTGCCAAGAAATTTTTACAATTGACAACATGTTGACAGCATGGAAATCCAGAGGGACTTCGGGAGTACAGCTTAACAAATCAATTAGTATGGGTTCCCTGCTATATGTGGATGACAGAGTTCTTATTCAAGAAAATGAGGATGGTTTACAAAGAGCTATGCTTCAACTGCAAGAAGTGCCAAGAGAGTACTAACTGAAAATTTCAGTAAGAAAGACCAAAACCATGGCCTTTAAAGGTAAATGTCGAGTGAGGACTAAGATAGTTATAAACAACAGCACTTTAGAACAAGTGAGCCATTTCAGATACCTTGGCTGTGCAGTAAGCTATGAATCTGAATACGATATAAGAGAGAAGATTCTTTGAAATACTTTTAATTATACATTGCAAGATAGAATAAGGAATGTAGGTATCAGAGCAGATCTTGAAGTAAAGGACATAAATGAAATTACTTCATTCTACAGAAGACAATGTTGGGATCATCTGCAAAGAATGACAGAAGATTGATTGCCAAAAGCGGCACTGAACTATAAAGCCATTGGTAGAAGAGACGTGGGTCATCCGATGATGAGATGGGTCCCGGAATAGGTTTATGATCTAATCCTTGAAGAGGAGAAGAAGAAGAAGAAGAAATTTTTACAAAATACATTTCTTTAATAATTTGCAATTTTGACAAGATTATCCTTCACAAAAGGACATTAAAGAAGAAACAAAACCAGCATGTAGTATATACACATCACTGAAGGTTATGCCTTCAGGTTCAACATAACCAAGAAGTTTGTCTGTACGTTCCTTCAGGTTAACAACTGAGGGTACCATGTGTATATTGACCAAATCTGTTATGTGTACTACACAACTAACCAAAGTTAAAAATACATATTGGCAGAAATTGTAGTTTTCAATAAATTTCTCCTTCCATGCACGGGAATTGTATTGGTGTTTTTGTAACTTTATCATTTTACATTTTGATGTCAGTACAATTATTATTATTATTTTTTTTTTTTGCATATGAGCCACTGTGGACTATGTTTGGTTCAACTGGTTCCTCCCTTCTTCTCCTCTCTCTTCCTCCTCTCCCACATCTCCTTCATTCTTGATCGATGTCTCTCCCTCCTTTTGTCAGTCCAGATGACACCTGTCCTCTTCTTGGGGTTTTCCTGAAAATCTTAGGCATATTTTAATTTCCGTTTGAGTTGCAAGGATTCTTCAATAACCAAATACACTGTACTCACCGTCTATGGCCTTTTTCCGTAATGTTTTTTCCGTGTTTACATGTTTCAAGGCACTTGCCTCATCATCAGAACTTATAAAATCAATCTATGTCATAAATAATGACATTTGTCAAAATATTAAAAACACAATACGGCAATTAAACTATGTACATAAATTTGCTTTAAAAATGTTCAGTGTGCCTTGCAAGACAACACGCGCCGTACTCTTGACGTACTCAACAAGAGTACGGCGCGTGTTGTCTTGCAAGGCACACCGAACATTTTTAAAGCAAATTTATGTACATAGTTTAATTGCCGTATTGTGTTTTTAATATTTTGACAAATGTCATTATTTATGACATAGATTGAGTTTATAAGTTCTGATGATGAGGCAAGTGCCTTGAAACATGTAAACACGGAAAAAACATTACGGAAAAAGGCCATAGACGGTGAGTACAGTGTATTTGGTTAACAAACACGTGGCTTGGGACTACAATAGGATTTATTCCATTTAAATCAAGATTCTTCAATGTCTTCTTGAGTAATCTGGAGTTCTTCTATGCCTTTTTCTGTTTCTTTGAACCACGTATTGGACATTTTGAGCTTTTTGAAATAGTTTAAAAGCTTCCCTGTCTGTCAGGATTCATTCTTTGAACTAGAAAGTAATTCTTCTTTTTCTAATTACGTCTGTGATTTTCTCAACACATGTGTACAGCTCATTATTCTATACTGTTGTCGAGCTTTTATTGATCCCAAGATTTTTCTTAATATTTTCCTTTCTGTGAACCTCCAACATCATTTTCTTGTTCAGGGCCAGACACTCAGCTGCATAAAGTGCTTCCGGGCGAATTACTGTTGAATAATTCCTAAGTTTGGCATTAATGGATATTGATTTCTCATTACAGTTATTATTTGTCATTATTAATAAATAATAAGTGTAACAATAACATTTATAGCTACATTTATTTTATTGATAAGTAAATATTTATATAATAAAAAATTTATTATAGTTTATAAAATTATATACCCATATACATGTTGTTTTATGCATATAGAGCTATATATATGTTGTTTTTCAATACTTAACTTGAAGTACTCCAGTTTGCACTTAATTTTCTTTGATTTCTATTATGTCTCCATTGTGGTAGCTTTGTTTACCATACCTATAGATGCACAATTGAAATATTTTCAATTAAAAAAAAGTTAATTGTGCACTGAGACTTGCTGGGCTGATCTAATCTAGACAGGTTTATGAGTATAGTGTATAATTCATATAGTTGAAGTTATCTCTGTTGACGTCTGTTTCAGTCAGAACTTCCTTAATTCATCTTTGTATGTATTACTACATAAATAACATTATTATCATTTGAATCATATTTAAATTACTTTTGTATCCTATCATAATATAATTAACAAGGTAATTGTGCTTACAAGCACCAAAGCTGTATTTTTATTCTAACTGATTGCTATAATAATTAGAACAGATGCAGTATTCTGCATATATCACTGAGTGTGTTAACCTGTATCAGATGAAATTAACTACTGATTAACAGTGATCCCTAAACAGAATTTCCTGTCTGTGAAAGTATGAGAACAAAGGAAATTTGTTATTAACAACAACAAAAATGTACTGTAAGTTTTTTTGTAACAATTGCCTAGAAATAATTAGAGATACTCTTTATTTATGAAAGAGATTAACTGGTTAATACACGTAAAGCATGCATACAATAGATGATCTTGTTTTATATGTTTACTTTATGCCTGTGTATGTACGTATGCTTTCCTGCATGTTGCACTGTGTAAACAAAACCCTCTGAAATGTGTTAATATGATACATCCACATGACTGGAAAAACTATCAAATATGTCAGATACTAAGATTTTTTTTTATATTATTTTAATGATCATCACTTCTTTCACATCACTTTAACAATTAATAATTAAATGCACTTTCACTTGTGAAAAAACTTACTTTTTGTTATATCCTCATACGCACGTTTCGGAGTAGTTTGCTCCTTCATCAGTGAGGTATAAATGCAGAAAGCGTCAAGGCATTGGTAATCTGTAACAGTTTTTTGGGGATTGGTTGTATTTGGGGGTGTGTGTAGATGGAAGGGGGTTGGCGTGAGATTCTGAATTGTGTCCGTGTCCGTTGTGTATTATTGTGTCGAATAGTGTGTTGGATTTAAATTGTAATTGTTCATTGAGTATGTTGTTTGGTTGTGTTTTGTTGTGTTTGTATATTTCGTATTGTTCCGTGGTGTTGAGTTTGCGACTTTTGGGCATGTAGTGTAAAATTTCAAGATTGTTTTTTATGTTGGTGTAACTGTGGTTTTCTGTTTGGATGTGTGTGGCAAATGTGGATTGTAAGTTGTTATTGGATAAAGCTTTTGTGTGTTCAGAAAATCTGGAGTAAAAAGATCTTCCTGTCTGGCCTATATAGAATTTATTACAATCGTTGCAGTTTAATTTATATACGCCTGTTTTGTTGTATATGTCTATGTCTTTGTTTGTGTCGTTAATGTGTCTCTTGATGGTATTGTTAGTTCTGTATGCTATTTTGTAATTGTGTTTTCTGAATGTGTTGGCAATTTTGTGTGTGTTAGAGTTGTAGTATGTGAGTGTGATGTATTTGTTTTGTTGTGTGTTATTTGTATTTTGTGCTGTTTTGTTGTTTTTGTATAGGATTTTTCTATGTAATTTGTTTATTAATTCAGGATTGTATCCGCTATGTATTTTATTGTGTTAAGTTCTTCATTGTAGTCTTGTTTATTTAGTGGTATTTTTATGAGTCTATGTAGCATATGGTTGAAGGCTGTTAAGCTAAGTAAGTAAGTTAAGCATCTAATTTGTTTTCTTCTTCAATTGGCACTCACAACCTTTTGTTGGTGTTTGCCTTTTCAACAATCGTCCATTGTATCCTTTCCTTGGCCATTCCTATTCAGTTTTGTACTACAATTTCCTTCAGATCTTTCTCCACTTCATTCCTCCATCTCTTCTTAGGTCTACCCTACATTCTTTTCTGCAAAAGATTTCCAATTCAAAAGTCCTTTTTATAATTCTACTCTCATTCATTCGCACAACTTGTCCAATCCATGCAACATGTAGTGATTTAATTTATCTCACTACATCAGTTTCTCCTGAAATTTTGTTAAGTTCATTATACATCCGGATCCTCCATGTACCATCAACATCTTATTGGTGCATATGTCTTCTACATGACACCTATAACCAGCCCGTACCCAGGATTATTTTTAGGGGGGGGCCAGACCTGAAATGCCGTTGGGATATTAGATGTGACCATCAGCGCTATAGTAGTCTTTCATGCAGACACAGAATTGAAATATTATGGTGCAAATTAACAGAAAATAATCAACTCACCTATAAACTAAACTGAAGGCGCCGGGCATGCGACTCTGCAAAGAAGGTGATTATTTCGGAGTTGGTTACTTCTACATGGCGGTGTATGTACAGGAGTGCGAGTCCGGTGAGCCTGTCCTGTCCAGTGGTGGTCCTCAATTAAGTTTTGAGGAGTCTCAATGTAGAAAAGCTCCTCTCGACTGTTGCTGTGGTCATGGGCAAGATGGCCAAGATATGGAGCAAATTAAAAATGTTGGGGAACTGTGATTAAGAGCAGGCTGCTAGTCCATCCATGGCTGTTGCTGGGAGTTCTGTGCTGCACTGCCACTTCAGTCTCCACAAGTCCCACTCCGCTTTAACTAGATCTTCCATTGGGTTACCAAGGTCCTCCTTGTAGAAGTTGACACAACATCTGACATTTTCAAAGGGAATATCAGAGAAGCGAGGGATGACGAATTGCAGGGACAAAATGATTTCCTCGTGGTGTAGAAATTTTTCTTCCAGAGCCGAGATGAGGTTTTCCAGGAATGGTATAAAGGTTGAAACACGATAGTAGACCTGAGGGTCTGTAGTAGAGATGTTCGATCGATTCTTCTGAAATTTATTGACTCACAGCATAGTTATTTCAACTCCAAGTTCGGAACCAATGTTCGTCAAATCTTGAAAAATCTGTTGGAATTCTGATGTACAGTTTTCTCAGATGGCTTGCAAAGATTTTTTTACAAGCTTGATTTCACTGAAGGCACTCACTAGGTCAATGTCATTTTTCTGCAGCCGTTTGGAAAGGGTGTATTTTATACTCAGCAACTTGCACAACACAAAGAGAGAGACCAAGAACGATGCTCTATAAATACTGTGTAAAAGAAGTGAAGCTGTGTTAGCTGTCTGCAACGTTTCTCCAACATTAGTTTTCATATGTTCGAGTGGGGCAACAATCGGTTTCAACATCTCCTTGAACAAAAGCACAGCTTCGTGCCGCTCGCACCAACGAGTTTCACAGACTTTTTTCAATCTCTTTTTGTCACAGTTAGGAAGGAGTTCCTTGATTTTGTCCTCTAGAACTTTTCTCCTCTTCGCACTTACATGAAAGAAAGTGGGACACTCAGAAATAACTCCCACTGAATTCCGAATATCTTGCACCTTCGAAGCATCTGACAGGCACAAATTGAGACAATGAGACACGCAGTGTGTGTACAAGGCCTTAGGGTACTTTTCTTTAATTAAAGACTGAACTCCCCTAAACTCACCATGCATGGCCGCTGCCCCGTCGTAACCTTGTCCCCTTAAATTTTTCATGTCCAAACCAAGACCACTCACACTTTCTTCTATCACCCTCGCTAGACCTTTCCCCGTTACATCATAAACTGGTACAAAACACAAGAAGTCTTCCCTAATCATACAGTCATCGAAGTCCACATAACGCACACACAGAGAGAATTGTTCTTTTTGAGAAACATCAGTGGTTTCATCAGCAAGGACACTCAAAAATTTACTTGGCTTCACTTTTCCCACAATTTTGGGTTGTATTAAATGTCTGAAAGACTCTATTAAGGCGTTCTGCACTTTAGGACTAGTGTACATGGCATTTTTTTGACATTTTGTTAAATGTTCTTCAAGTATTCGGTCCCTGGCTTTAGCGCGGTATCGCAGAAGACTTCGAAAGTTCCCATCATTTTCTCTCGGGGTAGTCAGTTCGATTCGAACTGAGTACCCCAATCCTGAGTACCTCGTAAGGCCATGTTCTATTGACCACACAAACGAATGGTTTCTATGATGGGCACAAGTCTATTCCTATTTTCTTCCACCTCTCTTTTCTTCTGGCTGTCGATCTGCTGGTCAATACTTACGGCTTTCCTTTCAATCAATTGCTTCACTGCAACTTGATTCATGGGTGCTTCTTTGTGGTATTTGTGCTTTTCATGTTCTCTGAAGCATTCTAGAGCCTTTTTTAAATTGAAGAAAGGTTTAGTGACGAATGCACTCAGACTCTGGTGCCCTGCTACCTTCGTCTCCAGAAATAAAACGCATACTGCACAGTACAGTCCATTGTTTTTTTTAGAGTAGGCCAGCCAACTAAAATCATCCAGCCATTTCCTCTGAAAATGTCATTTGCGGTTTTCTGTTACCTCAGAAGGAAACCGATAGTTATGATCTGGTTTCCATAGAGTTTTCAATACTGTTACCTTTTCTACATTACCGAGTTTAACACCAATAAAGTTCCAAATATCGTTTGGGTCGCAAGGAACAGTGGAGTGACTTACTGATGCGCTGGTTTCTGCTGAAGGTCCATCCGTCTCTTGGACAGCAGACTCAATATCAATATCAGTTGTTATATGTTGGACAGGAGTTGTTTCTTCATTCATTTCTCCTTTACTTCTTTTTGCAAAAAAATTTTGTATGTCTTGTCTCCTTTTCATTCTTCTAACTCTAAATATACTAAATATCACTATTGTTTGACAACTCGGAACACTAAGTTTTTTATAAGTAAAATCGTAAAGATTTACCTTACAGCCTAAACCGGCTTTCACCTTTAGAAGGCTTCATCAGAGGCTGCCGTAGGTAGCACTGTCCGTCTTGTTGTTGGCGATGGGATAGTTTTTCGAAAGAT
This sequence comes from Magicicada septendecula, assembly GCA_034769895.1. Taxonomy (NCBI): domain Eukaryota; kingdom Metazoa; phylum Arthropoda; class Insecta; order Hemiptera; family Cicadidae; genus Magicicada; species Magicicada septendecula. Next base: position 863,076,983 of record CM068368.1, read on the forward strand.
CGATGCTGTGTGTGTGTGGTGAGATGTGTTCGAATAATGCGTGCGATTTGAATTGTGTCTGTTCGTTTAGGATGTCGTTTTTATTTGTTTTTGTGTGTTTGTATATTTCTAATTGTTCTAGAGTGTCTAGTTTTCGGCCTTTTGTGTGTACGTGTAGAATGTTCATGTTATTGTCGATGTTTTTATAAGTGTGGTTTGCTTCAATGAGGTGGTTTGCAAAGGTGGATTCTGTAGTGGTGTGGAGTGCCTTTGTGTGTTCAATGTATCTCTGTTTGAAGCTACGTCCTGTCTGGCCTATGTAGAATTTATTGCAATTTGAGCAATTTAGCTTGTATACACCGGGTAGATCGAATTTGTTTTGTGTTTTGTGCATGTGTTTTGATAGTGTGTGTTCTGTTTTGTTAGTAGTTTTGTAAGCGATTCTGTATCCTGCTTTTTTGAATTTGTGGGCAATTTTTTCAGTTTGTTTGTTGATGTATGTTAGTGTTATGAATTTGTTGTTTTCTGTCTTTGTCTGTTGTTTGTTTTGTGTAGGAGTTTACTGGCTATTGTTCTGTTATATCCGTTAGATTCTGCTAGATATTTTATCGTGTTTAGTTCGTCTTTGTAGTCTTTTTCATCTAAGGGGATGTTGTTAAGTTTATGTATCATGGTTCTAAAAGCAGCTAGTTTGTGTTGTGTTGGGTGATTGGAGGTGTTGTGTATTAGTGTGTCAGTTGTAGTTGGTTTTCTGTATATACTGAATTTGTGCTTGTGTTCTAGTTTTGTGATGGAGAGGTCTAAGAAGTTTATGGTATTGTTGTGTTCGTATTCAGCAGTGAAGGTTATGTTTTTATGTATTTTGTTTATGTGCGTAAGTAACTGTTCACATTGTCTTTTGTTCCCTTTGTATAGTATTAGAATGTCATCCACGTATCTGTGCCAATATAGTATTTTATGTGAGTGTCTGTCATTGTTTGTGAGTATTTTTGTTTTTTCTAAGTGTTGGAGGAAGACTTCTGCTAGAATGCTGGATATGGGGGAGCCCATGGGTAAGCCATCGTTCTAAACACGATAAAATATCTAGCAGAATCTAACGGATATGACAGAACAATTGTCAGTAAACTCCTACACAAAACACAAAACAAACAACAGACAAAGACAGAAAACAACAAATTCATAACACTAACATACATCAACAAACAAACTGAAAAAATTGCCCACAAATTCAAAAAAGCAGGATACAGAATCGCTTACAAAACTACTAACAAAACAGAACACACACTATCAAAATGCACGCACAAAACAAAACAAATTCGATCTACCCGGTGTATACAAGCTAAATTGCTCAAATTGCAATAAATTCTACATAGGCAGACAGGACGTAGCTTCAAACAGAGGTACATTGAACACACAAAGGCACTCCACACCACTACAGAATCCACCTTTGCAAACCACCTCATTGAAGCAAACCACACATATAAAAACATCGACAATAACATGAACATTCTACACGTACACACAAAAGGCCGAAAACTAGACACTCTAGAACAATTAGAAATATACAAACACACAAAAACAAATAAAAACAACATCCTAAACGAACAGACACAATTCAAATCGCACGCATTATTCGAACACATCTCACCACACACACACAGCATCGATCTTTCGAAAAACTATCCCGTCGCCAACAACAAGACGGACAGCGCTACCTACGGCAGCCTCTGATGAAGCCTTCTAAAGGTGAAAGCCGGTTTAGGCTGTAAGGTAAATCTTTACGATTTTACTTATAAAAAACATAGTGTTCCGAGTCGTCAAACAATAGTGATATTTAGTTACGTAACGGACATGTCATGGACAACGAAATCCAAGAATCTAAATATACACTTACACAAATACTGTTGAAATAAATTAAATTGAACCAAATCATGGGTAATTGGCTTAATGTGAATCCCATTCATAAAGCCATTAAATTAAAGAGAAAGCACAAACAAAACACACACACACAAATTCATACTATGTTTCTTTCAGTGCCGATATACTGTAGTCCGTTAAAAATTGCACACGAATGTACTGTACTTGTACTGCAAGACCGATCCTAGCCGCCCGAGAGAGACAAGAAAACTGAAGTAGTTTTCAGTACATTGCAGTCAGCCTAGCTACAAATAAGGGAAATAACATTGTCTGTCTTTATGGTTTTATTGCTACGGCCCCGCTTGGAGGGATGCGCTGACAATCCAGGCCGCTCTATTGTATGTGTCACGAACAGAGTCGTCAATGGATTGGTTATAAAACTGTCAACTGAACTACCAAATACCTCGGTGACTCAGCCGCTTTGCGCTTGCAACAGATAAATGACAGCTATGTGTAACCTTGAACTGCCACAGTCAAACTAACTGTAGAGTGAAGGCAAGTCTTTATTAGGCCGCAGGAAACAGGCGTGAAAACAGATGTATAAAAATTCCGAAAAGTTGCCACAGTTTTACTGTGACAGGGTCTTTGAAAGCTCATATTGTTTAAAATATTCCATAGTCCAACTCCAACACAATTTAGGGGGGGCTATGGCTCCTCTGGCCCCCCTTGGGTACGGGCCTGCCTATAACACCTTTTCGTTCAAATATTTGAAGTAGGCGAGTTAAACATATAACAAAACAAAAAATCCTGAAGGGGAACTGGAGCAATTATTGGAATGTAGGTAAACATTTCAGTGGTGAAAGTGGAGTCTCAATCTGAAACACCACCAATTTCACACACGCACACACACACACAGCTACATTTTATATATTCAATGTGTGTGTGAGAGATGCTTTTGTGTAAGTACACAGTATAATTTAATTAAATATTATATAACTGGAATTAAACCAATTAAACAAAGTTGAATTGTTAATTCTCAAGTGTTGACAAATACTTTATTTAGATAAATCTTAAAAGGAGAATTACAATTTTTTTGTATGAGAGAAAGATAATTTTATTACTTGTTTACTTAATCTATTTGTTGATACAAAAATTTAAAAAACAATTTAACAAAATTTTTACAAGAATATTATATAATTTTTTATATACTTAAAATGTGTCAATACTCTCAACCATCATCATCAGAATGTATACCTACATGTTTAAATATTCTGAAATCAATTGTTATTACAAATTTATGATGATAATAATTTTTTTTATAGAGGCGGAAAAATGCTTTACGCACTGTCAGAGGAGGGCGTGTGCTTCCTCTGGTGTGTGAGACTCTCACCCACTAAAAAACCCACTGCTAATTCAGGCATTCATATCCATCCTGGAATCACTTAGCGTATTACTTCAGGATGGAACCTATTGCGCCCTTATCGGGCTCCTTCTAGTTGTTCCTCACCTTCTACTGCCCGTTGGGGGTGCAAGTTGGGCCTGTCTTTTTTTCTAGTAGGACCCACTGAGTAAATACTTTGATGCGGTCCCATTCCACCTTACCACGAAACATAAGCGCAACTACACTCTCGGGCTTATGCTTATGAACTGTGCTCCATTTCCAGTACCATCTAGGATGATAATAATATGTAATAATAATAATAATAACAACAATAGTTACTAAATATTATTATAACAACAGTTATAATAGTTAATACATCAAAATTTTTTTAATCAATTGTTATTATAATTGATAATAATAAGGACAATAGTTATTTAATATTATAATAACAATAGGATTATTGTTATGGCACAAGCAGGATTCATTCATCAGAAAAACACCAGTAACCATAGCTGCAGTATAGCAATGCAAGAAATAAATTGGTTTTATGTTTCTAAGAACTCATTTTATTTTTTTAACTATTTTATGCTGGTTTTACCCCCCCCCCAATTTTGAGGTGTGTTAGTAAGGGGGGGGGGTAAAATCCTGTCTCCAGAGCTATTAAAAATTTCAGCAAAATTCCATAATGACAACATAACATCAACATCTATTTCTACTAAGCCAGTGGTATGTATTAAAATAAGGCTTATAAATAGGTCTATAAATAAAAGGAGTTACAATATTGTAAATTAATAAATTAGAGTTGTCTTAAAAATGACAGTAAGTCAACATTTGATAAATAACATGGACATTTGCAGCGTTAAGTACATTTTATACAATGTACTTATAAAATTACATGAAAATAATCCTGAAATTTTCATTTGTCCTGAGGAAAAGAGGGGAGTCCAGCCGCCTTCAAAGCAGTTCACCCTGACTGGAGCAGCTCCTAATTATGCCACAGAAGCATTATGTTACCCACTGTACATTTTTAAACGTAAACCACACACTTTACCAAACAACATGCACCAGCATGATTTTGTTTTAATATTTTTTGTTACACGAGTATATTAAAATTTTTTCTATTCTTATGATACAAACTGATTATTTCATACATTTTTAATGTGGCTGAAAGTGTCAATGTCCAGAAGAAAGTGACACTGATTGTTCGTGATGAGCAATGATCAACAGTAAATTTTAGTGCATCATAAAATGCTACTAATAATGTTTTAATAAAGTAGTATTCATCATTTAATTTATTTAATGTGTAATGAATTTAACATATTTTGAATAGATTTATCACATAATATGTAATTAATTAGTTTTAACTGTATCTCCAAATGACCCTTTCAAATCATAATTTATTATAATACAACCCAAATATTTAAATTTGTTAAGTAAGCATTTTATTTTTAATACATCAGCTGGAATCATAACTTGATAAAAGAGAGAGAGAGAGAGAGCTTTGTACAATGCATTACAATTTAGATAATGAGTTGGATGAGGTTTATAGAGTTGAATTTTCATCTACACAATTTAGTGTCAAAAAGTAGGCTTTCAATTTACTATAAATATTTTTATTTTATATACTTTAGTAGTACATTTGTGTATTGTAGTAATATGTCTATTAATCTTCATTGTAATAAATAACTAAAGAATCACAGCGTTTTACTTAAAAATGTTGTCTCCTCTTCCTCCTCGCTAGTGAATCAGATCATTATAGAAATGTGTAGCAGAGTAGACAGATGACAGCAATTATAATTATTAGTCCTAAAATAGTTGTTATCCACCTGTGAAAATGAAGCATATGTTAGTGGAACATCCATTGATAATATGTGTATTCTGTTTCTGTTCTTAGTTTAATCCTGGTGTAAACAAACAGGCGTGACACATCTGAAACGGTATTTGCTACTTGAATTAGAGGCATGTCACTCTGACAGAAGCAGTACAGACAGGGTGCATATAATATTGATACTGTATAAACACATGTAAATTGTAATAATTTGTCCTGACAAAAGCAAAATTTGTTCACAGTGTCAGACTGATAGTGAAACATTTTGTGACTTTTGTTAATGGCTTTTTTTATTAACCATTTAAATATCGCAACAAACAAAAAAGTAAAGTTTATTTAAAACGCAAATAGAAGCTGTGATAATTACCAGTGTATTGAATACTATCAGTTGCTGCCAGAAAGTAATTCAATGCCTTCCATATCTGTGCCTGAACTTGTATCATCACTTGAGTTATCGTTATTATTGATAAGATTGTTCATTGTCCACAATGACAATGTGGGCCAGTTGGCATAACTTATCATCTTCCTTGATTATATGCTGCATACAATGACACCACTTGTCCATCATTGTTTCATTTACCGCCTTCTCTATAAATTGTTTTATATCAAGCAGTTAAAGGTGTGATATGACGGCCAACATATCCTTTAGACTGGCTCCATATTCATTCAATATGATTCAGAATACAGTGATAAGGAGGAAGTCTTGAAACAACGTGCCCAGATTTAAATGGCAAGATAACTCTCACATGTAGAATTGGTGACAAAAACATCGGCCAGACGGGAAGATCTTTTTCTTCCAGATTTTCAGAACATTTAAAAGCCCTCACCACAAACTACATACATTCCACATTTTCCACACATTTACATAACGAAAACCACAGTTACACAAATATAGAACACAACATGGAAATATTACACTACTTACCTAAAAGTAGAAAAATAAACACAGCTGAACAATTTGAAATATACAGATATCACAAACTACAACCAAACAACATATTAAATGAACAATTACATTATAAATCACATACACTATTCGATACACTGATCCAAACACACAATTTGAACCTCAGCGCCAATCCCTTCCCACCATCAACTCCCACCACACACACCTAAGTCCATAACAGTTATTCTGTAATCGACAATCAGTATTTACTCCCACTGAGGAAGAGGAACATCACCTCAAAACGTTTGGGGAAGTGACAACGAATAGTAAGTTCATACGTGAAAGTTTATGTATATTAATAAATTTAATAAAGTGAACGAAGAGGATGAATCAACAAGATAATTATGAAAATATAACATTTACAAATAACATCTACTAATTAATGAACAATTACAAATCAAAGGAAAACAAGACAGTTTATTTAAAATCATACATTTATTAGAATAATAAACATTAGAATAAATAATTATTAGAATAAATAAAATAAATATTAAATATATAATAAATAGCTACTATATAAACATTAAAACAATCAAAAATAGAATTGAAGTAAATTCAATTATACGTTAACTGTATTGCAAGCGAAACGTTCAATTACAATTCAAAGAAACCTCTGAAGATACAGAATAATTTCTGTGAAACGTGCATCAGGTGAAAATAAACCTACTTGCATTATATTTATTTGAAGATATCACTTAGGAGACCTGCAGGGAACGCAACAAGTTACTTACAAAGGAATAATGAAGATATAACAATACAATGCAAAAAAAAATAAAATGTTCATGTTTTAATCTTTGCTTAGTATTGGGACATAGGAAATAGGGCATATTATGCCAATAATGGACTATTGAGAAGCAAACTCATTAGTCGCAACACAAAATAAAAATATATAAGACGCTCATCAGACCAGATGTTACTTATGGAGGTGAGACATGGACATTGACAAAAAAGGTACAAAGTGACACTAGAAGGTTTGAAAGAAAGATTGTAAGACTTGTTTGTGGCCCGGTTGAAGAAGATGACTAATGGAGAATAAGAAATAACCAGGAGATAGATAAGCTATAGAATCATGAGGACATTGTAAGATTCACAAAAGACTCAATGAATACAACGGCTATGTCACCTAGAAAGAAACGGCCAAGTCTACAAAAGCAGAAAGTGGGGCCGACCTAGGATAAGATGGTAGAATGATGTGCTAGAAGACCTCAGAAGAATGGATGTGAGGGCTAATAATTAGATGGCAATAGACAGGAGAATTTGGAGAAGATTTGTGTTGAAAGCCAGAGCTCACATTGGGCTGAAGAAGAAGAAGAAGGAGGAGGAGGCGAAGAAGAAGAGAAGAAGAAGAAGGAGGAGGAGAAGAAGAAGGAGGAGAAGTTAACAGCTTGTACTTAATCCGGTTGCTTTTATAAAAACTTTATTTTTAAAATTCGGTACTGTTATTACCTCTTGCTGCTTGAAGAAGATTCTGATGATTTGTTCTTCATAGAGATTTTAATATCATATTCTGGTTTTCTGTCACTCTGAAAAATAAAGGAAAATACAGTTGTTGCTACTATTGAGTTTGTAAATGTGTTCAAGGTACTGATATTTATTTATTGAAAATAAAAGCTATTGCCATAAACAATTCTGTATCACAACTTTACTGATATATAATAATAGCAACTTGATGATATACGAGGGTAGGCTGAAAAGTAATGCACACATGCTTGTAGAACACGAACGAAAAGAAATAGCAAGATGGGGCAAAAAGTAAATAAAAGTACATTTCCTTAGCTTCAAAATTATATATTTATTTTTCAACATAGTCGCCGTTAAGTCTAACACATTTCTCCCAACGCGTAACAAGTTTTTTTATCCCGTCACTGAAATATTCTTCCGACTTTTCTCGAATCCAGGACGCGACAGCTGCCTTCACCTCATCGTCCGAGGTGCAATGATTACCCTTGAGGTCTCTCTTGAGTAGAGGAAAAAAATAGAAATCGCAAGGCGCGATATCAGGGGAGTAGGGAGGGTGTGGAATCGGTTCAAACTTCAGGTTTCACAGAGCCCCTTGGGTTGCGCGCGAGGTGTGTGGACGAGCGTTGTCATGTTGCAAGATTATTGGCGCCAGGCTGCCTCAAACTCGACGTCGGAGGTGTTTTAGATCATTTTGAATCAAATCGTCGACGAGTTTGCGATGTTCATCGTCTGTGGCAGTGATTGGACGTCCGCTGCGTTTTTCGTCATCAATTACGGGTTTTCCAGGCTCGCAACCACGAAATTTTATTACCCATCGATTCACAGTAGACCTATCAACAGCATCGTCACCATAAACAGCCTTTAAACGACGATGAATCTCATTAGGAATCACATTTTCAGCAGTTAAAAATTCGATAACCGCACACTGTTTAACTCGCGTTGACATAGCACTACAACACGTCTCCATAGTTCTGCTACTTAAAGCGTAGTCTATTGTTGTACGAAACTCCTTCAAACTGCGCATGCGTTTGGAGGGGGAATGTTACTCCCGAATGCCACCAGGTGCGCTTCTGTAGGTAATTTTGTTCGTGTTCTACAAGCATGTGTGCATTACTTTTCAGCCTACCCTCGTATTTTTTTGCATGTTAACATTTTTAAACAACACATTTAAAATTTTTTCATCACTTAAATATTTACTCAAGTTTGGTGGAAAAGTATCAACAATTTTCATTCCCTGGTCTCTTAGTGGTTCAAAGAATTTATTTTTTAACTTTTTTTTTTATTTTATGCAACGTGTAAGTATGCAACATGTAAGTCTCAAGTTTACATTACTTACACATAAATAATGTTAATAAACTTGTTCGTAACATAATTTGTTTATATTAATTTTCCATTCAATTTATTCTGACAAAAAGCCTATTATTGCTACTGGACACCTAAATAAACATTGTTTTCTATGCAATCTAAATATTATATCCTTACCAGTGCCAGTTCTCCAATTTTAAATGTTTCCTTCAATTGTTTAGCATCGTATGAATGTCCTACATCTGAAAAAGCTTTAGTTGCATCTCTGCCTCTTCTCTCTAAAAGTAATTCAGGTCCTCCAGGATGCTGAAAATGATGTTAACTGATGTTACTATTGAAGTAGTTAGCAGAGAATGTACCTTAGGGAAAAGTGAATTGAAATAACTATCTAGTTACTTGGTCTATGGTGTTATACTTTGATGAAGCTGTTTGCAATTAATTTACAAGTTTGTCTAAAATATGCCCACTGGCACAATGACCAACAAACTCTATTATGTACAGATACAATTAAACCATTCATAGACAAATTCTCGTATGAACATACCATCAATCATCAACGTTCTCGGACAAAAATAATGTCTTAAAAAAATATTCGTATAGACTTTATGTTCAGATTTAAAATGTGTTTAAACCATGATTCGCCTGTGTAAGGTCGGTCCCCCCCCTTTCCAATCTAGCAGTCAACTCACGGAGCTCCAACAGGCAAGAGCCTATTCCGCGCGTGTGTTACGCAAAATTCAATTTACGGAAGTCAATATGTGAACGATTCAATTAATTAAATTTTAATAAGCTTAAATTATTAGATATGCAATCGTACGGGTACGCGCGGATTTGCAGAATCGCATGAAAATGAGTTAATTTTTTTTTATAATAAACCGTTTATACAGTCCACTTATCGTTTTATATTTTGTTTAAACCTAGCCTATGGCTTAAAGTGTGAACAGCCGTTAACCCCAAGCTACGCAAGGGGACAGCAAGTTCAACGCAACATATGGTCCACCGGGCCGAATTTTGTTTCGATCTCAAGGTGCGTAAAAAACTTACGAGCAGTTCGGAGTGACGGACTTTAAGCGTCGTAAGGGAGTTAGTGCGTGCTCGTTTTCGGATATTACTGCATCATAGCTGTATGCGTCCGAGTATTATTCTGGCATTAAAACTGTTATGCGTAAGTTCCACAAAATCATTTAACTTGTAAACAAAAAAACTTGTAAATAATAACTTGTCTTCCGGACAATCTATTACATGCAGCGCAGACAGAATTGGACAGGTACGACACATCTACGCAGAGGCAGACAGACGCATCTTATCTCACCGCATTGCAGAAATCCGACGTCACGAGCCTGCCGCTATCAAGAGATAACAACCCGTTCTGCTTAATGGGAACTACGTCATCCTGGTTAACTCTTATCCGACATCAGCTGATAATCTCTACAACCGTATGTAGCTTATTATCTCGAATCAGTGGAAGTTCAAGTAAGACGTTTTTGAAGTTCGTGGTATGTTTTGAACTATTATGTAGGACTCATTATGTTATGTTGTATTATTTGTTTGCAATTATTCTATTTAACTATTAATACATAGTTATATTGCTGAGAACTGAGTTGCCTGTTCTACTTCCGTTTCACGTCTTAATACGCTCAATATGGCCGAAAGCAAACAGCTCATAAGGCAAAGGGCCGTTATTAAGGCCTCAATAACAAGAATCAATATTTTCGCGGATGCTTTCGACATAACAAAAAATGACGTCCACGCGTTGCATGTTAAATTAAGGTCGCTGGCGGAGCTCCAGCGCAAATATGACACAATTCAATCCGAACTCGAGTTGTCCGAGGACGCTGTTTTTGACGCGGATAGCGATCGAATCCAGGTCGAAGATGATTTATGTATAATCGAGTGCAAACTGCACAATCTTATAGAAAAATTCTCGACTAATCTTATTGAGAATTCTAATACTACTGCTAATGACAGTAGAGCGGAAAGATTCGCTCATGTCACGCGACTGGAGCCCATTAAAATCCTAGAGTTTAGCGGAAATGTTATGGAGTGGCAACACTACATACACATATACATACACCTGGTAGATTCTCGCTTGGATCTTACCAACATACAAAAGTTTCATTACTTACACAATTCATTAAAGGATGAAGCGCTCCAAGCTCCAATCGCTGCCTATAACCGGTGAGAATTATGGCGTAGCCCTAGGGTTACTTAAGACTAGATTTGACAATAAGCTAATTATCGCCATCCACCATGTCGAAGATATACTGAAAATCAATTCTATCGATAGGCAATCGGTGGGTAGCATATCTACATTTCTTAATAAAATAAGCGCAACCATAAACGCGCTCAAGGTTATGGCGTTACCCGTAAATATTTATGAGCTTATTGTCACTCAGCTATTAGCGTCGAAATTGGACCCGAATACTTCCAAACGTTGGAAGGAGTTACTCTCTAACGTCAACTTTCCCGATTTTGAAGGGTTGATTGAGTTTTTAAACAATAGGAGATCGGTGCTGGAAACCATGGCGGCAGATTCCGAGAGTGGTCGGGCAGGCAACTCAGCAAGGCCTAAACAACTGATAAAATATGTAAACAATTCAAAACAAGGCAAGGTGGTCAGCTATCATGCTAATTCTAAAAACATTCAATGTGCAATGTGCAATGCTAACCACCACTTATATACGTGTAAACAATTTGAGGGGTCAACCATTGACAAACGTAAGGAGTTTTTAATTAAAACTAAATGCTGCTTTAACTGCTTGCGGGTGGGCCATTCTGCAAATGAATGTAAAAATAAGCACACTTGTAAAATTTGCTCTAAGAAGCATCACTCCTTAATACAAACAGCACAGGGGACCTACTGTGCCCTCAAGCTAAAAACTAACAGGAACATACTATTGTCTACTGCGTTGTGCAAAACCTTAGACAATTCTGGTAAACCCCACCTTTGCAGGATTTTACTGGAAGCCAGACGAATTTCATGACACAGGCCTTTGCCAAAAAACTTATATTGAACCTTGTATAAAATGAGTTGCCAATTTCAGGCATCAACATTGCGTCCTGTCGGTCCCACCACAGCACCACTATCACCTTACAATCGCTGTACGAAAAATTCAATTTAGCGTACAATGCTCAATTCTGCCTAATCTTACTGACAATCTCTCCACGGAATCGTTTGATCCTGTGCAGTTGGGATTGCCCGAGGATATATTCCTAGCGGACCCAAACTTCAGCACGTCCTCGAGCATTGACGTTCTGCTGGGCGTCCAATTCTTCTTAAGTTTGATTAAGCCCGGCAAATTTGTCAGGGACGGGAACTTCCCCATTCTTCAGGAAACTAGACTTGGTTACTGTTGCGTCTTAGATGCTCTCGAAGAATCTTAAGTTAATCTTAGAACGCTTATTGTGATGCTGGTGTGAAATGAAATGACAAAGTGAACTGTATATATTCTTGAGATAATAGTTTATTGAAAGATTGACAAGAAATAATTGCTGGCGCGTGTAGTTTTAACGCGGCATAAATGCCGGAGAATTAATATAGAAGTGAATATGGAAAACCCATAACAATGTGTGAGGCCGAGATCGCCTAAATAAATTAGCGCATGAAGATCATGCTAAAATTATTAAATATTGAAACTTGTGTAGCCGCGGCTAGCGAACAAGGCGTGTTGCCTGTACGGAGTCTTGCAAGGAACTAACATAAATTTGTCTGCTGTCAGCCTGTGTCAAACCGGCAGCAGATAATAGATAGAAAAATGACGTCACTACACGCACCGCAATGCGGCATTTTACAGTACAAGGGTTACATAGGTACAAAGTTTAACCATACTGCCCGCACAAAATCGGGGCGATTTTGAAACTTAAGTAATTGTGTGAATAGTACATGGTAATTGACATTACATAATAACAAATTCAATAATAAATAACAACTGCTAATACAATAACAACTACATAACAATTGACATGTATAACAGTAGAGCAATGACACCCAAAAAATTAATAGTAGATAACAATATGATTAACATACCAAATTCATGTAAGGATACATAATGATTTAGGTTACATAGTAATAGAACAATGATAATAAAATTCCACTACACATAATAACATGGCAATGATACATGATAATACATTAATCAGGCAGACATTAGTTGGCAGTACATAATAATAGGATAATGATCACAAAAAGTTCAATAATATGTAACAGGTAATAATACAATGACAAAGACATAATAATTGATACAATAATATTAGAATCATAATCCCCAAAAAATTCAAAAATACATAACCATAGAATAAATACAATAGTGAAAGACATAATAATTGATACAATAATATTAGAATCATAATCCCCAAAAAAATTCAAAAATACCCAAAAACATGATAGTGATACACAATATTACAATAGACATAATAATAGTGTATTAATCATAACAATATAAATCATGTGATCGCCCGGGGAATGTCCCGGGCGTGACGCACGATAATGCGATAAAGCTCACATTACTGATACGTGTAGCATGAATGCCCATGCGCTTAGTCTGAGGCCACCGGAAGTGGACATAATTTATGAATGGGTCGACGTAGGATACCATTAGCGGTGCGAACATTCGCCACGCGCACAATTGAATCCTGACCCGAATAAACATTCGTGACTACCCCGCGTTTCCATTGCAGTGGGGGGGGGGACTGTCATCTAGAATAAGGACGAGTTGTCCGGGGGTCAAATTTTTTGACGGGATGCGCCATTTGTTGCGTTGTTGCAACTGGTGTAAATAATCTTTTGACCACCTGTTCCATATAGATTGAGTGAATTTTTGGAGCAGCTGCCATCTGCCCAAACGACTAGTATTGACTTGGGAATAGTCAGGCTCCGGGAGTGCAGTGAGCGGAGAACCAACCAGGAAGTGAGCTGGTGTTAAAGGTTCGGGGTCCCTAGAGCCATTGGAGATGGCGAACAAAGGGCGTGAGTTGAGGCAGGATTCTATTTGAGTTAGGATTGTGTAATACTCCTCAAAGGTAAGGATGGTTCCGCCGACAACGCGTCGCAGATGGAACTTGACGCTCTTGACTCCGCTTTCCCACAGGCCACCGAAATGAGGTGCTGAGGGGGGAATAAAGGACCATTTGATGCCTTGGGCATTGGTAAAATCCTGGGTGGTCTGTTCGAAACCATTAGAATGAAAAAGTTTGTACAATTCGTGAAGTGAGCTACTAGCACGACGAAAATTTGTTCCATTGTCGGAGAATATCTGATCAGGGATACCTCTACGCGCTATAAACCGTTTTAATGCTGCTATGAAGGCGTCTGAGGTAAGGTCTGAGACTAGTTCCAGGTGAATGGCATTAGTGGTCATGCATATAAATAAAGCAATATAAGCCTTTGACGTCGATTTTGAACGCTGCCCGCCATGGCGTATAAGCACGGGACCGGCATAGTCGACTGCAGATTGGGAAAATGGCTTAGCAGGCGTAACCCGGGAAAGGGGTAATTGTCCTAATAATTGGCTTGCGCCCCTAGCACGGAATCTAAAACAAGTGATACATTTATGTATTACGGAACGTATATAAGATTTATCATTAACTATCCAATATTTCTGCCGCAGAGAAAACTGAGTCAATTGTACACCCGCGTGCAGTAACCGAAGATGCTCGCTTTGTATGATTAATTTGCTGAGATGAGAGTGCGGGTGTAGTATGATTTGGTGTTTGCTATTATAGGGAAGCTGGGAGTGCTGAAGGTGTCCTCCCACGCGTAATATTCCTGTCTTGTCCAGAAAAGGGTTAAGTGAAAGAATTTTACTATTATTAGGGATGCAGCGTTGTGCCTCAAGTTCCTTAATTTCGATGCTAAAGTGCGATTGCTGGGACTGGCGTATAAAAAGCAAAAGTGTATCATGCAATTCCTGGGCAGTTACAAAGGAAGTGTCCCTATCAGCTAGGGGGAGCCTAGAGTTCCGAATGAATCGACGGCAATACGAAAATACACGAAGGAGCCTCGAGAGCGATGAGTCATTTTCAAAATAACTAGACGTAGATGAAGCGACAATCAATGAGGTTTGGACCTGCTTACGTTGCTCCTGCTCAAGATCGGGATGAGTGTAGGGAGAATGGGCATCGAAGGCACTGGTTGGGTACGATGATGACTCATGGTCAGGGTTCTGCTTGGACTTGAGTTCCAGTGATTGACATCTGCGGATAGCTCCGTGAAGAGAATCGCCCAAATGAGAATTGTATGACCTGCGAGGTAGGGATACCACAAATCTGCCATCATTATTACGGAAAGTATTAGATACAAAATGACTTTCGCATTCCGAGTCCTCAGCGGAGGGAGCACGAATAGCAACGTCCTCTAACTTCCAAAAGTCCTTTAGTTGCGAGGAAATGGCATTATTATCCTCACATGCTATGAATGATGAGACAGGTTTTGTCATGTCGACATTAAATGGCAAGTTACCCGCGAGAATGAATCCCAATTTTGTCTCCTGTATTATGGGAAAATGTGGGGTACGGATGAATTTGACAGGTTCAATTAATTGTAAATAATACTGAGCACCAAGCAATAGGTCAACTTGCGAAGAGAAGTTCAGCTGTGGGTCGGCTAGGAATATGCCTTTGGGTAAATTTAAGGATGAGATATCAAATGATTCCGCCGGGAGATTATTCGTGATACTGGGAAGCACAGCGCAACGTATGTTTAAACTAAAATTCTTATAACGTGAATGCAATCTTACCCTAGTACTGAAGTCAGCTTGAGATAATGAATTATTTATTATAATTGAGATTTAATCAGTTTTAGACCCATGCGACGTGCGAAACTCATGGTGCAGAAATTAGCTTGCGATCCTGAGTCCAATAAAATCCTAACTGGGTGCTTCCTACCTGCATGGTCAGTTGTCATGCAGACAGCGGTGGATAGTAATATAGATTTGTTTGTTTGCAGTTTTATTGAACACTGATTGTTGCTGCACGAAGCGTTATTGCCTGATACATGGATCATTGTGTGGTGGCGTTTAGCGCATATCCTGCAAGCAAATTTGGAAGGACAGTGTGAGAGCTCATGGCCTGGACGTATGCAATTTAAGCAGAGTTTATTTTTAATTAAAATATTTTTTCGTTCCATGAGAGACATAGACACGAATTTTGGACAGTCAGAAAGACGGTGTTTACCACGACACAGCTGACAGATGTTATTACTGATATGAGAATGGAATGTCGACCTCGTTATATCAACCGGTTTAATAGCTTTGCGATAATGAGTCTTATCGCTAACGTGTATTCTGCTCACTGCGCCGTTGACGTTTTGCAATAATTTTCTTCTATTATTTAAAAATTCAATAAAATTACTAAAATTAGGAAATCGCTCATCTGAAAGACTTTCTTTCCAGAGCCGACACATCTGGTTGTCGAGTTTTTGCGTTAAGTATTGAACGAAAATGATTTCAAATGTATTTACCGTTAAATTCAATGAATTTAAAGCGTTTATATTCGCGGTGATCTCGTCAATGAACTTGGAAATGCTAACCATGGAATCTTGTTGAATGGACTTCACACCCAAGCCATTCCCTATGTAATAGGTTGAGACAATTAATTTGCTGTCGTACCTGGCTCTTAATAGATCAATAGCTACCGCATAATTTTCATGTGTGATTGGAAGAGATTTTATTACATTTAACGCCTCGTCCCTTAATGAAGAGTGCAAATAGTGTAATTTCTGAATGTCCGTCAGGTCAGTTCTGACGTGTACTAACTCTACAAACATGTTATAATAATGTTGCCAGTCAATAATGCTGCCTGAGAAGCAGGGCAGTTTAATCGGCTCTAACTGTATAGGGGGAGTTTTAGTTGGCGTAACTTCAGCTTGAAGCAACGGTTTCTTGTTCACCTCCTCTACTTGCTCTAATAAATGGTGTAACTTGCACTCAATATTGCAGAGGTCATCCTCTGTTTGAACTCTGTCACTGACTGATGTGAAATCGGAATCGTCAGCCTCAATCTGAGTCTGAATTTCGTCATACTTAGCGGACAATTCCATCAAATGGCGAAGTTTAATTTTCAATGCATGATGATCGCTTGAGTCCGGGTCAAAATTGTCAGTGAAAGTATTCACATGGGATATAGACGCCTTAATTGTGCCCCGTTTCTTTATTAACGCCTTCACATCAGCCATGACCGTAATGAAAATGTGATTTGAAAACGATAATCAGATATAGAGCAGGTGAACAGTTGTTGTAATTTTGAATAATTGCTAAAATCTGATATGATGCGGGAGCCAGTGATCTGTGTACACCTTAATATATGACTTACTATAATAGGTACTTAATTTGCTTAAAAATAGTTATGAAAGTTATCGAAAACATGAATCATTCACAATGACAATGTACATATAGCCCTATCATCACTTAAATTTCTTAATACATTATAGTACAGCTACGTAAATGAAGATTTATGTGCATATGTAGATATGAAAATCTAGATAAGAATACAAGTTTACGGCCACTTGACAATGATATCTGTTTACGTAAAAATTATTAATGATGTTATATTAAATGTTATTAACTCTGTACAAAAATATTACTTAGTTTGCCGTACCCATCAATTATACATGAAAATTTATAAAAAATGAAAATTTATAGTCACGTGGCTGTTGAATCCCGGCGTGCTCAAGCTGGCTTCGATCCCGTTGTTCGGTCCTGTTCGGCAATCCTTAGAAGTTGGCGCACCTCTTGTTTCGACTGGTCCGGTGACGCTTGAAGTTGTAGCTCTCCGTAAATTATTTTAAAGTTGTGGAATTTCGTTGCTGTAGAACAAATGATGCTGTCCTGCCGTGTCTTGTCGTCTCAGAGTTGCTGCTCTGTAGAATCTTGCAGTGTTGAGTATGAAGTACTTTTTAGAAGGCATGCAACGGCCACAATCTGATGCTTGAAAATGCTCGGATTTGACCCAAACTTCGTTTGAGGCCATTAAATGAAATATTTCTGAAATCGTAATGGACCAATATCCGGTCGCGTGGACCAGAATGCGGCCGCGGAGGACCAAAATGTGTGGACGAAAATCCGGATCCAGGAGGACCAAAATCCGGCCCGGAGGACCAAACTCTTGCGTCTTAGATGCTCTCGAAGAATCTTAAGTTAATCTTAGAACGCTTATTGTGGTGCTGGTGTGAAATGAAATGACAAAGTGAACTGTATATATTCTTGAGATAATAGTTTATTGAAAGATTGACAAGAAATAACTGCTGGCGCGTGCAGTTTTAACGCGGCATAAATGCCGGAGAATTAATATAGAAGTGAATATGGAAAACCCATAACAATGTGTGAGGCCGAGATCGCCTAAGTAAATTAGCGCATGAAGATCATGCTAAAATTATTAAATATTGAAACTTGTGTAGCCGCGGCTAGCGAACAAGGCGTGTTGCCTGTACGGAGTCTTGCAAGGAACTAACATAAATTTGTCTGCTGTCAGCCTGTGTCAAACCGGCAGCAGATAATAGATAGAAAAATGACGTCACTACACGCACCGCAATGCGGCATTTTACAGTACAAGGGTTACATAGGTACAAAGATTAACCAGTTACATTGTGTCCGGAAATCTTCCTTTCAAATTTAAATCTCCTTATCGTGCTTCATCATTTATAGCGAGAAATGACAATAAAGGGCTCACCTCTATGGTTGAGAAATTCTGGCAGGTCGAGGAGTATTCTGTTGATTTGCCCTCAGCTGCCGACAAGTCATGTGAGGGACACTTTGTGCATAACACGCTGAGAAATAGTGACGGTAGATTTGTTGTTAGGTTGCCCCGTAGGGCTGGTGATGTGGCTCTGGGCGATTCGCTGGCCCATGCTAAACAGCGTTTTCAGACTCTTGAGCGTAAACTCATGAGGAATCCTGGGTTGAGGCATGACCCAAGTTCCAAGTTCATCAAGGAGTACCAACTGCTGGGGCACATGTCACCACTCAGTCCCAGCGTCAATTTGGTTAATCGCTCCAAGGTGTACTACTTACCCCATCACGCGGTTTTCAAGAACTCAAGTCTAACTACAAAGCTCCGCGTGGTATTTGATGCGTCCGCAAAATCGGCAAATGGCCGTTTACTTAATGATACGCTACTGGTGGGCCGACAATACAGCAGGACATTTTTTCTATTATACTCAGATTTAGGACCCACGTCTATGGCTTAACGTCCGACATCGAGAAGATGTATAGACACATTTTGGTCGATTCAAGCGATTGCAACCTCCAAAGAATACTTTGGCGGGATTCCCCCAACTTGGAGTTGAAACATTTCGTGCTCAGGACTGTGACTTATGGTACACCCAGCGCTTCATTTCTTGCTACCAGGTGTCTATTCCAGGTTGCGAATGACAACCTCAATCAGTTTCCCTTGGAATGCCGAGTTATTGCTAACGACTTCTACGTCGATGATTTAATTACCGGCTGCGATGATATAGATGAGCTCAAACTGTTAAAATCGGATGTAAGCGAATTACTTCGACAGTATGGGTTTCCCTTGCAGAAATGGTCTTCCAACAGCCAAGAAATCATAAACCAATGCGGCACTGCCATACCCCTAAACAAAGGTGAAAATGTGAGCACTTTAGGGCTACTATGGAACAACGGTTCCGATATGTTTGTTTATAAGACAACGCTCAAACCTTGCCATGAGGCGTTTACCAATAGAACTGTTCTTTCAGTAATTTCGGGGACTTATGACCCGTTGGGTCTACTTGGTCCCATAGTTTTTCTATACAAACGTTTCATGCAGCAGCTTTGGCAAGCAAAAACGAATTGGGTGAGGTCTTATCAGATTCTCTTCTCCCCAAATGGAGGGAATTGTATAGTAAACTAAATCTAGTCAATAAGATTAATGTGAACCGTTGCGTAAAGTCTAACCCATACATGAGATCGTTTCAAATTCACCGGTTCGCGGATGCTTCCTGTGAGGGTTATGGTTGTTGCATATACGCAAGAATTGTAAAGTAAAGTGTCCAAATACCGTCCCCTAAGCAAAATCTTCAATTCTAAAAATATGTTTAGAGTTAAAAATAATTAAAAAACTGATTTAAGCAACTCAACTCCATACCTACTAGTACTGCTAGTGTGATTCTATTAAAATAAATCTTTCTTAACAAAAAAAAAAAAAAAAAAATAATAAATAATCAAAACGCAAATTTTGATTTTTCAAAAAAGGTGTCCTAATTCCGTCCCCCTTTCCAGTTAATATCTACTCATTTATTTTTATGGGAAATTTGATTAAAACAATGTTAAGACCTCTTATAATAAATTTATTGAGATGAAAACATGTTTATACATAAGTTACATCTATTTACCCATCCAGACAAAAATCGCAAACAAAGTTTTTGATATTTGGTGAAGATGAACACATCTCGTGGCACCACTTGAAGCATTTCGAACACTTTATCCATTTCTCTCCTCCCTTGTCTTGGGAAAAACGCTTTCTACAAATAGGACATTACGCATCTTCATCGCTTGAACTATCCTCGTCATCGGTGGACACCAGTGGAACTTGTGTTTCATCCTCAGAGTCGCTTGAACTTGAGTCATATTTCTTTTTCTTTTTGGGAGGTTTTGTCGATGATGTTCCAGACTGATCTTTATCTTCAATGATGAGACGTTTCCTGTCCTTTGATTGGGATTGTTTCTTCTGACGCTCTTCTGCCATTTGTTTCTTTTCCATGGAGGCTTTTAGAGACGTCTTATGGGGAGTTCCTGTTACCAAGAATGAGGTCCGGGATCTAGAAGATGTGGAAGGCTGGATTACTGGAAATTCCTGGATGTCTCTTGGACTGACCACTTGAGGTGAGCTGGAGCATTCTGGTTGTCATCATTCCCTCCATTGTCAGGCACCTCTGGCTCTTCAAGTTGTCTAGCTATGAAGTCATACTCTTGAAAGACATCGGGATCAAACGGATGAATTACCGTTTTCCTAAATCCATTGAGGCAGTTTCAAGAGTAGCAGCACGAAGGTACGCTTCACAGAACAAACTGGATACTTGTAGTTTCCTCACAATTCTGTTTGGGTTAGAGGCCAACCATTGCTCTAGAGCCTTTGCGTATCGAGTTTTCAGAGGAAACATAAATGCTGCATCCAAAGGCTGTAGCTTGTCTGCTGAGTGAGGAGGAAGGCAAACTATAGATACTCCTGCCTCTCTTGCCCGGCCAATAAGTTCTAGATTTCTAGTGTGGGAATAGTGACCATCAAGGATGAGCACTACTGGCTTCTCTTTTGAGGGCTTGACAATGGAAATGAAATGCTCAAACCACTTGAAAAACAATGGACCAGTGACCCAACCTGAATCCGAGCACCCCCCTATCGACCCTGGAGGAGCTCCGTCAAGCAGTTCTTCCTGCCACCTTTTCTGTGGAAATATTAGTAGAGGGGGAATACACTGGCCTGCAGCTGACATACAGGTTATCACTGTGGTTGTAGCCCCACATTCAGCAGATGAAAGTTTGTGAACTTGCTTTTTTCCCTTGCAGGTAACTACTCTGGTAGCCTTGTGCTGTACCACAGTTATCCCTGTTTCATCTACATTGAATATTTTTGAGGGGTCAAAGTTTATTTTTTCAAGTTCAGTCTTCAGGATAGAAAAATACTTTTCAACATTTTCTTTTGTGAATCCTTTGGCTCTGGCCATTGACAGGTTCTGTGGTCGTCTAAGGGAAAGTTGTGGGTGGCGTTTAAACAATAGTCTAACCCACTTTTTGCCAGCAGCCTTTGCTTCACTCGAGAAAGGATTAGGGACTTGGTTTTTAATAGCCAACTGGTAAGCCAATCATCTCAGGTCAGACATAGTCAGTCCATAGTATGCTGCTCCATATCCAAACAGTGTTCAACAAGACTTTCCTCGAGCTCAGCGGAAAAAACTGGTTTCCTTCCAAATTTTGACCTCACACATTCCTCAGGTGTGAGGTCAGATTTGACGTAGTCTTTCAAGGTAGCCCTTGGAACACCATAAGGCTTCGCAGCTGCTTTATACCCCATTTCCTTGTCTCTCACAGCAGTGATAGCTTTCACCATGGCATCAGGATCCCACGTTTTGCGGGGCGGCATCTGAAAAAAATGTAGGCCTTGTTAGTAGGCCTGGTATTTATTTACTAACTTACCTTTACCATTTATTAACTAGGTTATAGCTTTTGCCTTTTATTGCGTTTATTTAAAGTAGCCTAATGTCATTTTTAAAGTTGTTATTTTCTTCATAGAACTTTAAGTTTAATATATACTTTTTATTAATTAGCATTAATTTTCTTTTCAAGAATAAGGTATAGAAGTGTTAAACACATTATAAAAAGGTCGACAAGTGATCATACATCAATCGAAACTAGTCTAAGTGGTCAGGAAAAAATAAAATATATCACAAGAAAAATGCATTATGAGGGTCCTAAATCCGTCTCCGGAGAATCTCGGAGGACTCCAGTAATAACAAAAATGGGGACTGCTCCTGACCAAACGACTACAGCTACACGGCTGTGACAACTGGAACGCAATATTCAAGTAGTAATCTATAATTATCAATCGCTAAATGATGAAAAACTTACCGTGAGGCGTCAATATAACTGTTTAAAGTTGATTCCACACTGTAGCAAGCTTTCACAAAAACTATTTTTGAAAAATTTAAGCGTAAATGAACGGAACAAAGTAACTGTGTCACTGCCAGTAGTCAACTGAATGGTTCTGAAGAGTTTCCTACGCTGTCGCAAGGTTGCAGCACTGTCCATGGAAGTTAAAGAGGGGGACGAATTTAGGGCAGGGGACGGATTTCGGGCACTTTACCTTATATGATATTAGGCGTGTCTCATCTAATTTACTGTGTTCCAAATCCAGGGTAGCCCCCCTAAAACAAATTACACTGCCCAGACTTGAGCTATGCGGTTGTCTGCTGTTTGTCCGTTTGCTTCAAAAGATTATTCGTGCATTGAACATACATGCTCATGAGATCCATCTGTACTCCGACTCCATGGTCGCCCTCCAGTGGATACACGGTGAGTCCTCCAGGTGGAAGACTTTCGTCGCCAATCGTGTGGCTGAAATCCAGCAGGGTTCCAATAACGCTGACTGGCATCATGTGAAGTCCCAGGATAACCCCGCCGATGTTCTATCTCGTGGTTGTCATCCAGACAAATTGCGGAACTTCCAATTGTGGTGGCATGGTCCGGCATGGCTTTGCAAGATCCAATTCGCCACCCCAAATTCAGCACAAATGATTCGGCCACCATACGGGAGTGCCGATCTGAACAAAAACAATCGGCAATTCTTGAATGTATGACTAGCGTCGACGCTACCGATATAAGTGAGGACTTTTCCACTCTTCAGAGGTTGATACAGGTTATCAGCTATTGTTTCAGATTTATCTATAATCTGAGATCTAATTCCCCTGGTTCGGGACATGACCTGCGACTGTCCAGGGAGGAATTAAACAACACTTTAAATTTCTTTATACGTCAATCTCAATTGACGTACTTTCACAAAGAAATCATTGAGATAAAGAATGGCAATCTATTCAAATCTAGCAAAATTATCTCTCTTGATCCATTCATCGACGATTCGGGGTTACTTCGGGTTGGAGGTCGTCTCCAACATTCCGATTTGCATTACGATACTAGATTAATAATAGAGGCTGAGCATTCGAGGCTCCTTCACGCGGGCGTTCAGTTAACGCATAGTTCTGTTCGTCAAAGGAGGATCGTCAACGGCAAGATTGTTGTCAGTTCTGTCATCCGTAAGTGCATCAAATGCTTTCGCTTCAGAACCCACAAGCAGACGCAGCAGGTTGGTCAGTTGCCTTCGTCAAGAGTGGTATTGACCTTGACCAAGGCCTTTTCTTCGTCTGCTGTAGAATACGGCGGCTCTATCGTGATCCGTCATGGCGGGCAGCAATCCAAGAGGACCTCAAAGGCATATATGCTTGTTTGTCTGTCTCGCTACGAGGGCGATTCATTTGGAATTGGTGTGTGACCTGACTGCTGAGGCATTTATTGCTGCCTTTAAACGATTAATTGCCCGCCGCGGCATTCCCGGGGAAATGATGTCTGACAACATCACTAATTTTAAGGCCGCGAGTTCCACTTTGCGCGAGTTATACAAATTATTCACCTCTGAGGAATTTAAAACGAGTATTCACTCATTCTCACTTGCCCAAGGTTTCAAGTGGTCGTTCATTTCATCCTCCTCACCGCACTTCGGCGGCCTTTGGGAGAGTGGTGTAAAAGCGTCAAGCATCATCTGCGCCGCACCATTGGCGCCACCATTCTTAACTTTGATAAATTTAAAGCTTATTATAAGCTTCGTCAGAGGCTGCCACTGGGAGCGCTGGCTGTCTTGTTCTTGCCGACGGCGTTAGGATGTAATTTTTATGTGATTTTGTGTGTCTGTATGTTTTCAATTGTTCAAGAGTGTCTAGTTTTCGGCCTTTTGTGTATACATGTAGAATATCCATGTGGTAGAACATCGATCCTTCAAAAGTCGACGCTGTCGCCAAGAACAAGACGGACAGCGCTCCCAGTGGCAGCCTCTGACGAAGCTTATAATAAGCGGAAACTGGCTCAGGTTATAAGGTAAAACTTTTATGAAAAAACTTTGTGTTCCGAGTCGGTAGTGATATACTCATATTTAGTTAATCAACGGACACGTCATGGACAACGAAATCCAAGAATTAATCAAAATTCTTGGATTTTGTTGTCCACACTTCCTAGAATCTGGAATCATCCTTAGAAGCTGTGAGTGGTAAATGAAAGACCCTGTTGAAAGACCTAACAACCCATATTCTAGGGATCAAAATGTCAAGTGTAAAAATATTACGTTGAAGGCATTCCGAGTAAAGGGTTTAGCAGACAGAAATTGCCCATTCCTTAGGGGATTCAAAGTACAAAAACATACTTGTACAGTGTTATAAAAAATACAAGATATATTTTTTTACATACGTTTAAGATAATAAGTTTATAATAGACGTGTTGTGTTATAATTTAACACTCCATGTGCTACTTTTGTCATAATTGTTAAATATCTCCACAGGTTCTTTACTGTTAGTAACTGATAAAAAAAATTATGTCCAAGGCTTTCAGAAATGGAATTCACAGAACGTTAAGTTCATGTGTTACTTTTGTAGTAATTGTTAAATATCTTTACTGTCAGTAATTGATACAAATTTATATCCAAGGTTTTTAGAAAACGGAATTTACAGAATGTTCCCTGTTTTACAGAATACACAATTCCATTCAACCGATCTAAAAAAAACACATTTAATGAAATTTACTGATAAAACCGATTACTGGTTAACTGACAGCTTTGTGGTTACCCAGTTTTTAGTCTTTGACAGAGCATCGGGTAGTATTGGCCAGGCTAGAATACTTTAATTATTGAGTAAGTATTCATGAGTTAGTAACATAATTAGTTTACAATATTTACTGAATCTATTAATGAACTGTTGTAACGAGAAATCTGATTTGTTGTGAAAATAATACAAAACTTTATGTGTAACAAGCAGGGCCTGATTAACCATTAGGCTGAGTACTACTAGAGCCGGCCATGGTCGAAACTAGCGACTACCTGTACGTTTTTCTATCCAGAATGTGCAAGTAGGTTATTGGGGGGGGGGGGGCAACACCGTCTCTGTATCTGCTGACACTATTGCCGTTTAATTAACACTTTCTTTTTATTAATTAATCTTCCTTATATATTTATTGTTTACAATGTAAACTATTTAGTAAAAGTGCAAAATGCAAGTAGTTTTATACTTCACATAAAATGGTAATTATATAAAACAAAAATCTATAAACCTTTATTATTCCCTTGTAGTAATAAATTAGGCATCATTTCCAGAGACAAAACTGATACCCACATAAATTTTTTGTTTTGCAGTTTTTTGTTACTACAGTAATTTCACAATGTACTGAACTTACTATTCTTTGTACAAACATATATTCCAGATAAAGGTCAAATGAGAGCTGGATAACAAATAGGCCTAACTTTATTAAAACAATTCTTGAAACTATTATAACTTGTCTGGGCACCAACAGTATATCTTGTGCTTGTAATACAAAATTACTACTAATAATGTCACGTTAACTAATGTAAGAAAACGAATAAAAATACAAGTAGTTCTAATAAACACTTTGGTTATTTATCATTGTTTTTATAGTTCACTTAAGTTTTCCGTCAAAAGCAGAATCGATTGCTAAATAATTTCATTTTGTAACAATTATTTCGAATTGCTGTTATGGATGAAGTCTTTTCGGTAATTGTTTAGATGCTGGGGCTCAAAAAATTCCCAAGATAATTGAGAATGCTCTTACTCAATCTTCTACGATTAAATAAAATATTATAATCATATACTTAAATTGTTAATAAACACGAGAGGACACTCGTAGGAACACCGCTAAACAAACCGAAATTAAGTTACGGCCTATAGGTAAATTTTACGGAAATATCTCACTGTTGACGTAGTTGTTAGACTCGTCGATAGAGCGGCAGTGTTGTCCCCTGCTGTCTCCTCCATCGCTGTGCTACTTGCACATTCTGGATTGGAAAACGTATAGGTAGACACTAGTATGGTCGAACGCGTCCGTTTTACTTCCATATTCCTTAAGGAATGGAAGTATGGTGATGGCAAAAAAAATCGTGTTCGAGATTATTGCAGATTCTGATTCTACTACACTCAAAACATGAAAAAAAGTCGTTTTCCGAAAAGTGTCTGTGTGTCTGTCTGTCTGTCTGTCTGTCTGTCTATCTGTGTGTGTGTCTGTCTGTCTGTGTGTCTGTAGATTTTTTTTCTATGGCAAACGATAACTGCCGCAAATTCAAACAGAATCAAATAATTTTTTGCATGCAGCCCTGATTTGCAGAGTACTCGCGACCTATTGTTTTTGGTGAAGATCGGTTGAGGGAAAGGGGGTAGTTTACCTGCAACGGTTTTTTTTTAGCAAGGGTAATTTTGTTTGTTTGGCAAACGATAACAGCCGCAAATTCAAACAGAATCAAATAATGTTTCGCATACAGCCCTGAATTGTAGAGTTCTCAAGATCTGTTGATTTTGGTGAAGATCGGTTAAGGGAAAGGGATAGTTTACCTGTAACGTTTTATGTTTTAACAAGGGTATTTCCTATGGCAAACGATAACAGCCGCAAATTCAAACAGAATCAAAAGATTATTTGCATACAGCCCTAAATTGTAGAGTTCTCAAGACCTATTGTTTTTGGTGAAGTTCGGTTGAGGGAAAGGGGTAGTTTACCTGCAACGTTTTTTTAACAAGGGTATTTTCTATGGCAAACGATAACAGCCGCAAATTCAAACAGAATCAAATAATGTTTTGCATACAGCCCTGATTTGTAGAGTACTCAATACTTATTGTTTTTGGTGTAGATAGGTTAAGGGAAAGGGGTAGTTTACCTGTAACGTTTTATGTTTTAACAAGGGTATTTCCTATGGCAAACGATAACAGCCGCAAATTCAAACAGAATCAAAAGATTATTTGCATACAGCCCTAAGTTGTAGAGTTCTCAAGACCTTTTGTTTTTGGTGAAGATCGGTTGAGGGAAAGGGGTAGTTTACTAGCAACGTTTTTTTAACAAGGGTATTTTCTATGGCAAACGATAACAGCCGCAAATTCAAACAGAATCAAATAATGTTTTGCATACAGCCCTGATTTGTAGAGTACTCAAGACCTATTGTTTTTGGTGAAGATCGGTTAAGGGGAAGGGGTAGTTTACCTGCAACGTTTTTTTATCAAGCGTATTTTCTATGGCAAACGATAACAGCCGCAAATTCAAACAGAATCAAATAATTTTTTGCATACGTGCCTGAATTGTAGAGGTCTCAATGACTTTCGATTTTGGTGAAGATCGGTTAAGGGAAAGGGGTAGTTTACCTGCAACCTTTTACGTTTTAACAAGAGTAAAGTACTTGAAAATTTATTTAAACTTTTTGAAACAATGGTAATTGTTAAAAATAAAATAATTTTGTTGCCAGGCAATAAAATTATAATTTTTTCATTTTAATGTAATATAAAATTTTTCATTTAATACAGCAATAAAAAGGCAGGTAAGACACAGCCTGGCTGTTTGGGTGAAAATGATTTTAAATATAAATCTTAGAATATGGAAGTCATGTATGGTTCTCCATACCGATATTTTTCTATGGCAAACGATAACTGCCGCAAATTCAAACAGAATCAAATAATTTTTTGCATACAGCCCTGATTTGTAGAGTACTCACGACCTGTTGTTTTTGGTGAAGATCGGTTGAGGGAAAGGGGTAGTTTACCTGCAACGGTTTTTTTTTTATCAAGGGAAATTTTTTTTTTGGCAAACGATAACAGCCGCAAATTCAAACAGAATCAAATAATGTTTCGTATACAGCCCTGAATTGTAGAGTTCTCAAGACCTATTGTTTTTGGTGAAGATCGGTTAAGGGAAAGGGGTAGTTTACCTGTAACGTTTTATGTTTTAACAAGGGTATTTCCTATGGCAAACGATAACAGCCGCAAATTCAAACAGAATCAAAAGATTATTTGCATACAGCCCTAAATTGTAGAGTTCTCAAGACCTATTGTTTTTGGTGAAGATCGGTTGAGGGAAAGGGGTAGTTTACCTACAACGTTTTTTTAACAAGGGTATTTTCTATGGCAAACGATAACAGCCGCAAATTCAAACAGAATCAAATAATTTTATCCATACAGCCCTGATTTGTAGAGTACTCAAGACCTATTGTTTTTGGTGAAGATCGGTTAAGGGGAAGGGGTAGTTTACCTGCAACGTTTTTTATCAAGCGTATTTTCTATGGCAAACGATAACAGACGCAAATTCAAACAGAATCAAATAATTTTTTGCATACTCAGTGAATTGTAGAGGACTCAAGGCCTTTAGATTTTGGTGAAGATCGGTTAAGGGGAAGGGGTAGTTTACCTGCAACCTTTTACGTTTTAACAAGAGTAAAGTACTTGAAAATTTATTTAAACTTTTTGAAACAATGGTAATTGTTAAAAATAAAATAATTTTGTTGCCAGGCAATAAAATTATAGTTTTTTCATTTATGTATTTTTTTCTCAGTTATGTACTGTTTACGTTTCCATTTTATTATTATGACTACCGCAATGAAAAGGCAGGGAAGACACACACACACACACACACACACACACACACACACACACACACACACACACACACACACACACACACACACACACACACACACACACACACACACACACACACACACACACACACACACACACACACACACAATTCGCGTTATTTCTGGCCGCATTCATGTTTATTTTCTTACATTTGCACGATTTTAAATGGAAAGTGCCGAACCCATACCAACATAACGCATGCAAGCCGAAAAAGTGTCCAGCGTGGATAGCGATTTGCTTCCTGTGGATCGCTGGGCAGTGTAACTGCACGTGTTTACAGAGGAACGATTCATAGACAGACTTTTCGTCTTTAGGGAATGAACCCTCTGCAAGATGCTGAGGGTCCATGAGTGACTTCGGAGCGCTCCTTCTTTTCCGCGTGTTTGTTCTGTGAAACGTACACTGTAGATTCACAGCTTTATTCTAAGCAACGCTCAATAGGAAATGTTGAAAATTTTTGTCCACGGTGTACCCTCATACACACTAAACCTGCTCTGATGTTTTAATTACGGACATCATAATATTAAAACTTTGGAAACTTGAGCACTACGTAATGGAGATCAATCATTAACTTATACAAGCCATTAATTTTATGCATATATTTTATATATATGTGTACGTTATCGGCAACAAAGAAGTAGTTTTTGTTAAAATTCCTTCCCGGGATATTTGGCCGTAGTCCAATGTTTTCTACAAAACCAGACGTTTCGGCAATGCCATCGACTTCCATCATCAGTGAAAATCGAGTGCGATAACGTGAGGTGGTATATGTTAGTGACCACAGTACTGTGGTTAAGGCTGAAGCAGTAAGTAGAAAGAAGTAGTTTCTATGGTAATATTTCATTTCGAAAATGATTTTAAATATAAATCTTAGAATATGGAAGTCATGTATGGTTCTCCATACCGATATTTTGAAATGTAATTTGCATTTGCATCGGGCCTGCGGGGCGTCAAAGTTACAAGTGTAAAATTGGCTATACCGATGCCTGACATTTATGATGATCGTGCGTTCGATACCTATTTGGTAGGAACAGTTAAGGTCATTGCGTTTTGGGACAAACAACTGAGTATGTGTGTAAAGAAGAGGTAATATTCTGGAACAACGTGTAAATGCGAGAGATATGTTCGTTTGCGCTGTCGAAAGACCCCGCCAGGGACACAAGCGTAGGGGGACTCGTTATGAAACCGATAGAAGCCTCTTCGCACGTCGGAATACAGCACAAAGTGTTACGTAATAATGGATACTATGCAAGGAAAAAAAGAACTCTATGTTCGTTACGGAAGTCCCTGACCGTACAGTGCTCATTTCTCGCAGAGTTATCAAACTGAATGAGCAGCAAGACCACGGTTAGTTCGGGATTTCTGAAAAGACTGTGGCCACCAATGGCGTATGCAGGGAGGCTCAAGCCCCCCCCCCCACTGCAAAAATGTAATATGCTCTTCCTTAATTTACTTGGGCTCTCGTTTAAAATTACAAAATTGCATATTTCGGCCGATTTGGACGTGGATATAAATACTAACAAAATAAGTACTTTATAACAACAATTATTACTTCAGTTATAATTTATAGTTCATTGAGGGGTGTATTACGCTGAGTGTAACGTTCAGTAAGCTACTTGTTTTCTCTTTCACTCTCTCTCTCTCTCGCTCTCATTTGACGGCGCGGTGGCGCAGCAGTGAACCCTAAAAATCTTTACTTAAGTATTAATAATATTTTTATGAAACTTAAATAAGTACATAAACCTTTTTCATAAAATATTATTTAATACTTAAGTTAAATTCAGCATTTTTTTGGCAGATATCAGTCGATAAATAAAACGAAACTTTTAATAATGTTCCTAATTTCATATCTTGAATAATGCTGCTATAATAATGAACAAAAATTAAAACACTTTACATTTATACGAAATTTTTGGATAATTTTTTTTTTATAAGTCTCCCAATCACGAATATTGTAATAAATAAATAATAAATTGTAACCATTAACTGGCATACACTATGTACTCTATCTTATACTATCTAAGTTGTAGAAGAGTAGGCTAATATATGGACTGCTAAGGATCAAGCCCCCCCCCCGCTTCATTTCTGCGTACGCCACTGTTGGCCACATAGAGTTCTCGATATTTCACTCGTACAAAGAAACATCGTATGCAAACTAATCGTAGTTTTGTGACATAAAATATCAGATCAAGTAAAATAACTAATGTTAAAAGATTGTTGTCTTAAATTCGAATTTGCTGTTTATTTTTAATAGCGTAGTTAATAACATTTTGGAAAAAATATGAGTTCTTAAATTATGTCATTACACTGATAAAACAAACTGTACATATTTCCAAGAGTAACTGTCCTGGGAATCACGGGAAAAACTTGCATCGAACACATGGCAGCAGTTTGTACTATAGAAAGTGAGTTCGTCTGGCTCTGAGCCAGAATGTTACAATTAATTTATGTCATGACAGATTTTCCTCATTCACTTTCAAAAGTTCTGTAAATCACTGAATTTAAAGTTGCTAAACAATGAACTGGAATAATAATTATCTTGGGTCTGTTTTTACAATAACATTTCCTTGAAGACTAGATAATTAGTAGCGTAAATTTTTATTGTATAAATTGTTAATTGTTAGTTTTCTGCGAATTCTTGTATGCAGGTCATTCCATATCAAGTGCTCTGTGTCTAGGAAAACTAATTTCCACATAAAAGGATATTTTTTTAAGTTACTGTAGCCTATTCAAAACATTGCGGGCACATTGGGATGCGTTTGTGTTCATTTTAAACTTAGCGTAAATATATTCAGATGTTTGAAGAAACAATCAAATAATTTAAATTCCGCACTTGGCTGAAAATCTCGCACCCTTACACATATTAAACATTTTGTATGGGCTTCGTCGGAAGCATAATGAAGCTGTGAAACAGGTAACTTTGTACTACTCCAACTCCAACACACACCAAAGATTTTTAAGCTTATTTCGAACTTGTTAATATTAATAGAGTAAATATCACTATAATATTGACGACTCGGAACACAAAGTTTTTTATAAGTAAAAACGTAAAGTTTTACCTTACAGCCTAAACCGGCTTTCACCTATAGAAGGCTTCATCAGAGGCTGTCGTTAGTAGCGCTGCTCGTCTTGTTGTTGGCGGCGAGAAAGTGTTTCGAAAGATTGAAGCTGTGTGTGTGTGGTGAGATGTGTTCGAATAATGCGTGCGATTTGAATTGTGTCTGTTCGTTTAGGATGTCGTTTTTATTTGTTTTTGTGTGTTTGTATATTTCTTGTATATTCGAACACATCTCACCACACACACACAGCTTCAATCTTTCGAAACACTTTCTCGTCGCCAACAACAAGACGAGCAGCGCTACTAACGACAGCCTCTGATGAAGCCTTCTATAGGTGAAAGCCGGTTTAGGCTGTAAGGTAAAACTTTACGTTTTTACTTATAAAAAACTTTGTGTTCCGAGTCGTCAATATTATAGTGATATTTAGTTAAGTAACGGACACGTCATGGACAACGAAATCCAAGGATTAATAGAGTAATTGAATTGCCAACAGTAATGGATTATTTTTGTATAATTTTATCATATATTTACTATTTAAGCTTCTCTCTCTCCCCATCTTCACGTATGTAAAAGATTAAGAGATAGCCTACTATTGTGATTTGATTTAAAACTAACAACCAAGGTATTTCATAGTTTCCCCCGTTGTCAACGTGAAATTGCGTTGTTAATTGACAGCCTTTCAACGAAGTAACAAATTTAACAAATAATATGTATATTTACTGTGTCAACCGCTTTGCTTAAACGATAAAACTGGCTTCAAAAGACAACATTTCAAAGGGCTGACATTTTGTTTTAGCCTCCTCCGACAAATCCAGAGAGTCTCGGACGCGACTAGAGCCGCGGGTCTGAGACTTTCACTTTTTCAGTGTTGGCTACGAATAGTAGTTTAATAACTGAAATCTGGAATAATTTAAAAAAAGGTACTTTTCCAATACCCGTACCCTATATTTTCGATGTTTTTAATATGAGATTGTATCGATATACCACAATGTGAAAAAGAAGAAGTACTAATTGTATATTATTACTTCCATATTCCTTAAGGAAATGGAAGTATGGTGATGGCAAAAAAAATCGTGTTCGAGATTATTGCAGATTCTGATTGTACTACACTCAAAACATGAAAAAAAGTCGTTTTTACTTCCATATTCCTTAAGGAATGGAAGTATGGTGATGGCAAAAAAAATCGTGTTCGAGATTATTGCAGATTCTGATTCTACTACACTCAAAACATGAAAAAAAGTCGTTTTCCGAAAAGTGTCTGTGTGTCTGTGTGTCTGTCTGTCTGTCTGTAGATTTTTTTTCTATGGCAAACGATAACTGCCGCAAATTCAAACAGAATCAAATAATTTTTTGCATACAGCCCGGTTTTGCAGAGTTCTCGCGACCTATTGTTTTTGGTGAAGATCGGTTGAGGGAAAGGGGTAGTTTACCTGCAACGGTTTTTTTTTAGCAAGGGAAATTTTGTTTGTTTGGCAAACGATAACAGCCGCAAATTCAAACAGAATCAAATAATGTTTCGCATACAGCCCTGAATTGTAGAGTTCTCAAGACCTATTGTTTTTGGTGAAGATCGGTTAAGGGAAAGGGGTAGTTTACCTGTAACGTTTTATGTTTTAACAAGGGTATTTCCTATGGCAAACGATAACAGCCGCAAATTCAAACAGAATAAAAAGATTATTTGCATACAGCCCTAAATTGTAGAGTTCTCAATACCTTTTGTTTTTGGTGAAGATCGGTTAAGGGAAAGGGGTAGTTTACCTACAACGTTTTTTTAACAAGGGTATTTTCTATGGCAAACGATAACAGCCGCAAATTCAAACAGAATCAAATAATTTTCTGCATACAGCCCTGATTTGTAGAGTACTCAAGACATATTGTTTTTGGTGAAGATCGGTTGAGGGGAAGGGGTAGTTTACCAGCAACGTTTTTTATCATGCGTATTTTCTATGGCAAACGACAACTGCCGCAAATTCAAACAGAATCAAATAATTTTTTGCATACAGCCCTGATTTGTAGAGTACTCGCGACCTATTGTTTTTGGTGAAGATCGGTTGAGGGGAAGGGGTAGTTTACCTGCAACGGTTTTTTTTATCAAGGGAAATTTTTTTTTTTTTTGGCAAACGATAACAGCCGCAAATTCAAACAGAATCAAATAATGTTTCGCATACAGCCCTGAATTGTAGATTTCTCAAGACCTATTGTTTTTGGTGAAGATCGGTTGAGGGAAAGGGGTAGTTTACCTGCAACGTTTTTTTAACAAGGGTATTTTATATGGCAAACGATAACAGCCGCAAATTCAAACAGAATCAAATAATGTTTTGCATACAGTCCTGATTTGTAGAGTACTCAAGACCTATTGTTTTTGGTGAAGATCGGTTAAGGGGAAGGGGTAGTTTACCTGCAACGTTTTTTTATCAAGCGTATTTTCTATGGCAAACGATAACAGCCGCAAATTCAAACAGAATCAAATAATTTTTTGCATACGTCCCTGAATTGTAGAGGTCTCAATGACTTTCGATTTTGGTGAAGATCGGTTAAGGGGAAGGGGTAGTTTACCTGCAACCTTTTACGTTTTAACAAGAGTAAAGTACTTGAAAATTTATTTAAACTTTTTGAAACAATGGTAATTGTTAAAAATAAAATAATTTTGTTGCCAGGCAATAAAATTATAATTTTTTCATTTTAATGTAATATAATATTTTTCATTTAATACAGCAATAAAAAGGCAGGTAAGACACAGCCTGGCTGTTTGGCTGAAAATGATTTTAAATATAAATCTTAGAATATGGAAGTCATGTATGGTTCTCCATACCGATATTTCGTAAAGTGTCTGTGTGTGTGTCTGTCTGTAGATTTTTTTTTCTATGGCAAACGATAACAGCCGCAAATTCAAACAGAATCAAATATTTTTTTGCATACAGCCCTGATTTGTAGAGTACTCACGACCTATTGTTTTTGGTGAAGATCGGTTGAGGGAAAGGGGTAGTTTACCAGCAACGGTTTTTTTTTATTAAGGGTTATTATTTTTTTTTTGCAAACGATAACAGCCGCAAATTCAAACAGAATCAAATTACTTCCATATTCCTTAAGGAAATGGAAGTATGGTGATGGCAAAAAAAATCGTGTTCGAGATTATTGCAGATTCTGATTGTACTACACTCAAAACATGAAAAAAAGTCGTTTTTCGTAAAGTGTCTGTGTGTCTGTCTGTAGATTTTTTTTTCTATGGCAAACGATAACAGCCGCAAATTCAAAAAGAATCAAATAATTTTTTGCATACAGCCCTGATTTGTAGAGTACTCACGACCTATTGTTTTTGGTGAAGATCGGTTGAGGGAAAGGGGTAGTTTACCAGCAACGTTTTTTTTTTATTAAGGGTTATTTTTTTTTTTTTGCAAACGATAACAGCCGCAAATTCAAACATAATCAAATAATGTTTCGCATACAGCCCTGAATTATGGAGTTCTCAAGACCTATTGTTTTTGGTGAAGATCGGTTAAGGGAAAGGGGTAGTTTACCTGCAACGTTTTATGTTTTAACAAGGGTAATTTTTTCTATGACGAACGATAACTGCCGCATATTCAAACAGAATCAAATAATTTTTTGCATACGTCACTAAATTGTAGAGAACTCAAGGCCTTTTGATTTTGGTGAAGATCGGTTGAGGTGAAGGGGTAGTTTACTTGCAACCTTTTACGTTTTAACAACAGTAAAGTACTTGAAAATTCATTTAAACTTTTTCAAACAATGGTAATTGTTAAAAATAAAATAATTTTGTTGCCAGACAATAAAATTATAATTTTTTCATTTTAATGTAAATCTTGTATGAAAAAAAATATATCGTTCGTGGCAGGCAAGCATATCTCATTTATGTAATGTTTACATTTCCATTTTATTATTATGACTACCGCAATAAAAAGGCAGGGAACACACACACACACACACACACACACACACACACACACACACACACACACACACACACACACACACACACACACACACACACACACACACACACACACACACACACACACACACACAATTCGCGTTATTTCTGGCCTGATTCATGTTTATTTTCTTACATTTGCACGCTTTTTAAATGGATAGTGCCGAAACCCATACCAACATAACGCGTGCAAGCCGAAAAAGTGTCCTGCGTGGATAGCGATTTGCTTCCTGTGGATCGCTGGGCAGTGTAACTGCACGTGTTTACAGAGGAACGATTCATAGACAGACTTTTCGTCTTTAGGGAATGAACCCTCTGCAAGATGCTGAGGGTCCATGAGTGACTTCGGAGCGCTCCTTCTTTTTCGTGTGTTTGTTCTGTGAAACGTACACTGTAGATTCGCAGCTTTACTCTAAGCAACGCTCAATAGGAAATGTTGAATATATTTGTCCACGGTGTACCCTCATACACACTAAACCTGCTCTGATGTTTTAATTACGGACATCATAATATTAAAACTTTGGAAACTTGAGCACTACTTAATGGAGATCAAACATTAACTTATACAAGCCATTAATTTTATGCATATTTTTTATATATATGTGTACAACGTTATCGGCAACAAAGAAGTAGTTTTTGTTAAAATTCCTTACCGGGATATTTGGCCGTAGTCCAATGTTTTCTACAAAACCAGACGTTTCGGCAATGCCATCGACTTCCATCATCAGTGAAAATCGAGTGCGATAACGTGAGGTGGTATACGTTAGTGACCACAGTACTGTGGTTAAGGCTGAAGCAGTAAGTAGAAAGAAGTAGTTTCTATGGTAATATTTCATTTCGAAAATGATTTTAAATATAAATCTTAGAATATGGAAGTCATGTATGGTTCTCCATACCGATATTTTTATTTCTTAATGTAAAGCGAAAATACGTGATATTTACATTTGTGAGCTTAGGTAATAATGGTCTTTGGCTTTCAGGTTACTGTTCCAAAAAATAAAAACCCAAGATTAGAAAAAATAGGACGTTTAATGTGTATACACAATGCTTGAAAGAGAGTTACATTATCAACAAAGAACATAACGTTTTTGACATGATAATGTCTTTTAGCTGGACATCGTTTGAAACTTGCTGTAACATTTTATTTACCGTCATGCTGTAGACGTCATCATTGCGTGATTTCCACACTTTCGATTTCCCACAGTCTAGAAATCTTATTTTTAAAGCCTAAAAACATCATGCTTCGATGTTTCGGTTTCATCGAAATTCTTTCTTTTTAACAAAAACGACAACAGAAAAAGTAAAGTAAAGAATACAATTATTTATGGAAAAAAGACAACGTATTAACATTTTTAAAACAAAATTTGTTACTCGTTAGGTGGCCAATATTCTTTTATGTTACCGTATTCAATAAAATCTCGAAAACTTCACTGGAAGCGAATTTTGTGCGAAACAAAAAAAAAGAGAGACGAGTTGGTTGCTTTTCCAATAATCTGCACAAAAAATCGAGTGTCAGTGGAAAAAGGAATGTTATTATTATTATTTTATTATTACATATAATAATAGGCACGTCTCCACCTCGCCCTCCCATGGGCCACTCCGCCATACATCGAGTTATTTTTTTTTTATGGGGATTTCACAAAAAGCGAGTATTATTTTAAAGGCACATTGGTTTCCATGTGTAATTTTAGTTTGCTTAACAACGTCAGCTTTTGGCGTCACAGGCTTACGTTATATTCTTGGAGTTATATTCTTGGTAGTATCATTTCTCGTAAAAATATAACAATGAAACACGACTGCAATCGTCAACAAATTATTTTATAACACACACAAATAAATTTTTACGATTTCTATTATCTAACTAAAATTAGATGCAGTATTCTCTACATATCAATCCCAATAATCGCGTAATCGAAATATCGAAAATGAGTGTGGGTACGGTTACTGCGAAAGTACAAAAAAAAAAAAAAAAAAAAAATATATATATATATATATACAATTTGTATATAAATTACATAACATATACTTGAGATTAACAGTTGAAATAAACTAAAAATTAAATAAATTTGTATTAAAAAATGTAAGAACCTCACTTTAAGATTTGTAAAATTAAAGATTATTACTAAGGCCCGCGTTCATTTTTTTAGCATATGTTATAATGAAAAGGAAGCACTAATCTGTGCCTATGTGTTTTATGCCACTTACGAGATGAAAATTAACAAATTAAAGAAGATTATATTTCATTTTTGTGGCACAGACTAATAAATTTTTTCAGATAAATAATTGTTCAGCGTTTTGAAGGGTTTGTCGACTGTCAGTGTTTTCACTTTAACATCGCGCTGAAAGTGAAAAATCTTAGTTCTTAGTGTTGCGAATCAAACCATCACAGTTCGATTGACAGGCAGACTGTGTTGCACAAAAAATGTCGTCAGGTCTTGCCAGAAAAAAGTTGTTTTTTGGCGAACCCAAAGAATAATTATGGGTCCCCAACAATGTAACAACAAATATGCCTACATATCGTACCTTTAGAACTGTCTATACGAATTTTTCAGACTTCTGGAATCTTTTTTCAAATAAACTAACATTCGCAAAAGCTCTGTTTTAATATTATGTTTACTGGGTGGAGTGAAATAATTTTGTCTACTGACACTTTCCAATTACTGTATTCTTTAGCAAAACATTGATTACTTTATCAGTGATTAATGCTGCTTTCTAAGGAACAACCTTTTTGTCTCTATAAAGTTATGATTTAATTGTATCTTGTTATCTGGTCTATGCAAGTTTTTTGTATTATATTTAATGTGTACTGCATTTTTCTCACAAGAAACACAAATTTTTAGATAGAAATTTTTTCTAAAAATCAGTGTCCCTTGTCAGAAGTGTGCAGTAGGCTACATATTATTAATAATCAGACACGCCATGCACCAAACCAACGATCTAAGATTCTAAAATTTTTACATTTCGGTTTGTTTTATGAATTACTTAAAGTCTTTGTAATTTCCACTCCAGACCTTCATGCCAAACCTTATCAAATGCTTGTGCTGCATCAAAAAAGATACTTGCGCATATTTTTTTATTCTCAAGTGCATTTTCTATTATACTCGTAATACTGTGCACTTGGTCTATCGTTGAGTGCCTCTGTCTAAAGCCTAATTGATGATCAGGGATAAGAGTTCTATCTTCAATAAGAGGCTTAGGCTAAGTCTTTTTAGTAGCAGTTTCCAAACAATTTTGAAATTACTGGAAGCAAATAAATTGGTCTATATGGCTTCCTATAATTTGGTGGCTTATCTGGTTTTAATATCATAATAACTTCAGCTACCTTCCACTGTAAAGGAACATACTTCAACCTTAAGGATGTGTTAATTAGATTTTATAAATGATTTAATTTATACAAATAGACATTAATCATCAAAATACATTTTGATGTCTCTCTCTCTCTCATATACACACACAAACATTTAAAATTTTCCCTTAACATTTTGATGTTATAATTGAATTTTTAATTAAAACTACCTGATTATTATTCATTTTGCAATTTTAATTCATTCAACAGTTAAGTAAAGATGCATGGAAACTGTTACTATTAGTAGTAATTTTGTATTACAAGGACAAGATATAGCCTACTGTTGGTGCCCAGACAAGTTATAATAGTTTCAAGAATTGTTTTAATAAAGTTAGAGACGAATATAGGCCTATTTGTTATCCAGCTCTCATTTGACCTTTATCTGGAATATGTGTTTGTACAAAGAATAGTAAGTTCAATATATTGTGAAATTACTGTAGTAACAAAAAACTGCAAAACAAAAAATTTATGTGGGTATCAGTTTTGTCTCTGGAAATGATGCCTAATTTATTACTACAAGGGAATAATAAAGGTTTATAGATTTTTGTTTTATATAATTACCATTTTATGTGAAGTATAAAACTACTTGCATTTTGCACTTTTACTAAATAGTTTACATTGTAAACAATAAATATATAAGGAAGATTAATTAATAAAAAGAAAGTGTTAATTAAACGGCAATAGTGTCAGCAGATACAGAGACAGTGTTGCCCCCCCACCAATATGTTACTTGCACATTCTGGATAGAAAAACGTACAGGTAGACGCTAGTTTCGACGATGGCCGGCTCTAGTAGTACTCAGCCTAATGGTTAATCAGGCCCTGCTTGTTACACATAAAGTTTTGTATTATTTTCACAACAAACAGATTTCTCGTTACAACAGTTCATTAATAGATTCAATAAATATTGTAAACTAATGTTACTAACTCATCAATACTTACTCAATAATTAAAGTATTCTAGCCTGGCCAATACTACCCGATGCTCTGTCAAAGACTAAAAACTGGGTAACCACAAAGCTGTCAGTTAACCAGTAATCGGTTTTATCAGTAAATTTCATTAAATGTGTTTTTTTAGATCGGTTGAATGGAATTGTGTATTCTGTAAAACAGGGAACATTCTGTAAATTCCGTTTTCTAAAAACCTTGGATATAAATTTGTATCAATTACTGACAGTAAAGATATTTAACAATTACTACAAAAGTAACACATGAACTTAACGTTCTGTGAATTCCATTTCTGAAAGCCTTGGACATAATTTTTTTTATCAGTTACTAACAGTAAAGAACCTGTGGAGATATTTAACAATTATGACAAAAGTAGCACATGGAGTGTCAAATTATAACACAACACGTCTATTATAAACTTATTATCTTAAACGTATGTAAAAAAATATATCTTGTATTTTTTATAACACTGTACAAGTATGTTTTTGTACTTTGAATCCCCTAAGGAATGGGCAATTTCTGTCTGCTAAACCCTTTACTCGGAATGCCTTCAACGTAATATTTTTACACTTGACATTTTGATCCCTAGAATATGGGTTGTTAGGTCTTTCAACAGGGTCTTTCATTTACCACTCACAGGTTCTAAGGATGATTCCAGATTCTAGGAAGTGTGGACAACAAAATCCAAGAATTTTGATTAATTCTTGGATTTTGTTGTCCATGACGTGTCCGTTGATTAACTAAATATGAGTTTACTACCGACTCGGAACACAAAGTTTTTTCATAAAAGTTTATCTTATAGCCTGAGCCAGTTTCCGCTTATTATAAGCTTCGTCAGAGGCTGCCACTGGGAGCGCTGTCCGTCTTGTTCTTGGCGACAGCGTCGAATTTTGAAGGATCGATGTTCTACAACATGGATATTCTACATGTGCACACAAAAGGCCGAAAACTAGACACTCTTGAACAATTGAAAACATACAGACACACAAAAACACATAAAAATTACATCCTAACACCGTCGGCAAGAACAAGACGGCCAGCGCTCCCAGTGGCAGCCTCTGACGAAGCTTATAATAAGCGAAAACTGGTTCAAAAGTTCAGGTAAAAACTTTTACGTTTTTACCAATAAAAAACTTTGGGTTCGGAGTCGGTAGTGATATACTTATATTTAGTTTTTTTATTCATACTTTTAATTGCAACTTTACATTGATGTTGAGTAGTTACTCGTGTAAGTATCAGTACAGTTTGGGTTTTGAAACAATTCTAAATCTCAGAGGATATTCTAAGCCACTGGACACTTTGTAGTTTCTACCAAACTCATTACCCAGGTCACTGCAGATTGTATGATTTATAGAATTCTTCAATTTCTAGCCAGCAACAACGCTGGGCGAGGGGCGTGGAGGTGACAGGGACAAGCAGTGAAAGTGAGTGACCTTGACGGTACTACTTCCATGCAGTTAACTATAGCTGGTGTGAAACATCGGATAATACATGTGAGTTGTATACAGTGAAATGAAAAGCGAGCCATATTAACCCAAATTTTATTATACTGTATTATGTAAAGTAATGATCAGATAGAAATGTATAATGTGTTGAGAATGGTATCTGACACAAAAGCCATGGGAACTAAAGGTGAATGTCAAGAAGATTAAATGTCGTTTGTAAGTAAAAGCATGTGCAAAGGAGTGGAGTTGGATAATTGAAGAAATCAAATGAGTGAAGCAATTTCGCTACTCAGCACGGTATGATTACACAAGACAAAATGTGAGTATCAGAAGTATAGCACTTCCTAAACAAATTTTTCATATTAAAAGCAAGTCTGCTTACAAATAATTGTATGAATTTAGAAATCAGAAAGGATTTTACAGAAGCTCTCATTTGGAGTGTTGAGATTCATAAAAATTAAAACTTGTACCATGGAAGTGAAGAAGAAGCCTTATTTAGAGTCAAGGGAGATATGAATTGTTGTATATTTTAAGTATTATCATTTAGTTTTGTTTTTGTATCACTGCTAGTTACTGAAATAGTTGTTACGTTTCAAAGTTTCCACTTAAAAGAAAACACCTTGAGGCTCCCTTTCTCTAGTGAAAGTGAGTTTTGGCTAAACTCGTCACCCTTAAAAATTTTAAATAGGTTTCACTTAGTAAACAACTGAACAGTATATAAATGGAATGAAACATCCAATAATAAAATAAACCTCCGCTCAACAGTCCGTTAAGGACCAAGGCGTACCGCGCGGCTTTTGTGTTAGTGTGACGGTGTATGGCTAGTACTACGCGCCACCAGCTGCTAGTTGCGGTATTCACAGCCAGGAGGTTGAAAATGAAACATCCAAACGATCATCAATACCAGAGGGTGTAGTACGACAGATTGTCAGTGACAGGCTCGTTGAATAGTTGACTAGATGTAAACTAGGTAAAGTAGAGAATTAATTTATAATTGTACGTAAAGAAGTTGTTAAGTGTTAATGAAGAGTTGGAATTATAAAGTAACAAAGAATAGAATCTTAGAAGAGTTAATGTAAAAGGAAATTAATTGTACTTATTGTGAAATAGAATA
The DNA here is from genome assembly GCA_034769895.1 of Magicicada septendecula. NCBI lineage: Eukaryota > Metazoa > Arthropoda > Insecta > Hemiptera > Cicadidae > Magicicada > Magicicada septendecula. The sequence goes on from CM068368.1 coordinate 863,119,748, forward strand.
ACTAGTAGGATTGCATTCTATCAAGTAATTGTCTGATGTTAGAATAAATCAGACAATTCTTTGGTATCTTTTGAATTTCTTAATTCTTAATCGGGCAACGTACTCCTATTAAAATTTGCTTAGCCACTCGAGCAAATAGTAAACTGTCATTACATTCGTACAGTTGGTAACAGAATACAGAGAAAGATGACAAAGACAAGTTGAAGAAAAAGAAATGTTGAAGTTTTAAAGGAGACTTAACAACATGGTAACTGGTAATTTTCAATCATTTATAGAAGTAATGGAAAAGATGAAGATAATATTTGTAAGCCATACACTCAGAAATAATGGAATTATTCTGAACATTCTTGAAGGAAAATTATTGGGAATGCAGGCAGTGGCAGATTTGTGCATAGGCAAAGTAGCAAATGCCTACAGGCGGCAAAATTTGAGGGGTGGCAACATTTTTGAAAGGTGAAATTTGATGGCCGTATGTTAGTTTTATACCTAAGAGATGTTTCAAATGGTGCTCCAGTTCGTCCCAATACGATAAGAAACTTTTAAAAATATATATTGTTTAGTAACTAAGCTTATTACATAGAGAACATATTTACATGCATTATCTATTGTATTATTTACATGATATGATTGTATTATTTATATTTACATAATACTTCCATTGTATTAATTATTTATTTAACTATTAATTCGTTTACATTCAAATTTTGAACATCCTTTACTGTCTGTAATTTGATGCGAGTGAATGTCGATAGATGCCACTATAAAAGAGGCATAATTTCAAGACTATAAAAGTCATAGACTGTGAGTGTAGCATAATTTCGTACCAACTGTGACCAGCACAATGCACATTTTTGGTGTGATGTGTGCTTGTGCGTAAAGTGTGAGTTGTCTGATCACTATTTCTTTACCCCACCACCACCACCACCACCACCACCACCACCACCACCACCACCACCACCACCACCACCACCACCACCACCACCACCACCACCACCACCACCACCACCACCACCACCACCACCACCACCACCACCACCACCACCACCACCACCACCACCACCACCACCACCACCACCACCACCACCACCACCACCACCACCACCACCACCACCACCACCACCACCACCACCACCACCACCACCACCACCACCACCACCACCACCACCACCACCACCACCACCACCACCACCACCACCACCCCTTCTTGGGTTTGTTTACTCATCAATGTATTGTATTTTACTTCAGTTATTATTCTTCAGTTCATTGATTCAGACTTCAGTTAAAATGTTTTGGAATAAACACGGCTACAGTAACTTAATGTCTTATTGTACTCTTCCTAGTACGTTATATAAATTGTTTTATAGAAATGTATTAAGAAAAATTGGTAATAAAATATATAAAGAACAAATTTTAGGCTAACTAAAAATATGAAGGATTGTAAATGTAAATGCACCCCCCCCCCAACAGAGATTTGTGGGAGGGTGGCAAATTTATACTGCCTACGGGCGGCAAACTGGTAAATCCGTCCCTGAAGGCAGGGAGATGTTTGAGCAGTCAGGGGCACTGAGAAGGAAACACTTGGACAGTGGAAGTTAGGAGGGATGATGCACTCAAAACAATAATAGAAGACAGGAAGTCTCTTCTAATGAATGAAGAGGGAAGAGGAAGAATATGGAATATGCATTTCCGTCAACACAAGCAGACAGTTACAAAGCTGTTTTGAAAAAAAAAAAAATTATTACAAGAAATCTTATTAGCACATTTCACGTAACAGTACATACAATTTCTATGTATACAAAAGTTTGCTTTCAGTTGGAATATAAGAAATATGGAAGGTGGAATAGTTGAGGCTTGACTTTCCAAAATACGCATAACCAACTCGTGTGTTTATTGACACCAAAAGTGTCAATAATCCTGTAGAGCATTGTTTCTTTATCATGGCGTGTGGTGTTTGATGTTATCAGGCATTACCTATATCTTTTCAATGGGACATTTTAAACAGTTTACAATTTGTAGACTCAAAACAGTTATTAATACCCTGAAGGTTGTAATGTGAACAAGGTCAAACAATAATTTTTCGGCTACTTTCTAATCTTATCAAATCATTGACTAAATAATTACTTTTAGTGGCAGTAATTGATAAAATTTGCAATTATAACAAAACGAGCTGTGAAAATAATAATTACGGTCACCTCATGTACAAAAAAAGCTTTGTTGTAACCTATCGAGTGGCTGCTAAGCTACAACTGTTTGTTTGACGTGTTTCCGGAGGTGAAGTTGAATCATTAGAATGAACCGTTCTTCTTGAAGACAATTTATTGTGATTAGCAAAATACAAACGAACTTTTACAAGTTACTTTATACAACTCTTCTTGACAAACTATAAGTCAGTTAATTCAATTACTGTTTTAAACTCTAAGTACCTTCAATTACTAGTACTTAGTTCACAAATTAATGTAACTACTTTTAGCTACTTCAAAAATTACAAAAACAAACTATTGACAACATCTGGTTTTCCGGCTCTCTAAGAACACCTTCCAACACAGATCAAAGTCAAAATAAAAATGAGAAAAGATGAGTAAGTTCTCTTGGACCGCTTACACAATCAGATCTGTCTTCTCCAGCAAATGCTAGAGTTTTTATAGTACATCATCGTGGGTGTAACCCTTAATTTTAGTGGTGGGACTGTTCCCTCCTCTTAATTCTAAATCCTTAACTATGATAAGCTAAATCTATTGGAAGTGAGGGTAAATCTCTTATAATTTTATAGGAACTATTACTATTCATCTGAGATACTGCATCACGTGACCCTACGTCACGATTTGGGGGTGTTTTACTACTTTAGATTAAAAGTTCTCACGGAATAAAACACCTGCTCTCACCAATGTTCACACGGAGTACACCTGGCTTCACACTTGTGACCCATTACTTGACTCCCCCAAAAGGATATCAACTTTATGTGACATTTTATATTTCCTGTCTGGACCTTGTCACCATTAATTCTTATTTGATGTGTCTCGCCAGATTTCCTACGATTATCACTTCCTGGACAGTTACGCTTATTGAGAAAGAGGGTGAGATCTAATTAACAAACCCTGGGAAAGTTCCTAAAACTATTTTTATGTTCAAAACATATGCTACAGTCTTGTATACACACCTGACACCTGTCTCTGTTTCTCCACACAACTAAGAATTTCTTATATTCTCACTTCTAAGTAACAATTATGCTACAAGTACAGTAAGTACAATTGACAATTACAACAGCTTTCACAATAGTAGTAGTAGTAGTGGTAGTGGCAGTAGAAGTAGTAGTAGTAATAGTAGTAGCAGTAGTAGTAGTAGTAGAGTATGAATTAATATAATTATAACATGAGTAGGTATTTTATGTTCCGATACTGTAACATATATCTCTTATTAAAAATACTAATTTTTTCCAACATATGAATTATGTCACAGATTGGCAAGTCATTTACAGATGTGACAAGAGCTCTATAACTTGACAGGAACTTTATATACCAGATGTAATTTTACACTTTCAACAGCATTTTTTTTTCATAATATTAAATACATTTGTGCATGTGCATGCTCTCTCTCTCTCTCTCTCTCTCTCTCTCTCTCTCTCTCTCTCTCTCTCTCTCTCTCTCTCCACACACACACACACACACACACACACACACACACACACACACACACACACACACACACACACACACACACACACACACACACACACACACACACACACACACACACACACACACACACACACACTAAAGTGTGTATAATAAAGTTCCTTTTCTTGACATGTTAAACTGCTCAGATCAGAATGTACTCACTCTTAGTGGTGAGACATGTTTTAACACTAATTTATTTTATAATGAAGTTTCCTACACAAGTATTTGTTTAATTTCTTTGCTTTTACGTTTTGTTGAAACAAATTTTTCTGCGTTTTGTAAGCAGGCTTTTTTTTACAATTACAGTTTTGTTTGTTTATGTAGTTGCTACTTTTTAATGTTGATTGTTGATCAGCTGTTTTTATACTATGATTTATTACGTTATTTGTATATATTTTCCGGAGCAGTGTAGGTTTTATTAAATAGGAATCTATTCAATCACAAGAGCTATGGCCACGGAAGAGTGCACGCACGCACACACACACACGTGCACACACACACACACACACACACACACACACACACACACACACACACACACACACACACACACACACACACAAATCTCATAGGCACATGTGTAAATAATTACCATGTAATATCTTCAAATAAATACACTGTAAGTGGGTTTATTTACACTTGACATACATTTCACAGAAATTGTTCTGTATCTTTAGAGGTTTGTTTGAATTGTAATTGAATGTTTCGCTTACAATATACTTAATGGATAATTGATTTTACTTCGATTCTATTTTCAATTGTTTTAATGTTTATGTAGTCAGCTATTTATTATATATTTGTTTTATTATTCTAATAAATGTATGATTTTAAATAAATTGTCTTGTTTTGTTTTTATTTGAAGTTGTTCTTTAATTAGTAGATTATTATTATTGTGTTTGTAAAAATGTTACGACGGTCTACTCGATCGTATCGTCGTAGGTACAGTGGAAACAAAATAAGTACAAGACACCAATTAAGTACACCAATAGAACACAACACTTAACTAATAACCACTTGAACGCGCACAGTAATTTCGCCCAACAATAACTCTCGAACCACACGGTCAATATATCGCACTAATACTGAAACTTAAGGCCGCTGCCACCATGTATTTATAGCCGCCGAAAATCTAGACGATTCCTAATTGCATCTTAGCGTCCGTATGAACTACGTAATTAACTGCGGCCTTGACACAGTCCGCACGGCTGGCGGCATCAAGAGTCTTCTGGCACATTCGTCAAACACGTAGATTGTTCTGTGATGTCGTAACATGCCCCCTCCTTAAGCCCATTCGTCCCGAACTGGCAAACCGTCTCTGAAGTAATACTCGACCGACCAGGCGATTTAGGTGGACGTCCTTGCGAAAGATAATTCTCCGGTTCTTCGAATTCAGTCTCGTGTGATCTGAACATCACGTTCCCAGGAGCGAGTCTTCCGCTCAACCACTAGTTTTACTGGAATCACTCCCGTTGCATCATGTACTGATGACGTAAACACCACTGGCTGACCCAAGTTTGTTTGGTTCTCGTCAACAACTTATTTTGTAACCTCATCTTCAGCCACTTTTCCCTCGGGCGCTTCTATCAGCTCAGGAACGAGCAAGAGTTTTGTCTCTCTCGACACCCATAGTTGGTTTTCCAGTCACTTCTTTTGTTGTTACTCTTATTTGTATTTTCTCTGCTACTTCTTCCTCCATTTCCTCTTGACCAGACCTGTTGACTTTTTCTTCGACTAATGCCACTCGCTTAATCGAATGGTTGGTAGACCCTGTCATTTTAGCCATGCAAAGCTTTATCTTCTTTGGCCAACCTTCAGGACATTCTCTCTTAAGTCCACAAGGAATCCGTAGCCATTCATAATGTCCGTGCCAAGAATCACTTCATCGACAATGTCTGCAACGAGCATTTGGTGGCTAAACTCGAGAAGACCCAGGCGTACACGTACGTCTACCTTTCCTAGCACCTTGACGGGACTTCCAGTCACAGTCTGTATTGTACAAGAGCTAATTAGAGGCTGGCAGTTGCTGACTAAGTCAGGGCGCACAATGGACACTGTTGCACCCGTGTCAACTGTAAATGATGTTGGTTTACCTTCCGCAAATCCATTAACAATCAAGTTTCCACTGGTCTTATGTAGCGTGGAAACTGTGTGCTGTTCTGAGGCTTTACTTCTCCAATTGGTGCGATCACTCTCTTCTCTCGGTATCTTCTTCTCCCAACAGTCTACCTGTAGATGACCACGTTTTCCACAGTTGTAACATTTCGGTCTTCTGTCTTTTTCAAATCGTTGTGACTCTCTTGAACTTTTGAATTGTTTGTCCGACAACATTGTTTTTCTGCACCCATCGTAACGACAATGTGATACAGGGATCTTCTGACTGCAACGTGGTGGCACAAACCCATTAATGTAGAGGGACGCTGACTTGGCAGCTTCAAACTCTAGAGCGTGAACACTAGCTTCTGAGCTATTTCGGTGTCTTGCCATTTGTAACACTTGCTGAAGTTCACAATCTCCGATACCATCAATAAATGTCTGCACCGCAAACCTTATTCGAAAGTCTTCTGGTGCTTCAGGATAGGCCAATCTAATCAATCTGTCAATACTTGCTTCAAACTCTTGAAGACTCTCCCCGGAACGTTGTCGTCTTGTTCTCAACTGAGCGTAGTACACCTCTCGCAAATGTTTATCACCGTAGCGTAATTCTAGAGCTTTTATCAACTCGGCATAGATGTTTTGGCTGTCAGGTGGGACTTTCTGTGGTAATTCTGCCGCAGGTCCTTTTAATGCGAGAACGAGTGAGACTGCCTCGTCTTTCTCCGTCCAATTATTTGCGCACGCAGCAGCTTCGAATTGGCGTAAATACGTCGCCCAGTGCGTGCTTCCATCAAAGGTTGGAGCTTTGACATGAACTGTCCCTACTGCAGGCAAAGTTACTTTCTCTATTGACTTATTTTCTGCGTCTTTTTCTGTCTTTATCATTGGTACAGTCTGTTCACAAAGTTGTTTTGGTTGTAACTTCAGGCACTGCTGGACTTCATTTTTAATCTGCTCTTTTATATTTGTAATCGAGTCTTCTATTTTTGTTGACATAGCTTTTTCCACACTCGTGACTGATTTTTCTACTTCAGCTATTTTATTAGACATCGATTCTTCAACACTCGAGACAGATTTTTCTACTTCAGCTATTTTTAATGTTATTGATTCTTGTACGTCCGATATTTTAGTAACTTGTTTATTAAGCTCACCTCGTAGGAGACCCAACTCTGCAGTGGTTTGTTCTTGTGTCTGCTTTTGCTCCTGTATTAACTCCTTGATGTCTTCTGTTTCACACTTCTGTTCTTCTTTTTGTCTTTCTTCTGTTTCAAGCATTAGTGCTTTCTGACGTTCCTCTGCTTCTTCTCTTTCTTGTCTTCGTTCTTCTTTTTGTTGTCTTTCTGCTTTTTCCTGTGTCTCCCGCAGCAGTGTTTGTAAAGCTTCCATCATCTGATTGGCATCCATGTTTACCGATTAATTACGAATTACACTCGTCTTGTACAAAGTCTCCACTGTTTCCTCTGTTAACCATTCTATCCCACTTCTGACACCACTGTTACGATGGTCTACTCGATCGTCGTAGGCACAGTGGAAACAAAATAAGTACAAGGCACCAATTACGTCACTAATCACCAGCTTTAATTTCCACAGTTAACAGTTCGTAATTAACAACACAGTCTCTACAACAAATCAAATAAAAATTGTTCACACGCAATAAAATGTCCACTAAAATTAAACACAATTGTATTACAATTACCGTCCGATTATAGAACACAACACTTAACTAATAACCACTTGAACGCGCACAGTAATTTTGCCCGACAATAACTCTCGAACCGTGCGGTCAATATATCGCACTAATACTGAAACTTAAGGCTGTTGCCACCATATATTTATAGCCGCCGAAAATCTAGACGATTCCTAATTGCATCTTAGCGTCCGTATGAACTACGTAATAAACTGCGGCCTTGACACAGTCCGGACGGCTGGCGGCATCGAGAAGACTCTGGGAAATGCATCTACAAGCATGTACGCCACACGCGTTACATCGAGATTCTTCTGGCACATTCGAGAAACATGTAGACTGTTCTGTGATATCGTAACAATATTAAGATTTTCTCAGATATTCATTTTGTTACCTTTTTGTACGTTTTTAATTAATTTGGCATTTTGAATGTCTGGAAATTTATGTTTATTGTTTAGACAGTGTGTGGCTACATTAGATTTGTAAACATTAGGTTTTAAAAATGCATTGCGTTGTTGAATATATCTCTAGGAAAATTTTTTCTTTGTCTGGGCTACGTAAAATTTATTGCAATCGGGATATTCTATTTTGTAAACTCCATTTTTATTATTAATGTTGAATTTGGTTTTAGGTTTTATATTATTAAAAAAATATTAACTTATATTATCTTGTATTTTTATCTGTGTTATAAGATATTTTTAAGTTTATATCTTTAAATAGGTGGCTTAGTTATGTTTCCGTGATAAGTAAAGTTGATATATTTTATATTATCATTAGTGGAAGGATTTTATTAAACAAGATTTTAAATCATACTTTTATTAGAATAATAAAATAAACATTAAATATATAATAAATAGCTGACTACATAAACATTAAAACAATCGAAAATAGAATCGAAGTAAAATCGATTATACTTTAACTAAATTGTAAGCGAAACATTCAATTACAATTCAAACAAACCTCTGAAGATACAGAATAATTTCTGTGAAACGTACGTCAGTAGAAAATAAATCTACTTGAAGTGTATTTATTTGAAGATATTGCATGGGAGACCTGCAGGAAACTAAACGAGTTACTTACGAAGAAATAATTACCTTGGTTTTTGTTGTCAATGAAGTGTCCATTGATTAACTAATTATAAGTATAATACTGCTGACTTGGAACACTAAGTTTTTTATTGGTAAAAATGTAAAATTTTTACCTTATAGCTTGAACCAGTTTTTGCTGATTACAAGCTTCGTCAGAGGCTGTCACTAGGAGCGCTGTCCATCTTGTTCTTGGTGACGGCGCTGTTGTTTGAAAGATCGATGTTGTGTGTGTGAGGTGTGATGTGTTTGAATAGTACGTGTGATTTGAATTGTGTCTGTTCGGTTAGGATGTTGTTTTACATGTTTTTGTGTGTTTGTCTAAAATTGGTTCAGGCTATAAGGTAAAAATTTTACATTTTTACCAATAAAAAACGTAGTGTTCTGAGTCAGTAGTATTATAGTTATAATTAAATAATTACCAGTATATTTATTTAAAATAAATACATTTTCAAGTACAGACACCATAATAAACAGTTAAACATAAATTCTATGATAAAAATGTTTGAAAACGGAATTCAGAAAGTTTGCTATTTTATTGTTTCACATGTTCCTTTTAAAAAGCTGAAGTTACTGTTACTAGAACAAGTTTTATAAACAGTTTTAAATAAATATACACAAACAACAGCAAGCTATGTTTACTAATTTCTACATTGTTTTGACTGTTTGCTAAAATAAGATGTTTCCCCACAGCATAATGCATGTGTATCGTATGCATAATGCAGTGTAATGCATTAATGAGAATGTGTAAATTAAACCACTCAGTTCTTGCTTTCCAGACTGTTTACATAGAAACTGATGTTACTCAAAAATGCAATGTTGAAAACTGAGAAAAATATTAACAATGTTAGGCCTACTCTAAATTATTGTTTTCTTCAAATTACTTTCATGTATTTTTTTTTTAGCATGGCTGATAAATAAGGCATTTTAAAAATACTTTATACATTTACAGGCAAATAAATATACTACATTTTGTATAACCTATGATTATTATAAAAAATCTGGAGGAAAAATAATTAATTATAAGTATAATACTAGTGACTCGGAACACTAAGCTTTTTATTGGTAAAAATGTAAAATTTTTACCTTATAGCCTGAAACACTTTTCGCTTATTACAAGTATAGGCTACAGGCATATGTAATTTTGTACGTAACAAATTCTGATTGTCTGTCTGTAACAAATTCTATATAGGCCAGACAGGACATTGCTTCGGACAGAGATATATTGAACACACAAAGGCAGTACACTCCACCACCGAATCCACCTTTGCAAACCGCCTCATTGAAGCAAACCACATATACACAAACATAAACAGGAACATGGATATTCTATATGTACACACAAAAGGCCAAAAAATAGACATTCTTTAACAACTACATACATACACAAAATATACAAACACACAAAAATACATAAAAACGACATCCTAAAGGAACAGACATAATTCAAATCACATGTACGGTACTATTTGAACATATCACACTGCACACACACAACATCGGTCTTTCCAACGTGGCGCCGTCACCAAGAACAAGACGGACAGCACTCCTAGTGACAGCCGCTGACGAATCTTGTAATAAGCGAAAACTGGTTCAGGCTGTAAGGTAAAAATTTCACATTTTTACCAATAAAAAACTTAGTGTTCCGAGTCAGTAGTATTATACTTATAATTAGTTAATCAATGGACACGTCATGGACAACAAAATCCAAGAAAATTAATTATTTGAGCGGTGTGTGAGCGTATATTTTATCAACTGTAACTTTTTTGTTTTCTTGGAGCACAATTAAGTACTAAAAAAATAATAATTTAGATTCAAGATGCAGACAATTTTAAAAACTGATACACATTCCACAATAAATCTTACACTTAAAGGTGTCACTTAAGTGATATCTTAAGTGGCGCATAAGTGATATTTCATTACTTTCACCACATGTCACCATTTAATTTGACTTGTTTTGATATTTATTCAAGTATTTGCCAACAGAAATAAACAATGATACAATATTAAAAAGTTACTTGACAAGATTTGCAGGTAATTGTAGGAATCATACTTAATTTAACATATCTGTCTCGCTGATGTTTTAAAAAACTCTTATAAACAATGTTTGAAATTAATAAATTGTATGAAAGTTTTACAACTTGCGTGTGTAGCATATATAATTAAGCAAAGTTTATTTCTTGGGTTTGTTGCCCATGACGTGTCTGAGTATCACTAATAATTTGTACACACTATTCTGACATCGAGCACTAGTAGTTTAGATAAACACAAAAAGAAAATTTACTTTATTTGCCTGAGCGATCTTTCGTTAATTGTGAGCTTCATGTTGTTACGTCATTGTTAACTAAATAATTTAAAATATTTTAAAATAAGTAAATGAATATTATTATATTCATTATTAAAAACTGCAGACATTTAATGAGTTACAATTTATTGGTGTGTATTTAATTTACATATAAATGCAATTGAGTTTATACACATCCATGTACATGAACGTGTACATGTGATTACTGGATCCAGAATACAAATAAAATGTGAACTAGAATTTACTTATAACTTTACAATTTAGAAATAACATATAGGAACATTAAATATATTAAATACTGAAGTATTCATAAAAACACAAATAAAAAAAAATAGAATATGTTATAGTATGATGGCTTCAGACAATAAGTTTTGACATATTACTACAACACCGTAATGTTTACCTTATTCAAATACGGAGTCACATCGTATACAGAATTGTTGATAACAATCCAACAAATCGAAGGATCTTGATTTCTCACTTCTTCCAAAGTGTAGTATTTAATTGTCTCTGTACCGTTATCAGTCATTTTTTTACAAAAATTAAACAGTATTAACAGAAATGCTTGTAAAACATCCAGTAACAAATTGTTAATAAACTAACAAAAAAATCAATTAATTGACAGAGTCATACAACAGTTGGAGAGTGGAATGTTAACACAGCAAAGCCATCAGTACAACTGAAGTGCAGAGTGTGTGAGAGAGAGTTAGTGCCTCACACTTTCCTAGCGCATGCTGCTGTACTTGTCAGCTAAACCAGTTAATGCAAGCTGGTCTTCTTCTACTCTGATGTACTCATTTTCCTTGTTAATGATTTTAAAGTGGGATTTCCTTATATGTCATGAACAAATTTTCTTGCAGTGATTGAATGCACAAAAAAATGCAGACATGATTGGGTTATCTATAGGAAAAAACCAAATAAGAAATTTATACACTTCACACGTGCACACACACACACACACACACACACACACACACACACACACACACACACACACACACACACACACACACACACACACACACACACACACATACACACACACACACACACACACACACACACACACACACACACACACACACACACACACACACACACACGATGTAAACAAACGTTAATCAAACAATAATTAATTAACTTATCAGTAACCGGTGATAAATTATGAATGTTAAAATTTTACTTAATAAACACTTTGATCTTTCGTCAAATTGGAAAAAACCTGTTGACTTCATTATCAGGTGTTCCATGATGATTCAAGTATTTTAAGTAAAAAATATGTGTGTGTACAATTTGTATAATGTTATGAAATTGTATAAATGATCAAATGCTTCTGTCAGTATTTAAAAACATGAATTTATAAATGATTTAATTTATAACTCATAAATTATTAATTCCCATTATAAAATGGGATATCCAAAGAGTGGTCTAGATATTAAGCACTTTTTGTATACCACACTGACACATATTTATACACTGGTGTAAAATCAGATAGACTCAGTAGCTGTTCTCTCAACTCTATTATGAGTTCTGTGACTGATATTTTGACTGGGAGTGTTTTTCAGTGATTTATAATGTCCAACGAAGTGTGAAGTTTGAGTAGTAAAATGTTTTTAACATCCACCATGTTAATCTGTCTGGTAGCAATTTATTGGTGACGGTTACAGGCATGGCCAGCTCTAGTAGAAGGCCAGAATATTAAACGTGGCAAGGCAACGTCTGAGGCCTATAAGCATAATGTAATAAAATAGCTGAAGTGAACATATTATATTTTGATTTAATTTCATAGCATTACCAAAATCATGAGTAGGCCTGTTTATAGTTAAATCTAAATTATAGATCTGTGCGCACTTAGTACTAAACATTTAAGTTGAAGGAATTAGTGAATTAAGTGTTAGGCCTAATGAATTAATTTTGTTTGAATTATTGAATTCGTATCATATGAATGAGTTATTATATTACTTAAATAATATAACAGTATTTTGAATAATAAACTTTTAACTAGCAAAAAATTAAGAATTATAAAACTGCTGGCAATTAAAAATGACATGATTTGATTATTGATATACATAAATTAAGAGATCGTCTAGTCGGCCTCAAATATCAGCTGGTTCCAGTGTTGCCACATTTAATATTCTGGCCTTCTAGCGCCAGGTATGTTACAGGGTAAGTGTAAGGAATGAAGCAACTTATGGGAGTGGTATAATTTGTTCAAAATCAAAAGAACAAATGATCATGATAATCAGGAGTTACTCTTTATGCTCTATATTATGCTTTATGTGGTGCCACTATTCAAAACTACTGCCATGAACTTTTGGAAAATGAGTATCCGTTCGTGACAACATGTCCCTGCATGCTGTGCATATACACAGAGCTTCTTGATGCTTTAGGATGAGATGCTTTTGATCATCTACTATATAATCTGGATATTGTACCTAGTGATTTTCACCTTTTCCCCAAAATGAATGAGTTTCTATATTAAAAAAACTTCTTCTTCTTATCTGGCATTACAGCCTTTGGTGGGCTGTAGCCTCCTCAACAATACTCCACCATGCTTCGCTGTTGCTCGCCCTTCCTCTCCACCCTCTGATTCCCATGCTAGCAACATCTTCTGTTACATAATCCAACCGTCTCATCCTTGGTCTGCCTCTACGTCTAGTAGTATATAATCTTCCTTTCACCATTCTATTAGGCATCCTTTCCACATGTCCCAGCCAATGCAACCTCTGTGATTTCATGAATTTTACTATATCTTTTCCGTGCATGAGAGCCTGTAGTTCATTGTTGTTGCGTATTCTCCAGCTGCCTTCTTCTCTTACTGGGCCATAAATTTTATGCAATATTTTTTGCTCAAATGATTTTAAAACAGTTTTGTCATTCTCTGTTAAAGTCCACACCTCAGATCCATATGTAACAACTGGTCACACCTGAGAATAATATACTTTGAGTTTTATTCCGCTTGTAACAAGACTGTTTTTAAAGATGTTAATACGACGGCTATTTGTTTTTCAACCTCCGATAGACCAATAAATGGATACCAATATAGCAAGGCACCAACTTTTCTATGCCCATGTTACAGAATGTTCGCTCCTGAGTAGTCAGCCAATCTGCCATACTGGACTTTAACTCATCATTGGAGTCAAACCGCTGCCCACCTAACCACTTTTTCAAGTCAGTGAACAAATGGTAGTCACTTGGTGCCAAGTGGGTGATCAAGGATTTCCCAACCAAATTCATGAAGCAGGTTTTGTGCGAGTGCAGCTGCGTGAGGTCATGCGTTTGGGAACCCACCGAGCACAGAGTTTCCTATACCCAAGCTTCTGAGTAAGAATATCATAAAGAACAGACCTAGAATTTTAGGAAAATCAGCAGAAAGTTCAGTAATTGTGAAACGATGGCGTTCTCAAACCATCCTGTCTACCCTTTCAACAACATCATCAGTAGCCACGGACTTTCTTCCTTGCCCTCCTTCAAAATTCACCCTTCTTTAAATTTTCGACACCATTCCCGAACTGAACCATCACTCATCACATTTTCTCCATACACATTACACAACCTTCGATGAATTTCTGTAGCACTATGACCTTCAGCTTGAAGAAATCTAATAACACTTGGAGGCAATTTCAATTGTAGATGCCATAATTAAACTGTCGTCACCACAGTAATAGACAAAATAGTTATAAAACCAGTGGTTATAGGTTAGAACAAAGCCTCAAAAACATTAATCAACAATCAGATTGTTGCTATGATAACAGAACCAGGTTTGCCAACTTCACCGGAGGTTGAACAAAAAATAGCCCTCGTATTTGCAAAGTTGGCGCTATTTCCTGCTTGTATCTTTTCTATTATGCTTATCCTAATGTTATTACTTATAAGTATAATACTACTGACTCGGAACACTAAGTTTTTTAATTGGTAAAAATGTAAAATTTTTTACCTTACAGCCTGGACCGGTTCTCGCTTATTACAAGCTTCGTCAGATGAAAAGCCTCTGATAAAGCTTGAAATAAATGAAAACTGGTTCATGCTATGAGGTAAAAATTTTACATGTTTACCAATAAAAAACTTAGTGTTCCGAGTCAGTAGTATTATAGTTAGTTAATCAACGAACACATCATGGACAACGAAATCTAAGAATCTAATATTATTATCGTTTGATACCAAGGCATCTAGATAACTAAAACATGATACTCCTTTAAAACACTTCCCATTCACACTGGTGCCTTTTTGGTCTCTGATTTGGACATTACCATGTATTTTGCCTTGTTTTCATTTACCACATGACCAATTTTCATTGCTTCTGCTTCCATTAATGCATACATGTCTTTGAGGCTATCAGCGTTTTTTTCTACTATTGCAATGTTATTAAAAAAACAAAAAAAACTAGTAGTGTGAAATTAAAGTAATTTTAATATAATTTTCTTTCATTTGAAACTTTCATTATCGTACTGTATTATGAGATTCAAAAGTGTTTATTATTTCATTAATATTAATGGCTCTAGTCATTTCATTTTACAAGCAGAATGATCACTGTTGCACACCACTATATAAAAATTAGTGGACACCACTAGTCAAGGCCTAGTGGTGTGCAACAGTGATCATTCTGCTTGTGATTTCAACCACTAACACAAATTTCTTCATTAAACATTTCATTTTACACAGTTAGTGCACTATGAGTAAAACCTCTATTCAGACTAGAATAGTATTTAATGGGAGGATTCACCCAATAAGAAGTCTCCCATTGCTTAGAGATTTTAAAGATTAGTACGCTATATCCACTCAGCCTTCCTTGAGACATGCTATGTAGATAATTCTTGATCAATTCCAGCTTGGAGAATGTTCACTTCTTTGCATTCTTAACTTGTATCACTGCTCTATTGTGCAGTTAACCAAATAATTTATACTCTAACAGTACATTATTAGGTACTGGCAAAACAAAAATAAAATATCTGTATGGAGAACCATACATGACTTCCATATTCTAAGATTTATATTTAAAATCATTTTCGAAATGAAATATTACCATAGAAACAACTTCTTTCTACTTACTGCTTCAGCCTTAACCACAGTACTGTGGTCACTAACATATACCACCTCACGTTATCGCACTCGATTTTCACTGATGATGAAAGTCGATGGCATTGCCGAAACGTCTGGTTTTGTAGAAAACATTGGACTACGGCCAAATATCCCGGGAAGGCATTTTAACAAAAACTACTTCTTTGTAGCCGATAACGTTGTACACATATATATATATATATATAAAAAAATTATGCATAAAATTAATGGCTTGTATAAGTTAATGATTGATCTCCATTAAGTAGTGCTCAAGTTTCCAAAGTTTTAATATTATGATGTCCGTAATTAAAACATCAGAGCAGGTTTAGTGTGAATGAGGGTACACTGTGGACAAAAATTTTCAACATTTCCTATTGAGCGTTGCTTAGAGTAAAGCTGCGAATCTACAGTGTATGTTTCACAGAACAAACACGCGAAAAATAAGGAGCGCTCCGAAGTCACTCATGGACCCTCAGCATCTTGCAGAGGGTTCATTCCCTAAAGACGAAAAGTCTGTCTATGAATCGTTCCTCTGTAAACACGTGCAGTTACACTGCCCAGCGATCCACAGGAAGCAAATTGATGTACATTTTTTCGGCTTGCACGCGTTATGTTGGTGTGGGTTTCGGCACTTTCCATTTAAAAAGCAAATGTAAGAAAATAAACATGAGTAAGGCCAGAAATAACGTGAATTGTGTGTGTGTGTCTTACCTGCCTTTTTATTGCTGTATTAAATGAAAAATACGATACCGGCATATACGATATGCGTATGATACCGGCATATTCGCAGATAGCTTAGAGGAGCTGCAACAGCTAATGAATAGAGTGACAGAAAGTAGCCGTAGATATGGTCTAACCATCAATGTTACAAAAACGAAGCTAATGATTGTATCTAAGAACAAATTCGCAAACTGCCACCCTTAATATACATCAAAGGCCAGTTGAGCGTGTAAGCAAATTTATATATCTTGGTACTATAGTGAATGAACAATGGGACCACTCACAAGAAATAAAGAGCAGAATTGAAAAGGCAAGAGCAGTGTACATTAGAATGAGCAGTTTTATCGAAAGTCATGATTTAACAATAAACACAAAGATGAGACTTTTACGCTGCTAAGTATACTCGGCCCTCTTCTACGGTGTAGAATCTTGGACTTTGAGTGAAGCCATAACTAAAAAATTGGAATCTTTCGAAATGTGGCTTTACCGTAGAATACTGAGCATTTCATGGACAGCACATTTAACTAATGTTGAAGTTCTTAGAAATATGAAGACAGAAAGGGAAGTTATTAACACAGCGAAGAAAAGAAAGCTTCAGTATCTGGGACATCTCATGAGAAATGAACAAAGATTTTACTTTTTGCAGTCCATACTACAGGGAAAAGTCTTGGAAAGAGAGGCGTTGGGTGACCGAGAATATCATGGCTGAGAAATTTAAGGACCTGGTTTGGCATGAATACAACTGACTTATTCCGTGCAGCAATGCAGAAAGTTAAAGTAGTCGGTATGATATCTAACATTCGAACCGGATACGAACTACCAGAAGAAGATACTAATTTTTAGTTAGTTTACCTGCCTTTTTATTGCTGTATTAAATGAAAAATATTATATTACATTAAAATGAAAAAATTATAATTTTATTGCCTGGCAATAAAATTATTTTATTTTTAACAATTACCATTGTTTCAAAAAGTTTAAATAAATTTTCAAGTACTTTACTCTTGTTAAAACGTAAAAGGTTGCAGGTAAACTACCCCTTCCCCTTAACCGATCTTCACCAAAATCGAAAGTCCTTGAGTCCTCTACAATTCAGGGACGTATGCTAAAAATTATTTGATTCTGTTTGAATTTGCGGCTGTTATCGTTTGCCATAGAAAATACGCTTGATAAAAAAACGTTGCAGGTAAACTACCCCTTTCCCTTAACCGATCTTCACCAAAAACAATAGGTCTTGAGTACTCTACAAATCAGGGCTGTATACAAAACATTATTTGATTCTGTTTGAATTTGCGGCTGTTATCGTTTGCCATAGAAAATACCCTTGTTAAAAAACGTTGCAGGTAAACTACCCCTTTCCCTCAACCGATCTTCACCAAAAACAATAGGTCTTGAGAACTCTACAATTTAGGGCTGTATGCAAATAATCTTTTGATTCTGTTTGAATTTGCGGCTGTTATCGTTTGCCATAGGAAATACCCTTGTTAAAACATAAAACGTTACAGGTAAACTACCCCTTTCCCTTAACCGATCTTCACCAAAAACAATAGGTCTTGAGTACTCTACAAATCAGGACTGTATGCAAAACATTATTTGATTCTGTTTGAATTTGCGGCTGTTATCGTTTGCCATAGAAAATACCCTTGTTAAAAAACGTTGCAGGTAAACTACCCCTTTCCCTCAACCGATTTTCACCAAAAACAATAGGTCTTGAGAACTCTACAATTTAGGGCTGTATGCAAATAATCTTTTGATTCTGTTTGAATTTGCGGCTGTTATCGTTTGCCATAGGAAATACCCTTGTTAAAACATAAAACGTTACAGGTAAACTACCCCTTTCCCTTAACCGATCTTCACCAAAAACAATAGGTCTTGCGAACTCTACAATTCAGGGCTGTATACGAAACATTATTTAATTCTGTTTGAATTTGCGGCTGTTATCGTTTGCCAAAAAAAAAATTTTCCCTTGATAAAAAAAAACCGTTGCAG
This sequence comes from Magicicada septendecula, assembly GCA_034769895.1. Lineage (NCBI taxonomy): Eukaryota > Metazoa > Arthropoda > Insecta > Hemiptera > Cicadidae > Magicicada > Magicicada septendecula. The sequence goes on from CM068368.1 coordinate 863,138,354, forward strand.
GTAAACTACCCCTTTCCCTCAACCGATCTACACCAAAAACAATAGGTCGTGAGTACTCTACAAATCAAGGCTGTATGCAAAAAATTATTTGATTCTGTTTGAATTTGCGGCAGTTATCGTTTGCCATAGAAAAATATCGGTATGGAGAACCATACATGACTTCCATATTCTAAGATTTATATTTAAAATCATTTTCAGCCAAACAGCCAGGCTGTGTCTTACCTGTCTTTTTATTGCTGTATTAAATGAAAAATATTATATTACATTAAAATGAAAAAATTATAATTTTATTGCCTGGCAACAAAATTATTTTATTTTTAACAATTACCATTGTTTCAAAAAGTTTAAATAAATTTTCAAGTACTTTACTCTTGTTAAAACGTAAAAGGTTGCAGGTAAACTACCCCTTCTCCTTAACCGATCTTCACCAAAATCGAAAGTCATTGACACCTCTACAATTCAGGGACGTATGCAAAAAATTATTTGATTCTGTTTGAATTTGCGGCTGTTATCGTTTGCCATAGAAAATACGCTTGATAAAAAAACGTTGCTGGTAAACTACCCCTTCCCCTTAACCGATCTTCACCAAAAACAATAGGTCTTGAGTACTCTACAAATCAGGGCGGTATGCAAAACATTATTTGATTCTGTTTGAATTTGCGGCTGTTATCGTTTGCCATAGAAAATACCCTTGTTAAAAAAACGTTGCAGGTAAACTACCCCTTTCCCTCAACCGATCTTCACCAAAAACAATAGGTCTTGAGAACTCTACAATTTAGGGCTGTATGCAAATAATCTTTTGATTCTGTTTGAATTTGCGGCTGTTATCGTTTGCCATAGGAAATACCCTTGTTAAAACATAAAACGTTACAGGTAAACTACCCCTTTCCCTTAACCGATCTTCACCAAAATCAACAGGTCTTGAGAACTCTACAATTCAGGGCCGTATGCGAAACATTATTTGATTCTGTTTGAATTTGCGGCTGTTATCGTTTGCCAAACAAACAAAATTACCCTTGCTAAAAAAAAACCGTTGCCGGTAAACTACCCCTTTCCCTCAACCGATCTTCACCAAAAACAATAGGTCGCGAGTACTCAAAAAATCAGGGCTGTATGCAAAAAATTATTTGATTCTGTTTGAATTTGCGGCAGTTATCGTTTGCCATAGAAAAAAAATCTACAGACACACAGACAGACAGACACACACACAGACAGACAGACAGACAGACAGACAGACAGACAGACAGACAGAAACACAGACACTTTTCGGAAAACGACTTTTTTTCATGTTTTGAGTGTAGTAGAATCAGAATCTGCAATAATCTCGAACACGATTTTTTTTGCCATCACCATACTTCCATTCCTTAAGGAATATGGAAGTAAAAATCTACACACAGACACATAGACAGACAGACACACACACAGACACTTTTCGGAAAACGACTTTTTTTCATGTTTTGAGTGTAGTACAATCAGAATCTGCAATAATCTCGAACACGATTTTTTTTGCCATCACAATACTTCCATTCCTTAAGGAATATGGAAGTAATAATATATCGTTCGTGGCAGGTAAGCATATCTCAGTTATGTAATGTTTATGTTTCCATTTTATTATTATGCCTACAGCAATAAAAAGGCAGGTAAGACACACACACACACACACACACACACACACACACACACACACACACACACACACACACACACACACACACACACACACACACACACACACACACACACACACACACACACACACACACACACACACACACACACACACACACACACACACACACACACACACACACACACACACACACACACACACAATTCACGTTATTTCTGGCCTCACTCATGTTTATTTTCTTACATTTGCACGCTTTTTAAATGGAAAGTGCCGAAACTCACACCAACATAACGCATGCAAGCCGAAAAAATGGACATCAATTTGCTTCCTGTGGATCGCTGGGCAATGTAACTGCACGCGTTTACAGAGGAACGATTCATAGACAGACTTTTCGTCTTTAGGGAATGAACCCTCTGCAAGATGCTAAGGGTCCATGAGTGACTTCGGAGCACTCCTTCTTTTTCGCGTGTTTGTTCTGTGAAACATACACTGTAGATTTGCAGCTTTACTTTAAGCAATGCTCAATAGGAAATATTGAAAATTTTTGTCCACAGTGTACCCTCATTCACACTAAACCTGCTCTGATGTTTTAATTACGGACATCATAATATTAAAACTTTGGAAACTTGAGCACTACTTAATGGAGATCAATCATTAACTTATACAAGCCATTAATTTTATGCATATATTTTATATATATGTGTACAACGTTATCGGCAACAAAGAAGTAGTTTTTGTTAAAATTCCTTCCCAGGATATTTGGCCGTAGTCCAATGTTTTCTACAAAACCAGACGTTTCGGCAATGCCTTCGACTTCCATCATCAGTGAAAATCGAGTGCGATAACGTGAGGTGGTATACGTTAGTGACCACAGTACTGTGGTTAAGGCTGAAGCAGTAAGTAGAAAGAAATAGTTTCTATGGTAATATTTCATTTCAAAAATGATTTTAAATATAAATCTTAGAATATGGAAGTCATGTATAGTTCTCCATACCGATATTTTTTCATGTTTTGAGTGTAGTACAATCAGAATCTGCAATAATCTCGAACACGATTTTTTTTGCCATCACCATACTTCCATTTCCATAAGGAATATGGAAGTAAAAATTTACAAAGTAGTTTCTATGGAAACTCACTGGTTCCCATTTTCGATCACGCACCAGCAGTCGATTTCAAATGTGCGACAACCTTATAAACATTTTCAATGTTAAAAATTTTGGACCAACATTGTGTTATTTGGTTTGGATGTTAAATACATACAGGGGAATTTAGTTTTACTTAAGTTCAGTGGTTTATACTCATTTATAAAAAATTAAGGGAAATGTTTGTGCGGGCCCGAGAATTACGCCACTGATCATCATCACCATTGTCATATGGTAAATTGTTTACAGCTGATCCATCTCTTGTGTGTGTTTGCCAGTTATTGTCTGCATGACCTGTACTAGTCATGGCATCAACTTTATATTTGCAACTTCTTGACTTTCATCATTTCCTCCATTGATGGCTATAGTTTCTGTAACTTCACTTGTGTCTTCTTCTTCTTCTTCAGCGGCACAACAACCTATTACTGAGCCAAGGCCTCCTTTAACAGCCTCCGCCAGTTGTCCCGGTCAAGTGCAGCTGCTCTCCAGTTCTGGGTCCCAAGGATATGGCATGCATCATAGTTCACACTGTCTTCCCAATGTAGTTTGGTTCTACCAACTCTCCTGGTGCCACAGATCTGTTCTGTGAGTGCCATTCTGGGTATTTCATTCGCCCTCATTCTAATCACATGTCCAGTCCATCTGAGTCTACCAACTTTTATAATTTTCCCAATATCTGGTTCATTCAGAAGAGTGTTCAGTTCTTGGTTGGTCCTTTTCCTCCATTCACCTCCCACACATATTGGACCAAAAATTCTGCGGAGGACTTTTTGTTCATGAACCAGTAGGCTTGACTCAGACTTTCTAGAAATGGTCCAGGTCTCAGAACCATAGGTGAGAACTGGGTGGATCAGTGTTTTATACAGAACCAGCTTGATGCTCCTGGCAATTGTTCTGCTCTGGAACAGGGGTCTGAGACCAAAGAAGCACCTATCAGCTGAGATGATTCTTTGCTTTATTTCTTTTGTCGTTTGCCCATCGGAGTTAACTTGGCATCCTAAGTAAACAAAGGTGTTGACTTGTTCGAAGGAATAGATGCCAATTTGGACGTGCTCTCCTTCTCTAGATGATTCTTTGCTTTATTTCTTCTGTTGCTTCCCGATTGGAGTTAACTTGGGATCCCAAATAAACAAAGTTAAGTTGTGTCTGTAATATCAAAAATTAATGTCCATTCTGAGTCTTATGCCTCCACTCCTTACCACAAGCCTAGTTGGCGAGTTTGTGAAAAATGGCGGACAATGTTAATGCTGTGTTTGCTTGTGCTCTTGAAAACTTAGTGAGTGTGACGGAGAAGAGTGGTAATTTACGGAATGATTTAAGGAAAGTCATCTTGGAGTCGGTGAGTACGCTTAGAAGAGTTTTTGCAGATGTTATGAATGTTTTGGAAGAGAAAGGGGAGACAATTAATGTGTTGGAATGTGAGGTTAAGAAAATAGAAATGGAAAGAGTATCTTTTATGAAGGAATTGTCGGTGCGTGTACAGCCTACACCACCTGTTGGTCAAACTCCAAAGCTTTACTCTGACGTTGCGCGTAGTAGAGAGAAGGGTTAAAATAAGAAATTTAAAGTTGTCATTAAATCTAAATTTAACGAATCGGCTGAATCAGTTAAAGCTGTTTTAAAATCAAAAATTAACCCAATACAAATGAAAGTCGGAATAGGGGCTGTAAGATCGTTTAGGGATGGTAGAGTTGTTATAGAATCTGGTAGTAAAAATGATATTGACATTATTACCAACGGTATTAATGAGGCATGTGGAAGTATTTTGGAAGCATCGGTCCCTAAACTCCGTAATCCCGAAATGATTGTGTACAATATACCGGATGATATTTCCATAGAAAATGCTCGGGATGTTATTATAATGCAAAACTTTGAATTAAATCTACATGAAGAATACTTGCGACCTAAGCTTATTTTTAAAAACAAACGACAGATAAGGAATCTTGTCATTGAAGTTAGTTCCCAAACACGACAAAAGCTTTTAAGTAATAGGTTAAAAATCGGGTGGCAATTATGCAACGTGGATGATTATCTGGTTGCTAAGCGATGTTTTAAATGTAGTGGGTATAATCATAAAGCTCAGGAGTGCAGAGGCGATCTTACATGCCCCTTGTGTGCTGGAGACCATAAGCTGAGTGAATGTAAAGCATCAACTAATGATTTTAAATGTATCAATTGTATTCATTACAATAAGCGTATAAAGGATAATAGGGTTAATGAGCGTCATTCGTCCTTCGATAAGAGCTGTTTTTGTTTGCAACAACTGATAAGGAACTATAAACAGAACATTGATTATTAATGCCATTTCTATGGACTGCTAATGCAAGGTCAACACATCTAGATAAGAACAACCTAATTCGATGCATGCAGATCAATTTACAGCATTCCAGACAGGCAACAGATAACATTGTTGATATAATACGACAACAAAGGGTGGACGTTTTGTTTATTCAAGAACCATATGTAATTTTAAATAACGTTGTCGGGATACCAAGGAATTGTAGAACGTTCACTGGTGGTATGGGTAAACAGAGAGCCGCAGTTGTAATTATGAATGATCGAATTACATGTTTAATGATTAACCAACTATCAGATGAAGGATACCGTCGTTTTGCATTTAATTTATGGTGGTCAAAACTTCTTTTTGGCGAGCATGTATTTTGGTATGCATGATGATGTCGGAATTATTATTAATAAAATTGAAAGTGTTCTCAGTTTTGTAAAGGGAAGTGGCGTTTTGATTGCTGTCGATAGTAACGCCAGGTCAACAATGTGGCATGATTCGTTAACCAATAGAAGAGGTAGGGCGATACAAGAGTTTTTGATGGGAAACCAACTGTTTTTAATGAACGATGAAAGTAATTTTACAACTTTTGAATCACGGAATGGTAAAAGTAATATTGATTTAACTATAGTTAATAATCAGCTGGCTTCTCTAGTTGAGGACTGGAAGGTCAGTGAAGAAGAGAGCTGTTCGGACCATAGAATTATTACTTTCAATATAGTACATGGAAACTATGATATTGCGGAATTTCAGTATCAGGGGTTGCGATATGTCTTCAAGGAAAGTAACTATGAAGCTTTTGATCGGAATTTGTTTCAAGAAATACTTAAAAAGTTTTATGTTTCTACGTGTAACAATGATCTAGGAAGTCTGGACATTGTATTACAGTATAAGGTTTCGGAGGTGCAAGATATGGATCAAGTTGTGAAAAATTTTGAGGATACCATAAAGACAGCATGTGACAAGTCTTTTAAGAAGCGTACAATATTACAGAAGACTGTTGGAGGCAGATCGGTTCCATGGTGGTCAGATACACTCACAGTCATGCGTAAAAGAATTAATGCGTTAAGAAGAAGATACCAAAGGACTAGAAACGACAATGTCCTGAGAGAATGTCGGAAAATGTACTATTTTGAGGAAAAGAAGAAGTATCAATCAAGTATTCGAAGAGAAAAAATACATTCTTGGAAACAATATTGTAATTTAACAACATCAGTGAATCCCTGGAATGCGGTTTATCGCTTGGCAGCTGGAAAAATGAGAAAGTGTTCCACCTTAACAACTTTGCAAAACCCGGATGGCTCCTTCACAACAGATTTGGAAGGTACTATGAATTGTATGTTGGACTACTTTATTCCCATGGATGATGGCATAATGGATAATGAGTATCATAGGCATATTAGGAATCAGATTAAGGATCCAATAAGTGTACAAGATGACAGAGAGTTTTCACAAGAAGAAGTTTTGCGAGTTTTGGAAAACATGAACCCTCAGAAGTGTCCTGGTGAGGATGGAATAACAAGTGGCATTTTATTGCGGGTTTTTATGCAATTTCCTCGGTTTGTAACAGCAATCTATAATGAGTGTCTGAGAAGAGGTGTCTTTCCTAAGTTATGTAAAAGAGCAAAAATAGTACCAATAATTAAGCCGGGCAGGGAGAACAGTACTGAAGTTTCGAAGTTTCGCCCTATCAGTTTATTGAAGGTAGGAGCGAAAGTATTGGAAAAACTACTTATAAACAGAATTATGCACCACGTGTTTTCTAAAGATTTAATGCAGTCTAATCAGTATGGATTTACACCCCAGAAAAGTACAGTGGATGCAGCTATGGCAGTTAAGGAATTTGTTGAAAGATGTTTGGTGGAGAAAGGTGTTGTTGTTCTTGTTAGTCTTGATGTCCAGGGCGCTTTTGATGCAGCGTGGTGGCCGTGTATTTTGAATACTCTTAAACAATTCGAGTGTCCTCGGAACTTGTATTGTCTCTCACAGAGTTACTTTGGTAGACGAAAGGCAGTTCTGTCTACTCACAATACATCAATGGAGAGGGATGTCAGTAAAGGTTGTCCTCAGGGAACTTGTTGTGGGCCAGGATTTTGGAACATACAGTATAACTCGTTGCTCAATTTAGACTTCACTAAACGTACAAAACTTATAGCTTTTGCAGATGATTTAATTGTGTTAACAAGTGGTAAGTCTCTCTTAGAAGCTGAAAATTATGCCAATTTAGAGATGGTAAAGATTTCAAAGTGGGCTACAAATAACAAAGTTTCTTTTAATGAACAAAAATCAAAAATACTCTTGATTTCTCGTAAAAGACTTCAGAATTCGGAATTAAGCATTTACCTTAATTCTAAAAAACTTCAACAAGTTAATAAGTTCAAATATTTGGGTTTCATTATTGACACAAAATTAAATTTTAATGAGCATATCCAGTATGTGGTCGAAAGGTGTACAAACCTGATTCATATGCTATCAAGATCTGCAAAATTAAACTGGGGGTTGGGAAATGAGGCACTTAAAACAATATATAAGGGGGCAATTCTCCCCCTTTTATCATATGGAGCACCCGTATGGATAGACGCATTAGAAAGGAAAAGTAACCAGATGAAGTTCAAAAGAGTGCAACGTCTCATCAATATTAAAATTGCGAAGGCTTATCGTACAGTGTCCCATGAAGCTTTGTGCATTTTGACAGGACTGACTCCAATAATAATAAAGTTGAGAGAGATTGTTTGTGCTTACAGAGTTGCTAGAGGTTGTGATGGTGCTAATATTTTGATGGACACAGTAATTCCGTTCAGGGATTGGCCTCATCCGGCAGATACAGTTCTTATAAACTCGAGCCATGAAAGTAAAGTATACACAGTACAAGCATATACAGATGGCAGTAAGCACAACAATGGGGTTGGGTCGGGTATAGCCTTGTTTGTTAATGGTGAGCTCAAATATGAGATGCAGTATAAGTTGGGTGTTGGGTGCTCTAATAATCAGGCTGAGCAATTGGCAGTCTTGAAGGCCCTGGAAAAGATAGCTGAATTAAATTGTATTATAACTAATTTGAGAACGGCAGCTGTTTACACCGACAGCAGGGTGACACTGGACTCCCTTAGGAGCTCGAGGAATCATAGCTACTTGATAGAAGAAATAAGGAATAAGTTAAGAAGTTTAAAGGCGGTCAACTGGTCAATTGATTTTGGTTGGGTTAAGGCACATGTGGGTATTTATGGTAATGAACTGCTGACAATCTGGCTAAAGAAGCTGCGTCCAGTAGCAGTATGGTGTGTTATGAACGAATACCAAAAAGTGCAATGATTAACAAATTCCGTGAGGTGAGCCTAATGGAGTGGCAAAGTGAGTGGGAACAAACATTAAATGGAATGGTGACTAAGTTGTTTTTCCCTAGTGTGAAGCACAGACTGTCCTCAAGGTTTGCACTGTCTCCCAATTTTACCACAATGGTGACTGGTCATGGCAAGCTTAGAGCCTACTACTATCGTTTCAAAATAAAAGATGATCCGACATGTGTCTGCAACGACGGTGACCAAACAGTGGAACATTTGTTATATGAGTGCAATATGTTGAATGAAGAAAGACGGGTTTTCAAAAATAGTGTACTAAGGAGTGGTGGACGATGGCCTCCGAATAGAAGTGAATTGACATCAAAATATGTTAGACAGTTTATTAAATATGTTAATAACATTGATTTTGATTCTTTGTAGTGTTTATTGTTATTGTGCTTGTGTATCTATTTTGAATCATTGTATGCATTTGTTATTATGAATTAACTTACATATTGGTCGAACAGCTTTATCATGCATATGATACATACATGCATACAGTTTTAACATGTTAATAATGTAGTACTAATTCATTGTATCATTGTCAATGATTGATTTTTATTTTTCTTGTTTACTTTGAATCTTTGTAATTGTTGTATGTACCACTGAGTTGTTTTTATATGTATTGAGAATCGGCTTGTAATAAATTTATATATAGCATGTAGTATTACTTTATTTGTAATGGAGCATGCTGATAAAATAAAGGTATAAAAAAAAGCCTAGTTGGCCTACATCTTTTCCACAGTTTCATTTCTACTCTTTTAAATTTTGACTTACTACTTTTCTTATCTATTTCACAAACTTCTTAACCGTAAGTTGCTATGCTTTAAACCGTTGACTTAAGCTTTGTTTCCATGTTGACATTGTGCTGCAACAATGTTGGGGATTTGTCGCAGTCCACTGATGTTGTGGGGACAAAGTTGCAGAACATTTGCTCTGTTTTCACATCACAACTGTGTTTGTTACAACTATGGATGACAATACTGTGCTGCTGTTGCTTTCATTGCTATGGCTGGAGCTTACTCTCAAGTTTTAGAGAAACATAAACATCCTCGTTGGTGGGTTAATAGTTTTGAAAAACATGTTTGAATTGGTATCCAATTCACTTATTGACAAAATCTGCATAATATTTACCATATTTCTTCCATCATGTGACTTCGTGTTGCATTCAATTCTTTACGCGTTTTGAAACATACGTTTCATCTTCAGAAATAAAAAAACACTCAAAGTGAGGTCGTTAAATATTAAAATTGCAAACAATTCCACACATCCGCGTTACATGAGTGCGCACTCGAGTGGGACACTCATAGTTTAATATTAACCTATCATCGGTTAATAGTTTCTTGTCTAAACCAGCTAGTTAGGATGCCTATAATTCGCTAATGAGAGACTTGCAATTTCAAAGTGGCTACAATAATTTGGCCACAAATTACTTTTATGTACTTTAAATACAGACTATGCAGTTTTCTTTCAACACTGACCACTGGTCGACTTCATGCACATGAAATTTTGTCTAGAGCATCACTTGTACTATTTCAATTTTTGTGTTCACTGTAGTGGCAGCTCATGGTTCTGACATTTGGGGGTTCAATGTCTGAATGTTTCTACTAAGATTAGAGCAATTATCCCATTCCAAATAACACATGGGGTGGGTCGCAGCATGAAGAAATAACTATTGACAACCTTAATATTAGTAGGCCTAATTTTAAATTGTGTTTATGCTATTTGTAAATTATTCTAAAAATATATAGTTTAAAATAAAAGGATAGTTAAATAATTCTGTTTAATATTTAAAATGGGAAGCAGCCTATTGAGTTCCTTAATTTTGCATTTATCTTTAATAGAGAGAGAAGAAAAATTTGTTTTTTTTTTAAATTAGATTGAACACTATTCAATTTACCAAGTCAATGAATTGAACACAAAAGTAAAAAACACCTGAACACTTAACACACAAAAATACCAGCAAACACTTTGAAGTTTATACACACTTCGATCAGCTTAATGTTAATATAATTATTTAATTACTATATTAAACACACTTTATTTTCGGAATACAATTACTTCACTATTTTGTTTTATTTTAAGACTTTACTGCACACATTTTCATTGCATTCTAAATCAGAACTATTCGTCTCTGTCAGTAACACTTACGATTAGCGACTGTTGAATGTAATTTTGTGTATATTGATTTCCCCCTCCAAAGCTGTCTACATAGTCTAGGAGGTGTTGAGAGCTACTTTGCACCTCAAGCAATAGTAGTGAGCAATTCGCCTATTACGCGAATCCATTACTATTCAGTAACAAGATTAATCTTGTAAATCTTGTTATTTAAATATGAAACCATTATCTCAACAAATACTTAAACATATTTAAATTATTTAGGGGGGTTCACTGAAACATTGAACTTATGGACGAGACACCACTGGTTTACTGTTAACTGTCCTGTAGCACAATTTCTTTTTCATCTAACTGAAATAGTCGAATGTCTTCATGTTTATTCCACTCCACAACTTTAACTTGTAACAGACCTTAAATCAATGAACTATAAGCACAAACTGCAGACAGTATAAAGGAGCCACCAGTCTCTCTCTCTCTCTCTCTCTCTCTCTCTCTCCTATGGCACTACAGCCCTTGTTGGGCCCTGGCCTCCTTCAATTTCCCCCCCCCATTCTCTTCTGTCGGTAGCCATCCTCCTACAGGAACGTACTTTTAGTATTTCTTTTGCATCCTCATCCACCACCTCCTCCCATCTTCTTCTCAGTCTTCCCACTGGTCTTTTTCCGTGGATTCTGGTATTCAATAGTTTTTGTGGTATTCCGTCTTCCCCCATCCTGGCTACATGACCAGCCCACCTTAGACATTGTAGTTTTATGTATCGTGTTAGTGGTGGTTCTATATACATTTGATATAATTGAAAGTTATATCTTATTCTCCAGCTGTGTACGTTACTAACTGGTCCCAGGATTCTTTGTAATATTTTTCTTTCAAAGATACTGAGAGTGTTTGCTGCTTTGGAGTTCAGGATACACATTTCGCAGCCGTAGGTTAGGATGGGTCTTATTATTGATTTGTATATCCTTAGTTTCATGTTTCTGTGGATGTCTTTGGATCTGAAGATACTTGATGTGGCGAATTATGCTTTATTGGCTTGGATTATCCGGTTTTGGCTTCTTCTGTGCCATTTTTTTAAAAATATGGTTCCCAAGTATTTAAAGTTGTCCACCTTTTCGATATTATCGATTGTTCCATAGTTTCTTTGTCTTCTAGTCTGGACTAATATTTTTGTTTTATCTATGTTGATTTTGAGGCACATTTTCTTTGAGCTCAAAGTACTGCATTTTGAGCCACCAGTCATTAACTTCAAATTAAAAAGATTTTAACAACAAGAAAGCCTGTGCTGCAGTGGGATTATTCAGAACTAGTAAGTATTCATTTGGATTATTTCGTTTGATTATACAATATATGAAGTCGTGTAATTATTATTTTGTTGACTCTTTATCACTGGTTGATATAGTATTATTCATTTCTTTTCTTGTATTAGTATATAATTACCTAAAGACAGCTGCCGAATTTTTGGGTGTCTGGAACATCGCATTTATATGTTTGTTTTCTATGATGGCAGAAGTCCATCAGTTAAATTCAAATTCAAATGAATACCATTTAGGTTATAATTAAAAAGGTTTGGTACAACTCAGCATCCACGATATAATCCTTTTACTGATTCAAAAATGTCAAATCCTTTTACTGATCCTTTACTTCCAACTTTAGTATGCAAGGAATATGAAATCAGGATTAATAAGGAAAAAACTAAGTGTATGGTGATTAGCAGAGGAGGGAGGAAAAAGGGCAGACATAAAAGATAGGGCAAGACAAAATCCAACAGGTGAAGTTGTTTAAATATCTTGGAAGCTTGATAAGTGAAGATATGTCGTGCACTTATATGAAATTAGAGCAAGAATTACTATAGCGAAAGAGGCATTTAATGGGGATAAAACACTGGTGTGTGGCAAAATTAATATAAGGTTGGCCAAATGTTATGTGTGGAGCATTGTTTTATATGGTGCATAGACATGGAAACTGAGGAAAGAGGATGAGAAAAGATTAGAAGCATTTGAGATGTGGGTTTGGCGAGTAATGAAAAAAGTGAGGTGGGTTGATAAAGTAAGGCATGATGAAGTTTTAAGAAGAATAGGGGAAGAGAGAAAAATCCCGAAGGTAATAAAAAATAGGAAAAGGAATTGGTTAGGTCATTGTTTAAGAAGAGACTGCTTGCTTACAACTGCCGTGGAGGGTGTCATAGAAGGAGAAAAAAGAAGAGGGCGTAGAAGAATGAAGTTAATAGATAGCATTAAAATCAGGGGGTGTTAACGAAGAAACGAAAAGACTGACATGCGATAGGACAGCTTGGACCTGCCTTAGGGCAGAACACCAAATAAAAAACTTTTAATTTTAAGATAGGAATCATATCCTTATACACCTTTGCACTGCTTGAATATTCACTACATCTCTCTGCCTGGCAAAGATGTTTACACAGAACACTATCGTATGCCTTGTCCAGTCAATAAATATAAGATAGGTTTCCAGACCACGTGCCAGTTGTTTCTCTGGTAATCATATTTTATATATATATATATATATAATAACGGAACCAAATATTAACTATTTGGGGTTATATGTTTACCGCATGCTGAAACCATATTTAAATAAAAATTAACAGTTAAAACTCCATTTGAATGTAGCGCATTGAAAATAATGCTGTGTAAAGCAACGCACACGTGGTCATTATGTAATCAGTTCGCTGTACAAGGAAGCGACCACACCCAAACTGTTAATTATTAATATCTCGGAAACTAATAAATAAAGGCGAAATCCAACATAGCCAAAATGTTTGCCGAGATATTAATAATGACGTGTGCAAATTTGATGCAATATAATTAACAAATGTAAGAGTTAATTAAAATAATTAAATAACTTCTGTTAAAATAGAGTTACAATAAAGAGATTTTAGTATATTGTAAAGATAATAATTTGTGACAGATTGTATATTTTAGATTTCACACAACTTGATTTGCAACCAAGTTATTGCAAAATTAAGTAAGTACAGGATATCCTTAGCGACAAATTGGTTCCGCTGGATAATTATGTTACATAATAATTCTATTCTCCGTCTGTGGGAACCAGACTTCATTCTCACGGACTAAGGGAATTCTAAATTTTATGTGGTAGGGAGAGTGTTTCGACCAATGAAATCATTTCATGCAGCCCCGGCTACTGCGATGTTTTCTGGTGGAAAAATCACTCTTCTGTCAGTACTCACAAAGTTAAGACGTAGTCCTTCGATCGTCTAGTAGCCAAAGCGGTGAAGATCAACAAGAAGACTCTACGTGGTCAACACACACGCGATTACGAACACACTAACTACAGATCATCTGTATAGCTCGTAATTGCTACGTAAAGGCGAGATACTCTTCAAGACATCAACCAAGCTTATTGTGTACTACCAGATAGTCATAAGCACGCAAGAGATCCACCCGACTTCAAGACCAGACTTCAAGAATACAGCAGAGAGGCCGTCTAAATCATTGGTTAACAGCTGACGAGCAGAGCGACCGCCGAACGAAGCACACACACACACACACTGACGTGCAACGTGCAAATCGACGGAGAACAGGAAGCAGTTCCAGCAGACAACAGCAGACGTTAAAATATTCACAAACAGCAGGGAAGCAGAGTGTTGCCGAATTTTGAACTCCACGACCGAATCCAGCAGTTCTAAGCAGATTACTTTCTCTAACCAAGGACTCGAATCGACGAGGGACAAATCGGAACGACATCCTCTTCAGTAACAGGAAAGCAAAATCTATTTATTTATTTTTCAGATCAAATTTTCTATTTTTCAATTAAAACATTGTAATTCAAATAATTCAGGTGCCAAACAAAAAGCAAAGACTCTAGTAATTAAAAAGTAAATTCGTTGTGATAATCTGTATAGCAGGTTAAGGCTTTAGTAAGTATAGTTAAGAATTAGAAGTAGTATAAAAGCGCTATACAAATCTTAACTGACTATCTAATCTTAGATCGTACTGCAGTAGATCAGAAGTAGAATCACTATAAATGAAATAACGTAAACTAGACTGTCACGTCTAATTTATTTTAACTAATTATTCAAATTAATTTTAGAGTTTTATATTTTGTTTCATGAACACTTAGATTCAAATTAATTAAATAAATTTAATTAAATTCAAATCAATTAATAAAGTCAAATTTAAATTGCAATTAACTCGCAAAGAACGAGTTCAGTTTCTTTCAACTATTAGACAATCGAAAAACATCGATTCATTGTATAGACTATAAGAAAATTCATAACATTATAACCATTCTATTCTTGTGTGTTGTTGGTGTAATAAACAACGTTTTATTACCCCATATAACAGTGTTTTATTGTTGTACGATAAAGCCTACCAGTCTCACAAAACTCTCCCCCTTTAAAGTAACCCATTATGTGTGTTGTTGTAATAATTTGAGATTACTAGCTTGCGAACTTCAAATCCAAAATCCACACGCCCTAGTCGGAAGAATCTGCAAGATCAGACAGCAGGTGGGTACTCACACACAACATTACATTACAATAACGCATAGTAGTGTAGTTATAAATGTCGGCCAACGTGGGGCCCGGCAAACGTACATCAAATTGAATTCACGTTCCGAACAAGAGTTATAAATGGCTTGCCCGGAACGTGGGGCGCGATCAAATTAAATTAAATTAATTAAATTCAATTTAAATTTAATTTTCACGTGTTAAACAAACTTTGCTGTTTTAACTCGTAAAACAGCTGGCGTCCAACTAAACAATCCCCAAAGAGTTTTGTGACTGGTGTTTGTACAACAGTAAAGTTATTGTGTGTATTTGAAACTGTTCTGTGTATTTTAAATTGTGTATATTTGACATTGTTGTCTATTTAAAATGGATATGGATAAAATACTTAAACAAATACAGCAAATGAACGCGGAAATGAAACAAGCTAACGCGGATTTGACCGCTAAAATAGACGCGAAATTTGAACAAATAACAGCCAATGCTGACATAAATATCGCGGAATTAAAATCTAATATCGAAACACAAAGAGTTAGTCTAACCGAAGCATTAGAACGCAGTAACGCTGACATAAACGCCGAGATTAAGCAAAGTAATAAAGAAAGTAGTAAAGAATTAACTGCGAAAATAGACGAAAGCGTAAATGAGTTAACCGCTAAAGTCGTTGAAATCGGTGAGAGTAATAAAGAGCTAACTGTGAAAGTCGCAGAGATCGGCGAAAGAGTAAATACGGTCGATACTAAAATCAATGAACGGTTTAAGGTTTTTGAGACCACAATGCAAAAATCGTTTATTGAACAAGTAACACGTATGGAGGGCCGGTTCAAAGACCACATAACCCGCTGTGAGAAACAGACATTAGAGGTTTCCAGGAAGGTGGAATCCCTAGAGGTAAAAATTCACGCGGACGTGACCGAAACACAACGACGAGTAGATAAATTAGACGCTTCAATTGTAGAGACGCGATCTAACATTGACTCTAATAAAGAGAGTGTTTTACAAACGTTAAGCGACGAGATTTTGAAAGTACGACAGGAGGTACGAAGGAGGTCTGCTCCAAATATTTTGGTACAAGGCCCTGTCGACGAGAAAAATCGTGTGTATTTTACGGGGGAAAATAACGAAAACCCCATTGAATTTTTATTAGCATGTGAGAGTGAAATGGCTAGAGTAGGTTCCCGACTAGAAGATCAAGACAAAATACAGTGGGTGGTTAACGCGATGCGTGATTCGGCGCGTAAGTGGTATAACATTGTACGCGATAGAGTGTCCACATACGCGGAGTTCAAACAAAAATTTGAAAGCCGATACTGGAACTCGCATACCCAACGACTTCTGCGCAATGAACTGGAATATGGCCGTTTTGACAAGAAAATGAATATTACCGCCGAAAATTATATAATCCAGCAGGTCGAGCGCGCGAAGCATTTAACCCCAGCATTTGCGGAGATTGACATAGTCACCAAGCTTGCCTACCATTTTAATCATAACATTAGAGTAGCTGTATTTACCCAGGGTATTCGCACGGTAGACGAACTCCTCATTCTAGTGTCCCAAAGTGAGACGGTTTTTGATTTTGGTGGGTGGCGTTATAATCCCGATTTTCGCCAAAATAATGAAGGGCAGAATACGCGACTACAGTACCATCAGCAAACGGATCAAAAACCGAGTACCAGTTCTACTCCACCCCAAACACCGTCAAAACAGCCAAATAAAACCTTTGAGTACAAGGGAAAACAAAATTTTGGTAGACCAAAGGGGCAGGGTAAGGGTAACGATGGAGCACAAATTAGAGCGATTCAAACGGTCGAATTAGCCAAAGCTGATACAACTGAAAAAGACAGCGACTCCCACGGCAATAAAAATTCGAACAATAAATCGAAAAGTTACCAAGCTACAAAAAACGTGCCAAAATGCGCATCCAGCAAGGACGCGCTATAAATTCGGCAAAATTGTGTAAATATAAGCATGTTAATTATAAGGATTATATATTGTGTGAAATGTGTACTTTTAATTATGTAACTTGTGTGCCCGTTAATAATGTGTTCCCACCGGATGTCAGGGATCCGTTGCTAGAACCCGGTCCCACGCGACAAAGGCCCGTGAGCGCGGCGTGTCCGGTGTTACACGCCTTTGTCAATAGCGTTCCCACGAGAATTCTGCTGGATACCGGTAGTGTTGTATCCGGCGTCAGTGAAAGGTTCCTGCGTACCAATAAAAAATATTTTCGTACGGCCCCATCACTCCCAATCAATCAATTTTATATACGAACCGCTACCGATACAAAAGAAAAAATTGACACTCAATACTATCTAACTATCATGCTAGACGAAGTGCAATTTGAAGTGTGTGTAGTGGCTATAAACAATTTAATATGTGATATGTTATTGGGGGTAGATGTATTGGAACAAATACGTGCGGAAATTAACACCAGTGAACACTTATTAAAATGTACCATAGACAATGTTAGTTACACTTTTAAATTGAACACACATACACACACACAAAACCATGGTGACCCAATTAAAATCACACGGCCACCAAAACAAGTAATTCACTATAAAGAATGTGAAGAGGGGGAGACCACCTTAGATTCCCGAACTGAACGGAGATTGTCGTCGCTGGAAGAAGAATTCAGCGATATCTTCAGTGAAGAACATTCAATCTCGTCAGTGTATGAACACAGAATCCACCTCTCAGAGCCGGAGAAGTTCATAAGGAGAATCTACCAGGTCCCTATAAAATACCAGGCCGAGGTCCAGCAGGAGATACAGCGGATGTTGGAAGAAGATATTATTGAAAGATCTAATAGCAGCTTCCTCAACCCACTGCTGGTCGTCCGCAAGAAGACTGGAGAAATCCGACTCTGCCTGGATATGAGGAACTTAAACAGTCTCGTAGAGAAAGAGTTTGACTGCGCACCGACAGCGGAGGACCTCTTCATTAAATGTGAAGGAGCCAGGTACCTCACGAAGCTAGATCTAACAGCAAGCTTCTGGCAGGTCCCGCTGTGTGAGCAAGATCGTAAGTATACAGCATTTATATTTAATAACAAATGCTATCAACACAAGGTGGTACCTTTTGGCCTTAGCACGAGTCTCGCTGCGATTGTAAGATGCCTTGAGAGAGCTCTAGGACCTGAGGTAGACCCTTACACGGTAATATTCGTGGATGACATCCTCGTGATATCCCGCACGTTGGAGGAACACTTCGAGCATCTGCGGAGCGTCTTCCAGAAGCTGAGGTTAGCAAACATCAAGCTCAAACTACACAAGTGCGAGTTTGTAAAGTCCCAAATGAAGTTCCTGGGACATATAATCTCAGCTACAGGTATCAGTACGGACCCAGAGAAGCTCAGGAGTATTATGGAATTCCCGGTGCCCAAGAACCTCAAAGCACTGCGAGCATTCCTTGGACTCACGGGATATTACAGGAAATTTACCAGCAAATACGCAGAATATACAGTCCCGTTGCTACAGCTGGTACGCAAAAATATAAAGTGGAAATGGGGTTCTGAACAGAACGATGCGTTTGAGAGGGTTAAAGGCCTGTTCCAATCTAATTTACAATTGTTCCATCCACAGCAGGGTAGGAAGTATGTAATGTACACTGACGCTAGCGAGTACGCTATCGGCGCCGTGTTGCATCAAGAAGACGAACAAGGTAGTCTTCATGTTGTAGCATACGCCAATAGGACGCTCAAAGGCGCTGAGTTGCACTATTGTACTTCCGAGAAAGAAATACTCGCCATAATAAACGCACTCAGAAAATTCAGACACTACCTATACGGTACCCATTTCGAGATCCACACTGATAATCAGGCGTTATCGTTTATATTAAAATGTCGATTAGCAAATTCCCGACTAACACGATGGGTGTTAGCTATTCAGGAGTACTCATTCACGATTAAATATTGCAAAGGATCAGAGAATACCACCGCAGACACTCTAAGTAGATATCCGCCCGTAGAAAAGGAGGAAGTATATGAAGCAGCTGACGACGAGTTGAGAGTGTTAAACATGCAATACACTGTCGCGCCTGAAGCTACTAATATGCTACAGAACTTAGGACGCGAGCAGGACGATAACCTCGCACTCCTTGCTAAAAAGCTAATGTTAGCAGCTCACCCAAATCCTCACTATCTTATACAAGACAATATATTGTATAAATTGTTACAGGGCGAATGGAAAGTGGTATTGTCTCCAGCGATGCTTGCGTGTATAACACAATCTTTACATATAAAAATGGCGCACGCATCTCCTGTAAAATGTGTCAAAATATTGCAGGAGGATTTTACAATTACCAACATGTACCGTAGGGTAAAGAAATTGCTAAAAACATGTTATCCATGCCAGACAGCGAAAGTACCAAACGTACACACGTACGTGCCCATGGCCAATGTGATAACGGAAGGTAAGGGACAGATGATCGCCATCGACTTTCTGGGACCATTACCCAAGGCTACCAGAAATCTAAAACACATGGTAGTTTGCGTCGATGTGTTTACCAAAAAAGTTAGCCTTTATGCGATCCCTAGGCCCACCACAAAGTCCGTTTTAAATATTATACTTAATAAGTATATCCCACAACATGGACCAATAAGGAACGTACTTAGTGACCAGGGAAAGCAGTTCCAAAACAAACACTGGGCAGCCACCCTGGAACGTAACGGTATCAAAGCAGTCCTAACCTCGATACGACGACCACAGGGAAACCTTGCCGAAAGGGTGAATCGGGAAATCGGTAAAATGTTCCGTATCTATTGCTATAAGGAACAAAGTAAATGGCCCGAGTTCTTACCATTCTTCGAAAAGGCAATAAATGAGAGTTATCATGATACCACGGAATACACACCAGCAGAATTAGACTCTGGAACCACGCCAGAGAGGTTTTGGGATAATTATTTAAGTAAGCCAAAGACTTATAATCTACCTCTGCCGGTGCAATGTAAAAATCAACTTGTGAGGGAAAGAATAGTTGAAAAAGGGCGAAAAAGGGCAGACAAATTTAATACGACGCATAAACTAACGAACTTTATAGTAGGTGAAAAAGTACTGCTCAAGGCGAATCCTGTAGGCCGACGAGACATAAATGTGGCTGCAAAGTTCTTTCGTTTATATAATGGACCCTATCTGTTGGCTCAACAACTCGCACCTCACACGTTCATCGTTACGACTCTGGACCGAACGAAAACGATCGGTAAATTCCATGCGAGCTCTTTGAGAAAATACTTTGAGTAGCATGGCGTTCCAAAGCGCGTCGCGACGAAATAAAAAGACTTTAAAAAGATAAATAGTATATAGAGTTAATAATAATTGTATTATAATAATTAAAATTAAAATAAGTAATTTGTGTTTTATAATATTATTAATAATAATTATAGATAACTTGTGTACTAATAATAATGTTTTCCTAGCGCGATAAATAATAAGCGTATAGAGTGAGCGAGAACAGCGGCAGGAAACAGTTACGTCACGCGATAACGACTACCTGACCCACATATGAAACTAGGTCAAGCAGTTAGCCGCGCGCCCGGCGATAACGTTTTAAATACTGTCAGCAAAATTCTTTGTACGCGTGGCATTGTATACAAATAAAGGCTACTACTCGTTTGAAAAACATTATACGCAATAAGTTGCAAATATAACATTTTAATACATGTATTTAGAGTTAAATTGTATATAATGCAATAACATTAACACTTGTGTACGTGTCTTCAGAATAAGTAATACAATGTATAGCTAGTAAGAATAATGATTACAGAATATGTGTGTAATGATTAAAAAAAAAAAAAAAAACTAATTATTACATTCATTTTTTTTTTAAAGCGGGTGTGGGAATATATAACGGAACCAAATATTAACTATTTGGGGTTATATGTTTACCGCATGCTGAAACCATATTTAAATAAAAATTAACAGTTAAAACTCCATTTGAATGTAGCGCATTGAAAATAATGCTGTGTAAAGCAACGCACACGTGGTCATTATGTAATCAGTTCGCTGTACAAGGAAGCGACCACACCCAAACTGTTAATTATTAATATCTCGGAAACTAATAAATAAAGGCGAAATCCAACATAGCCAAAATGTTTGCCGAGATATTAATAATGACGTGTGCAAATTTGATGCAATATAATTAACAAATGTAAGAGTTAATTAAAATAATTAAATAACTTCTGTTAAAATAGAGTTACAATAAAGAGATTTTAGTATATTGTAAAGATAATAATTTGTGACAGATTGTATATTTTAGATTTCACACAACTTGATTTGCAACCAAGTTATTGCAAAATTAAGTAAGTACAGGATATCCTTAGCGACAAATTGGTTCCGCTGGATAATTATGTTACATAATAATTCTATTCTCCGTCTGTGGGAACCAGACTTCATTCTCACGGACTAAGGGAATTCTAAATTTTATGTGGTAGGGAGAGTGTTTCGACCAATGAAATCATTTCATGCAGCCCCGGCTACTGCGATGTTTTCTGGTGGAAAAATCACTCTTCTGTCAGTACTCACGAAGTTAAGACGTAGTCCTTCGATCGTCTAGTAGCCAAAGCGGTGAAGATCAACAAGAAGACTCTACGTGGTCAACACACGCGATTACGAACACACTAACTACAGATCATCTGTATAGCTCGTAATTGCTACGTAAAGGCGAGATACTCTTCAAGACATCAACCAAGCTTATTGTGTACTACCAGATAGTCATAAGCACGCAAGAGATCCACCCGACTTCAAGACCAGACTTCAAGAATACAGCAGAGAGGCCGTCTAAATCATTGGTTAACAGCTGACGAGCAGAGCGACCGCCGAACGAAGCACACACACACACACACACACTGACGTGCAACGTGCAAATCGACGGAGAACAGGAAGCAGTTCCAGCAGACAACAGCAGACGTTAAAATATTCACAAACAGCAGGGAAGCAGAGTGTTGCCGAATTTTGAACTCCACGACCGAATCCAGCAGTTCTAAGCAGATTACTTTCTCTAACCAAGGACTCGAATCGACGAGGGACAAATCGGAACGACATCCTCTTCAGTAACAGGAAAGCAAAATCTATTTATTTATTTTTCAGATCAAATTTTCTATTTTTCAATTAAAACATTGTAATTCAAATAATTCAGGTGCCAAACAAAAAGCAAAGACTCTAGTAATTAAAAAGTAAATTCGTTGTGATAATCTGTATAGCAGTTTAAGGCTTTAGTAAGTATAGTTAAGAATTAGAAGTAGTATAAAAGCGCTATACAAATCTTAACTGACTATCTAATCTTAGATCGTACTGCAGTAGATCAGAAGTAGAATCACTATAAATGAAATAACGTAAACTAGACTGTCACGTCTAATTTATTTTAACTAATTATTCAAATTAATTTTAGAGTTTTATATTTTGTTTCATGAACACTTAGATTCAAATTAATTAAATAAATTTAATTAAATTCAAATCAATTAATAAAGTCAAATTTAAATTGCAATTAACTCGCAAAGAACGAGTTCAGTTTCTTTCAACTATTAGACAATCGAAAAACATCGATTCATTGTATAGACTATAAGAAAATTCATAACATTATAACCATTCTATTCTTGTGTGTTGTTGGTGTAATAAACAACGTTTTATTACCCCATATAACAGTGTTTTATTGTTGTACGATAAAGCCTACCAGTCTCACAAAACTCTCCCCCTTTAAAGTAACCCATTATGTGTGTTGTTGTAATAATTTGAGATTACTAGCTTGCGAACTTCAAATCCAAAATCCACACGCCCTAGTCGGAAGAATCTGCAAGATCAGACAGCAGGTGGGTACTCACACACAACATTACATTACAATAACGCATAGTAGTGTAGTTATAATATATATATATATATATATATATATATAAAATATGATTTTAATTATCTATAGTTATAACGACTCCTTCAGTAATTTTTTCTTGTAAATATTGCCGATGTATGCTGTTTTCCAAGATTCAGGAATTTCTTTTTCTTCTTCTTCTCCTCTTCAAGAATTAGGTTATATAAACCTGTTCCGGCACCCATCTCATCCTCGCATGACCCACGTCTCTTCTACCAATGGCTTTACAGTTTAGTGCCGCTTTCGCCAATCGATCCTCCATCATCCTTTGCAGATGATCCCACCATGGTTGTAACGGGACAAACTATGGGATATATTTTAATACCTCAATAATTGTAATAATGTGGAGTCACTCACACTGAGCCCCGGTTTTGATAACCAAAGCTTAACTTTTGTAAACACCCAGTGGTCAGTTTGTGAATAAGCCAGGCGAGGTGCGAAGTAATCTGGAGCATCAGAATGTGTACGAGCACACTTGTGCCAACTTTGACAGAGTGAAAGTCATGCACAGTTTTCCTTGCCGCCGGCTACGAGATTACAAGAAATCACGAGACGTTCATCAGCCAATCAAATACCAAACTGCCAAGCTCAGAGGGACGCTCGCCATTGTTGAGACGAAGCAGTCGGCATCTAAACTAGGAACCACGCAGTTGCGTTAGCGCGCGGTTCACAACACACAGTATTCGAGACAATGTAAACCGACCGGCCAAAATCTAGTGAATCCTTAAAACATGTGAATAAGTATCAAAAAGTTAGTAGTTAAAAGTGCAACAGCAACATCAGAGGTGCAATTTCTAAAGTACACAGCAGTTAAAGATTTTGGACATAAAGTGAGCAAAAAATGAACCAACAGTAGTGTTGCAATCACGTGTAGACAGCCACAACAGGAAAGTAACTATGTCAAATTTAATAAAATGAAAATTATAATATGGTAACAAAGAGATCTCTAATTTCAGAGGGGCGACGAGTATGAGAGAGAGAGAGAGAGAGAGAGAGAGAGAGAGAGTGAGCGAAGTGGTGGATTGTCTTAAATAACAAAATATAGCTAGCTTGTTGGTACATCCTCTTCATTCACTTATTAATATTTATATAAATATATATTAACACTTTCACTGTGAACTTACTTTTAGGTTTTGATTACCCAGACGTTTCGACGTGGTATTCGTCTTTCTCAGTGGGTTTTTAAATACTGAATGTCTGTACAGTAATGGTTATGGGATGTGGGTGTGTGTGGTGGGGGTTGCTGGTGGGAGGGAACTGGCGCTGGGATTCAAATTTTGTGTAGGTATCAGTGTATCGAAAAGTATGTGTGATCTGTAATGTAATTGTTCATTTAATATGTTGTTTGAATAAGAGAATGAAGAGGATGTACCAACAAGCTAATTATAACACCGCCAGCACAGCGTACTACATCCACAAATACAGAAATGTCAAAAAATAACACACGCTGCAATACAAACGAAACGTAAAGCCGAAATAATACACTTGGACAACATAATCAAGGATTTATACTATAAAAAAGATACATTAAACAAAACAGCATACAACCTACACGTAAAACTACACGTAAAACACAAATATTACATCACATAGAACTCGAAAATGTAATACAACATACACAGATTAACATAGAGAAACTCCAATTTAAAATAAAAAAAAGACAAAACAGAAAAATCAATAACATCTTAACACGCAGAAATGAAACTGTACCTACACCGACACATAAATTTCACGCACGTACAGTAAATATAACAAAGACCAATTTCACTAAAGCAGAAATAACCCTATTAGATAAAGGTATAAAACACAATTTAGGAAACAATCCAACCATTAACTATAATAATAAGAGGTATATACGAGACATCGTCTTAGATGCTGAAACAGCCATACAACACACGCATAACAAAGACCATGACACTATACGTCATGATATCAAACGTAAATTACAACACACACAACATTATGAACAGAAACACCATAATAACAAAATCCAAACATTAAAAAATATAAAACGCAAATTACAAGAACACAACCTAACCACACTCAAAGCTGACAAAGGTAACATAAATGTCATAATAGAAAATCAAGATTTAAATAACAAAATCGAAACATTTTTTACGGAAAACAACATAACTAAATTAAACAAAGACCCCACCCCAAAATATCACAAAAAATAAATAAAATCCTAAATAACACAAAACACATAATCTCACCTGACAACATCAAATATCTGAAACAAATTAAACCAAACCCCCCTACACTGAATGCACTACCAAAATTACACAAACCTAATATCCCTATCAGGCCACTTATAAACAACACACAAGCACCTGCACACAAAATAGCTAGACACTTATAAAATAATCAGAAATAACATAAATTTAACAAACAGCACCACCGTCAAAAATAATATTGATCTGGTGAATAAAACTCAACATATCCACATTCCACACAACTCAACACTAGCTTCATTTGACATAACAAACCTATACACCAATGTACCCATAAAAGAAACCTTAACTATATTAGAACAGTTACTAAAACTAAATAACACACCTGAAACACACATTAAAGAGATCATCCACCTCACTACAACTATCACTGAACAAAACTGTTTCTCACACAATAACATGGTTTACAAACAAACAGATGGACTACCTATGGGTTCCCCTATATCAGGTATACTATCCGAAATATTCGTACATACCATAGAACAAGAACACATATTAAACAATAACAAATACACCAACAAAATAATATATTGGCACAGATATGTTGATGACATTTTACTCCTATACAATGGTAACAAAAGACAAATTGAAAATTTCCACAAATACATTAACACTATACACCAAAAATTAAAATTCACACTTGAATTAGAACAAAACAATAGCATAAACTTCTTGGACCTTACAATCACCAAAACAAACACACACACATACAATATACAGAAAACCTACCACATCAGACATGGTCATACATAACTCATCCAACCACCCAACTCACCACAAACACGCAGCTTTTAACTACATGCTCCATAGGCTCACTTCAATACCCCTAAACACACATGACTACCAAGAAGAACTCAACACCATCAAATATATAGCTATCAAAAATGGATACAATCCCGATTTAATAAGCAAACTACACAAACGCATCCTAAACACAAAAAGTAAAACACATAAAACCAACAGCACAAAACCCAGTAAATACATCACACTCACATACTACAATTCCAACACACACAAAATTGCTAACACATTTAGGAAACATAATATTATAAAGTAGCCTACAGAACCAACAACACCAACAAGAAACACAAATAATACTAACAATGACATTGACACATACAAAAAAAAAACAGGGGTTTATAAATTAAACTGCAATGATTGTCACCAATTCTACATCGGCCAGATGGGAAGATCTTTTTCCTCTAGATATTCTGAACATCTAAAAGCCCTCACTACAAACTACATACATTCCACATATGCCACACATTTACAAAACAAAAACCACAGTTACACAAACATAGAGCACAACATGGAAATACAACACTACTTACCTAAAAGTAGAAAACTAAACACAGCAGAACAATTTGAAATTTACAGATATCACACACTACAACCAAACAACATATTAAATGAACAATTACATTACAGATCACACATACTTTTCGATACACTGATACCTACACAAAATTTGAATCCCAGCGCCAATTCCCTCCCACCAGCAACCCCCACCACCCACACCCACATCCCATAACCGTTACTGTACAGACATTCAGTATTTAAAACCCCATTGAGAAAGACGAATACCATGTCGAAATGTCTGGGCAATCAAAACCTAAAAGTAAGTTCACAGTGAAAGTGTTAATATATATTTTTATAAAAATATAGCTATTTTAATAATTAAGTTCATTAATATTTGTTTTGTTTTGAAAGGTAATTTAGAGTCCGTAATAACTTTGAGAAAGAAAGTAAAGAGTAAGGAAGTAAAAAATTATTTAGAACAGTTGTTTATTCTATAAGTAAGGTAAACAATGTTTGGGAAATGTATAAGATATAGGGAGAAACAACCTTTTTGTACAGAACATATAAACAAAGAAAATATGTTAAAGTTATTTTAATAAACAAAGTTGTTTAAATGTGATAAATGAGGGTAGAAATTTATTGCATAACGAAACCCAATAACCACTCTTACAGGTCACGAGTTTGCATATAAGACCCTGGACCACATGCAGGTAAGAATTTTGGAAATTGTGAATTTTAGGTATTTTATAGTTTAAATAATATTATTAAAAAGTATTAGTGCTCCTCAAAGTCCAGCCCTACGTCCGAGCCTACTACACCTTGGCCACGTGGGGAGCGGGCAACAGCTATTACTCTGTAGCTGGCTAACAGGGCAATGGTCCGTGGAGGCTACCACTTGGTAGAAAGGGAGGTGGCTCTCCCACGGTCCTCTAGCTGGGCTTACTCTTTTTCCACTTACTTTGAGTAAGACCCCTTCTCTTTTGTCTTTACTGTCTGGCCTCTCTTGGTCAACTCTTGTTCTTTCCGACCCTGACGCTATTAGGTTACCGAGGGCTAGGGGTCTTTCAGTTTCATATTTCTATTACTCTATACTTATTGGATAAATATTAAAGCAATGGATAAAACAAATAAAGGAATGACTACCCCAGGTGGCAGACCAGGTAAAAACCTGGTAAATCCACCCTCTTCGGAGGTCGGCCCTATGGATTCTGGGGGGGGCCAGCTATTGCTTGGTGAGGATCCGTTTAGAAGAGGTTCATTGGTGGCAAGGTCTCCGCCAACTAATATAAACTCTAGCTTGGAAAAACAAAACGCACAGATACCAACACTGGAAGTCCCAGAGGACACAATAAGCAGACTGCAGGCTCAGCTTAATTCTGCTTATTACGAAATCAGACGACTACAGGAAGAAATCAAGAAGTTACAGCCTAGGGTATCCTATAGTCCAGCCAACTCGGAAGAAATCGTGGCCAAAGAAACTGCTTGGATACTGGAAAAGAATAAAAAACGTAAAAGGAAAACTATGGAATCACCAGAAACACTGAAAACCAGTCCAATAAACAAAAGTAAGAGGACTAAAGAAAATGTAAAAAAATCGGCTAAGCCACCGCCAGTGATACTGAGCAATGTGGAAAATTATATAGAAATAAGTCAGAAACTGAAATCAAAAGATCTGAAATTTAACACCAGCATGATGAACAACAATCAGCTGAAAATTAATGTAGACACAGAAATGGAATATAGAGAACTGACAAAACTCCTAAAAGAAAGTAAGTTGGAATGGCATACTTATGAAAATAAACAGACCAGACCAATAAGAGTCATGGCACGTAACTTGCATCCAACATGCATATCAGAAGAGATTAAAGAGGAGTTATTGAATAGAGGATATAAAATCCTTGAAGTAGTTAATAAAATTAGAAAGACTAAAGTTGACGGCAAGGAAAAAATCACACATTTGCCATTATTTATGCTAACGTTTGACAGATCAGAGGATATAAAAAAAATATTTGATATTCAATATTTATGTCATATGAAAATAAAAATTGAAGCTCTCAGGAGTAACAAACTGATACCACAGTGTAAAAGGTGTCAAAGATATGGTCACACTCATAAATATTGCCAACATGGACCTATCTGTGTTAAATGTGCAGGCAATCACAGGACCATCGATTGCCAGCAAAACGAGATGTGCCAGCAAAGTGTTCAAATTGTGCAGAAGCACATCCTGCTAGCTACAGGGGTTGTTTGGTTGCACGTGAACTTCAAATAAGACGCAATAATTTAATAAGTGAGAGACGACCTAAAAAACCTCAACCAAGAACTTTCACAGCTAATAAAATCAATAGTGAAATGTCCTTTGCTCAAGCAGTTAAAGCTAACAAGACTTTAGTTCAAAATGATGATTCATCAATGGTGCAAATGATGCAGAATATGATGGACATGATGAAAATAGTCATGGATAGACTAGATAGATTAGAAGCCAGAAATCCGGGCACAATCCCACAGAGAACTAATCAATGGACCAGAAAGACCTAAGGATAGCTACCTGGAATGCCAACGGTATCCAGAACAGAAAGCAAGAAATAGAATTATTCCTCAAGGCACAAGACATTGATATATGTCTAGTATCAGAGACACACTTAACAAATCAGTTATGCTTAAAAATAAATGGATACCAGGTATATCAAACAATTCATCCGGATAATAAAGCCAAAGGAGGAAGTGCTATCATTATTAAGAATAGGATTAACCACTATGAGGAGTGTCACCTTCAGACTACAGAAATCCAACTCACTGTAGTTGGAATCAAATCCACCAAGCAAAAACTAATCGTTGGTGCGATATACTGTCCTCCAAGACACAACCTAAAGGAGTTAGATTACAAGAAATTTATATTACACCTAGGTGAGAGATTCATTGTAGGCGGAGACTACAATGCTAAACATGTAGATTGGGGATCCAGATTAACAACAACTAAAGGTAGCAAGCTTAATAAAGCAATACAAGAAACAGGTTGTAGCTTCCACAGTACAGGCAAACCTACTTACTGGCCCACAGATCCTAATAAAATTCCAGATCTATTAGATTTCTTCATATCAAGGAGGGTCTCGCAGAACTTTATTGATATTGAGGAGAATTTTGATCTTGACTCTGATCATTCAGCAGTAATACTGACGCTGAGTGAAAGGATAATAAAAAAAGTAAACAAACCAAGCCTAGTTAACAAAACTACTGATTGGGAAAGCTTCAAATTAGAACTTGAAGGCAAGATACAACTAATGTCCAGTTGAGAACTAAGCAGCAATTAGAAATAGAAGCCGAGAAGTTTAATTATAATATTCAAACTACAGCCTGGAACAATACGAGAGAAATCACCCATGGAATTGTTGGTAACAACTATCCTAGAGAGATCAGAGAACTTGTCAAAGAAAAGAGGAGAGCTAGAAGAAAATGGCAACAGACACGTGACCCAAATGATAAAACTGTACTTAACAACAAATCGCAACAACTAAAGCGTGTAATACAGAAGTTAAAAGAAGCATCAATAGCTTCCTATTTGGAAAATCTAACAGCAGATGCAGATACAGAGTACTCGTTGTGGAAAGCAACGAGGAAGCTTAAAAGGTCGATCACTCAAGTACCACCTATTAGAAAAAGCGACGGTACATGGGCTAGAGATAATAAAGAAAAAGCTGAAGCGTTTGCTGAACATCTAGCTGACATTTTTAAGCCAAATAATATCCAGTCTGATACAGAGTTAGATGAAGATACAAATCATGAAGAGGAGGACATTCAACTGGTCACCCCAAAAGAGGTAGCTAAGGAGATCAAGTTAAACTTGAACCCCCGAAAATCACCTGGCTTTGACCTCATTACAGGTGAGATCTTAAAGCAGTTACCTAAGAAAGGGATTGTTATGCTTACATATTTATTCAATGCGGCACTTAGGCTAAAGCATGTTCCTAGTGTCTGGAAGGTGGCAGAAGTTATTATGCTACGTAAACCAGGCAAACCGCCAAATGAGGCCAAATCATATCGGTTCATATCACTGTTGCCAACTATATCAAAGCTTTTTGAAAAACTTCTGTTGCAAAGGCTAAATCGAGTAATAGAGAGAAAAAAGCTGATACCAAATCATCAATTCGGGTTCAGACAAAAACATTCCACAATAGACCAAGTACATAGAATAACAGACACAATAGAGAAAGCACTAGAAAAAAAGCTAATCTGCTCGACAATCTTCCTCGATGTGGCTCAGGCCTTTGATAAAGTTTGGCATAAAGGTTTAATACATAAACTTAATAAAATGCTACCAAAACAATATGCTGACGTGTTAAAATCATATATATCGGAAAGATTATTTAGAGTCCAACAGGAAGATGACTATTCTGAGCTAAGAGAAGTGAGGGCAGGTGTGCCCCAAGGGAGTGTTTTGGGGCCCATCCTCTACTTGTTGTTTACATGTGATCTGCCGCAGCCAGAGAATGTGTCTGTTGCTACTTTCGCTGATGACACAGCTATAATGGCGATTGGTTCGACCTTAGGTGAAGCTACCAACATGCTTCAAGGTGCTAGTGATCAGATACAGCAGTGGACTAGGAGATGGAAAATTAAGCTTAATGAACTGAAATCTGTCCATATCAATTTTACAAACAAAAGAATAGAGAACAGTCTTCCAGTTACCTTAAATGGTGTTGTAGTACCATATGCAAACACTGCCAAATATTTGGGGATGACCCTAGATACAAAGCTACGATGGAAAGAGCACATCAGAAAAAAAAGGACGGAACTTGGTCTCAAATATAGACAACTGTATTGGCTCTTGGGACGAAATTCTCAGTTGTCAATACACAACAAAATTCTGATATATAACCAAATTCTGAAACCAATTTGGCTTTATGGAATTCAACTGTGGGGTTGTGCGAAAGAAACGAACATTAGATGTATTCAAACCTTCCAGAATAGAGTGCTACGGAACATGGTAAGTGCTCCATGGTACATCAGAAATAGTGATCTACATCGAGACCTTAGGATCCCTGATGTCGCCAGTGAAATTAAAAGGTTTGCTGCAAAGCACGAATCTAGACTACACCAGCATATCAATGTAGAAGCTATTCAACTGCTTGACAACGCCAATACAGTGAGAAGGCTGAAGAGAACTAAAACTTTTGAATTAGTGTAGTGCAGTGTGTGCAGAAATCTAGAAAGTAATATATAGTACACCAGTGGGCGACTGTATAAGTAACTTAAAAACATTAGATGTAAATTGATGGTTGGTCTTTTAGACCGGTTTCAATAAAATACAAAAAAAAAAGTATTAGTAACTTAACAGTTGTAAGGTGACAAATACAGGGGATTTTCATTTTATTAAAATTTTGGGATTTATAAAAAATATTTAGAAACGTAATTTCCAACTGTGACCAGAACACGTGGTGAATTGAAACAGTGTTCTAACAAAGGAGCAATACGCCTTAACTATTGTGCAATCAGTACGGAAGAATGCACCCAGCATCAGTTCCTAGAACTTTGCGAGTGTGTGGCAGTGCGCCCGACCGCACCCGACAAGCAGGTGCGCGGACCGACGCCAGTTTGTGAAACTCAAAGATGGCTAAAGAAAGAAATTGTACGAGCACATGTTCCAGGTTGACGGATGTGAGTCCTAAGTCCAACCCTTTTCGTGACGACAGCCAGTGCTGAACGAATATCGTCCATGACCAAAACACAATCAACTGCATGGGTTAAATGGAAAATAACAAGCGACGAAGAACCATAAGGCGTTGTTTTCCACCTGGAGAGAGAGGTAATCTAGTTGGCGGTGAATGTAGAGCCGCTCTTCCCAGTTCGCTTACAGACGCAGATAGTGTTGTGTGGGCCCGGTCGGCCGAACTTCATAAAATGTGAACAATAAAATATAATACCGTTTTAATACCGACTGGGACCCGAGGAATTAATGGACTTACCAATTTTATAACTGGTGACGTGGAGCGAATTGACAACAAAGTGAATTAACGGACATCGAATCGGGGGACAAAACACGTGTCCGACAGGAATCGCGGTAGTGGACAGTTTCGATACAAAAAATAAATTTGTAAAATAGAACAAGGGGTACGGTGTAAATATAGTGTGTGTGTGTGAATGAAAATGCAGACTGGGCGGTCTGATGTATAGTATAAGGTAAGCTTGTAGAATAAGGTAAAGTAAAAATTGTATTCATGGAACGAACAACAAAAATAAGAAACTATTAGGCTGATATTTCATTTGCTAAATTATGGGTAAAATCTGTTAAAGTTTGTTAATAGTTAAAAAATTAAAAGGTCAGTAATTCTCTTCAAAACAATGCGTTAGTCTAAGTTATTTCGTCATTACCACTTTCTCATTTCTGTGCGGCAAGATTCGTCTAAACGTTCCCGGATTTCTTCTGAATTATTTGTGGGGGGGGTAGTCAGATTGCGAAATTGTCCCGTTTTTATTAAGGTAAAGTGTAAAGTTTCCATATCTGTCCTTCAAAGATATCGGTGGCGACTCTGGGCTTCTGATCGAAATTTAAAAAGCAGGTAAGTTCCTGGCACTTGGCGGAGTTACCTGGAAAGGGCCAGGAACTAATAAGGGAATGAGTATAAGGGAAGGGAACACACATCCTATGTACAAAGAGGGTATCAGGTGCTTTATTGTAAGAGGAAAATGATTTAAGTAGAGTTAGATAAAGGGTTGGAGGGGGTTATTATTGACATATCTTGTTGATTCATCCTCTTCGTTCACTTTTTTTAATATTATTATATACTAGCAAAATACCCGTGCTTCGCTATGGAGTTTCACGTTGTACGTAATTGTACAGTTATTGCTCGCTTAATAGTATAGGATTAGATAGATTGTACAAATTCTCAACTCTTAGTTTGTTTATTTACATTCATAGCAACAGCTATTTATTATTTATTTCGAGAAAATCGTTAGAGCCGTTTCCGAGAAAAAAAGGACATACATTTATTAATTAATTGAACTTCGAAATTTTCTTGACTATAAGAACCTGCAAACAACGAAGTCTTTTTTCAATTTAAAACAATGATTAAAAACTCAGGACTAAATGTATTCGGGGTTTCCAGTAAACTGAGATGTCAACCACTTCATTTACCAAGTATGCAATTCCCACGATAAATTTCAGTATTTGGTTTTTTGCCCCTTAGGAGTGAAAGTTTTTAAAACCGTTTCTTAGTGAGCACCTAAGACCTATGATGAAGCTACGTTCAAAGTTTCATTGATATCCATTCAGTGGTTTCAGAGATGTCGTGATCAGTGAGTCAGTCAGTGGTATTTGGCTTATATAGATATCTATATCTAGCCGATTTACCCAGCGTTGCTCGGGTTCATAATTTATTCATAGGCACCTATTCTTGTTCTAACATTATATTACTTGTATATTGTATAATCTTCCTTATATTGTTACATTCGAATTCTCACTGGAGGAATACTCTGTAGCGCACCTGTTTAAGAACATGTCATAAACTGTATTCTTATATCTGGAGAAGAATTCTGTTGCGCGTGATGCTCCTGCTCGATTTCTAACTCTGGGAGAGGGCGAACAGCTAAATTAGTTTTCAATAAAATGTCTACAGTACTTGCACGCGCTGCGTATTTAACTGTCGTTTTATAATTCATTGTGTTAATGTTGAAATAAGGCATTTGTTAAATTAGTGTCTCCTAAACTTATTCTAACAATACAATACCTCTATAGATTTCAGCTTATCAATTTTTAAATTCAAACTGAATCAAGTGCATTTATATTGTCTGAACACTATGATCTGAATACATTCGCTATCAAAACTTTGTTTTTTATACTCATTTATAACTTACTTCGATCTTAACTTATCCACTTTTAAATTCAAACTGAAACAACTCTGAATTCACAAACTATTAAGAAGTTTCTTAAGATGCATACACCACCTTTGATATCATAAACTATATCTTTATTTATAAGAACCGTGGACTCTGGCCCCGCCGTCTTTCGCAGGATCCGACCTAAGACTCCCCGGGTTCCGTGGATGAACTCCGGGGAAGCCCCGTCGGACGACTCCCGCGCTATTTCCTACACGGGAGGCTTCCACCGATGCTATGGTAACCAGAATCTATTCTATTGGGTTGCCATAGTAACCAGATCTAATAGTTTTTTTAAGACCCAAAGGACCCCCCAGAGGATCGTATCGAAAAAAACACCTGTCCTATGTTGGTTCTCCCGTTGCGTAAAATATTTGTGCCAAGTTTGGTTGAAATCGGTCCATTGGTTTAGAAGGAGATGTGGAAGACCCCAAAGGACCCCCCAAAGGATCGTTACGAAAAAACACTTGTCCTATGTTGGTTCTCCCGTTGCATAAAATATTTGTGCCATGTTTGGTTAAAATCGGTCCAGTGGTTCAGGAGGAGATGTGGAAGACCCCAAAGGACCCCCCGAAGAAAACACCTATCCTATGTTGGTTCTCCCGTTGCGTAAAATATTTGTGCCAAGTTTGGTTGAAATCGGTCCAGTGGTTTAGGAGGAGATGTGGAAGACCCCAAAGGATCTCATTGAAGAAAACACCTATCCTATGTTGGTTCTCCCGTTGCGTAAAATATTTGTGCCAAGTTTGGTTGAAATCGGTCCAGTGGTTTAGGAGGAGATGTGGAAGACCCCAAAGAACCCCCCAAAGGACCCCATCGAAAAAACACCTATCCTGTGTTGGTTCTCCCGTCGTGTAAAATATTTGTGCCAAGTTTGGTTGAAATCGGTCCAGTGGTTTAGGAGATGTGGAAGACCCCATAGAAGAAAAGACCTATCCTATGTTGGTTCTCCCGTTGCATAAAATATTTGTGCCAAGTTTGGTTGAAATCGGTCCAGTGGTTTAGGAGGAGATGTGGAAGACCCCAAAGGACCCCATCGAAAAAACACCTATCCTATGTTGGTTCTCCCGTTGCGTAAAATATTTGTGCCAAGTTTGGTTGAAATCGGTCCAGTGGTTTAGGAGGAGATGTGGACGACCCCAAAGGACCCCATCGAAAAAACACCTATCCTGTGTTGGTTCTCCCGTCGCGTAAAATATTTGTGCCAAGTTTGGTTGAAATCGGTCCAGTGGTTTAGGAGGAGATGTTGAACATACATACATACATAGGATACATACAGTACATAAAATGGGGTTTTTTTTTTTGCCCCTTAGGAGTGAAAGTTTTTAAAACCGTTTCTTAGTGAGCACCTAAGACCTATGATGAAGCTATGTTCAAAGTTTCATTGATATCCAATGGTTTCAGAGATATCGTGATCAGTGAGTCAGTCAGTGGTATTTGGCTTATATAGATATAGATAAAAAACTTTCACAAATGAACTTACTTTTGTTATCACTTTCACAAACGTGTCAAGGTGATGTGCCTCTTCCTCAGTGTGAGTAAATACTGAATGTCATTGTTACAGAATAACAATTATGGACTATAGGTGTGTGTGGTGGGAATTGATGGTGGGAGGGAATTGGCGCTGAGGTTCAAATTTTGTGTTTGGATTAATGTATCAAATAGTGTATGTGATCTGTAATGTAATTGTTCATTTAATATGTTGTTTGGTTGTAGTGCGTGATATCTGTATATTTCAAATTGTTCAGCTGCGTTTCATTTTCTACTTTGTGGTAAGTAGTGTAATATTTCCATGTTGTGTTCTATGTTTGTGTAACTATGGTTTTCATTTTGTAAATGTGTGGCAAATGTGGAATGTATGTAATTTGTGGTGAGGGCTTTTACATGTTCTGAAAATCTGGAATAAAAAGATCTTCCCGTCTGGCCGATGTAGAATTGGTTACAATCATTACAATTTAATTTATAAACTCCTGTTTTACTGTACGTGTCTGTGTCTTTGTTAATATTTATATGTTTCCTAATGGTGTTGTTGGTTCTGTAGGCTATTTTATAATTGTGTTTTCTAAATGTGTTAGCAATTTTGTATGTATTGGAGTTGCAGTATGTAAGTGTTATGTACTTACTGGGTTGTGTGTTGTTGGTCTGATGTGTTTTATTTTTTGTGCTTAGGATGCGTTTGTGTATTTTATTTACCAAATCGGGGTTGTATCCATTTTTAACTGCTATATATTTGATTGTATTAAATTTCTTGGTAGTCATGTGTGTTTAGGGGTATTGAAGTGAGTCTATGGAGCATGTAGTTGAATGCTGCATGTTTGTGTTGAGTTGGGTGGTTGGATGAGTTATGTATGACCATGTCTGATGTGGTGGGTTTCCTGTATATTTTGTATGTATGTGTGTTGTTTGTTTTGGTGATTGTGAGGTCTAAGAAGTGTAATAAGAAGTGTAAAGAAGAAGTCTAATAACTTAAAACTTGAAACTAAAGTAAAGCTGTAAGGTGTGTAATTTTTGGTCAAACTTAAAAGTGAATTGTTTATTTCAATGTAATTATCGCAATGTTAATTAAGTGTACTATGTTTTATTAAGTTGTATTATGTATTATGTAAGTGTGTAAGAATCTTAAACATGTGTTATATATATTTTAAAAGTGATTCCCCACTTTCGGGCGGTCACGGCCGAACCGAACCCTGACCGTGGAATTGGCTCGGCTTTGACTGGCTATTGTCAGGGCACATTACGTCACGTGCTGCCTAAGTCTGGCCATAGCTTGTTATCGTTGTAAGAGGTGAATTTAGAAATTAACCAGGGGGTAAATCAGGGGAATCACCAGAACTATGGAACAGTGGCTAGCCATCGAATGGGATGGTAGACCGTCTTCAGGGCATATAACTAATTTTTAGTAGGATTACTGGTGTCCTCGGACAGCAGTAATACTGAATGTTTTGTAACGCTGAAGCAAGAATGGTGTAGGCAGCGTCTACACCGTAAAAAAAACTTCAGTTCTTGTGAACGCAACTGGGCGCCAAAGTCCAGGGGTGGCCATAGTGTGTGTGGCAGGAGGTTTTTAAATTGTTAATAAATAAGTTCTTATTGAAAAAGAAATAAAATAAAATTGATGATATTTGTAATGGTGCTGAGAATAGTGAAGTAGTGGAGTAGATTGTTTGATTATCTGTGTACTGATTGTATTGAATAGTTTGCTGTTTTCTACCATCATACCTTGAATTGTGTATAGATGGTAATAGTAATCTACCTTGGTAACTAAAATCAAAATGGAATTTTAATTGGAGTTGGTAAATGAAGTTGAATTATTTTGGAGTTTTAATTTTTTATTTTTGTTTGTTGTGTCTAACCTAAAGTGTATAGGTTACAGAAGTAAAAATAATATGGAATATATAATGCAGACAAATGTAATATGTTCAGGTTAAGGAGACATGTGTTAAGAAATATTGTTTATTTAAGTAGTTCATTGAGATAAAACTAGTACTTTGCTAAAGGCAAACCAGTACGACTAAGGGGAAACAAGTCAGTTAACGATGTGGTATGTTGAAAAGCCAGTAATTGATATTTTTTATTGAATGTTACAGAGTTTGGTGATACTGTGGCGTGTGCCTGTCTGACTTTACGGTGTTGGGATCTCGAGAGGGAAGTCCAGTAGAGTCATGCAGGTGCAGCCGCAGTTGCCAGACTAGGGAGGTAAGTTACCCATGATTTTAGTAAGGATTAACGGGGGGGGGGGGTTAATGGCGCCATATCCTGCCTGGTACTCTTAGGTTTTAGCAATGAGAGTTTTTCTGTTTCGGCAGAAAACCTCTCATTGGGGGGGTTATTGTAACGGGACAAACGATTGGGATTTATTTTATTCTTTAATAATTGTAAAAAGTAGTAGCAACTCAAGCTGAACAACGTTTGGATCACAAACGCTTGACATTTTGAACACCGTGTAGCTCACCTTGTACCAAGCCGTGCGAGGCACAAAAATAATTAAGAGTCTGGGAATGTTAAGTATCAGAAAGGGTGCGTATTCATGCGTATGACCGCACGTGTGGGCCAACGTTCACACGGAAAAGTCGCGTCTGAAAAATTCCTTCTCGCCAGATACGAGACTACAAAAAGCCTCGAGATGCTCTCAGCCAATGGGGAGCCAGGTAGCCAGACACAGACATTTGGCCATTTTGAAAAACTCCAGTCGACAAAAGCCCTCAGACCGCGCGGTCAGAAAAGCAGTGCTCGCGAGCAAAATATACAGTCATCGCAGAGCAGTGCAGTTCTCTACAACTCAATACACGGTACAGTCGCAAATACAGTGGCCTCGGAAATTTCGGTAGACCAAAGTGAATTGAGTAGCCAAGTTCTACCGAAACTGGTAAATATAAAGAAGAATACACGTAAGATAGAGTGATTAGTAAATTAAATGAACTTTTAAAGTTAAACGAAGTAAAACAGCGTCAGTGACGACGGAAGTGAACGGGAAATACAAGTGATAGTGGACAAAGGAATGCACGTGCAGGTAAAACGTAATAGTAATCAATTCAAAGCAAAATGAAATAACGGTAATAAAAGAGCTCGATACAAAGGGGGTAAAAGGTATACATATAAATCTGTAAAAGTGAGAGAGTGTATGTAAGGAAAAGGGGAGAAATCATTAATAAAATTACTGGTTATTACATAATAATTAGTTGATAAAAAACCTTTTGTTTAAACAAATTCATGTTTTTAGTTGTATTTAATAAAATAAAATCAAGTTTGTTTAGTGATATAAATATGTGTCAGCGTAGTTATTTCACCGTTACCATTCTGAATTGGGGGAAGTCAGATTGCAAAATTGTCCAGTTTTAATTAAGGTAATGTATAAAGGTATCCATATCTGTCCTTCAAAGATATTGGTGGCGACTCTGAACTTCTGTTGGTGTTTTTAAAAGGTAAGTAGCGAGAAAAAGATCGCATAAGATTCTGGCAGAGTATTAATTTTTATTTTAAATTTATAAATTTGGTTGTAACTTCACAACTGACGACACACTGCCAGGATCCTGGTATAACTTTATACGAGGTAGACCTGTTTTAAGCACAGAAAATAGGAATTGGTAATGGCGTATTTGTAAGATTTATCGTATATATTTACGTATGTGACTAGGTTATGTTTGGGTAGTGTAACGTATGTGATTATTATGGTTACGTTTATACGTTGATAAGGACTGTAATTATGATGTAGTAGGAGGGTGGTAATTTTTAAGGGTATTATATAAATAATTGTTGGTTAACATATAAATAAATTTTGTTTAACATGGCTGAAGCACAAGTAAACGTAATAGATTTCGTGTGGGACGAATTGGAAGGCAAATTCAGAGGGATTGTGGATAAAATGACGGAGGACGAGTGGTGTAATCTGGATGATAATTTGAGACGAATGGAAGAACAAGAAGAGGGAATATTCGCTGAAATTAAAAAGCATAGTGATGATACTATTATTGGTAGTGAGATGACAAATGATCAAGGTAAAATAGTTGAAGTGACAGTGGTAGAGAATAAGACAGTGAATAATGATAATGATGATAGTGTAATGGTGGTAGAAAAGGGTAACGAGACAGATCAATTTAACGAGAATAAAGATGATCAGGTAGCAGATAATAATGTAAGTGATGATAATATGAGTGAGTCAAATCAAGAGCTGATAAAAAGTTACAAGTAATGTTAGAAGAAATGTTTAGTAAACAAAACACAATATTCGATAAACGTTTTGATGAGTTAAACACAAAGATGAATAAACGAGACGAGAAGTGGGAAGGAGATAGACATAAATTAAAAGAGAATACAGAAGTCGAATTATAACAGGTAAGTGGTAATAATGTTGTTAATTATAATGGGAGATAATTAACGAGGTAAGTGATAATTATAAAAATGAATTAACAAGTAGTAGTGGTAAGATAGTTGAAAACGAGCTATTTAAAGGCGATACAGTGGAAATTAATAGTGGTTATGAGAAGACAGAGACAGTAGGGTGTAGTAAGAGAGTAATGGGAGTAGGGGGTTGTAAAGGGGTAGAAACAAGTGTTTATAAGTTAGAGAGGGAGTATGAAGAGAGTTATTTTGTGGATATGAGGCAGAGGGTTTATTGTGAACCAAGGTGTTTACAAATGTTGTTGTTGAAGGGTGAATGTCCCTTATTGGAAAACGATGTGTTTTCGAATTGTTCCCTGAGTTTTTGTGATGTTCCTGGAAGGGCCAGGAGGTGTTTTAATGTAGTAGTGCCCTCTGCATGGAATAGTAGTAGAGAAAGTGTGAAACGGCATTATGATGAGAGATATTTTGAGAGAGAGTGGTGTTTTGATAGGAAGATAGAGTTGTTTTAGATTAGTAGGAGTTACAAAGAATTAAGAGTAAGAGTGAAGATTGAGAGAGTTGATGATTATATTGAATTCTTACCTGGTGATGTAGTTAGTGCAGCAAGAGGTGATAACAATGTTGATGACTTACCTGTATATAAGATGGGGTTACTTGTAGTAGATGATTACTATACTAAAGAAATGATAAAAGATTTAATCATAACAGGTGATACTAAGGGAGAATTGACCATACCAAATGTCGACAGGAATTTTGAATTAATAGTATGCAATAATGGTTTTAATTACTATAGTGATACAATGGATGAAATTAATGGTGATGGTTATTATAATCTTTATATATATATTTCGTGTGTGCGTGTGTATGTCACTGAACTCCTCCTAGACGGCTGGACCGATTTTGATGAAATTTTGTGTGTGTGTTTGAGTGGGTCCCTGGATGGTTTAGATTCACAATTGGACCCGGTAGGTGGCGCTGCGATCGGGTTCCAGGAAATTATATATAAAAATGAATGTTTCTTTGTTTGTCCCGTATGCGTTCCTATACCATTCATCGGATTGCAATGAAACTTCGGTGAGTTGTTGTGCGCACGCCCGCGAAGGTTTCTGAATTAGTGGTGTTTTTTCGATGGGGTCCTTTGGGGTCTTCCACATCTCCTCCTAAACCACTGTACCGATTTCAACCAAACTTGGCACAAATATTTTACGCAAAGGGAGAACCAACATAGGATAGGTGTTTTTTCGATGGGGTCCTTTTGGGGGTTCTTTGGGGTCTTCCACATCTTCTCCTAAACCACTGTATCGATTTCAACCAAACTTGGCACAAATATTTTACGCAAAGGGAGAACCAACATAGGATAGGTGTTTTTTCAATGGGGTCCTTTTGAGGGTTCTTTGGGGTCTTCCACATCTTCTCCTAAACCACTGTACCGATTTCAACCAAACTTGGCACAAATATTTTACGCAAAGGGAGAACCAACATAGGATAGGTGTTTTTTGATGGGGTCCTTTTGGGGGTTCTTTGGGGTCTTCCACATCTTCTCCTAAACCACTGGACCGATTTCAACCAAACTTGGCACAAATATTTTACGCAAAGGGAGAACCAACATAGGATAGGTGTTTTTTCGATGGGGTCCTTTGGGGTCTTCCACATCTTCTCCTAAACCACTGGACCGATTTCAACCAAACTTGGCACAAATATTTTACGCAACGGGAGAACCAACATAGGATAGGTGTTTTTTCGATGGGGTCCTTTGGGGTCTTCCACATCTCCTCCTAAACCACTGAACCAACATAGGACAAGTGTTTTTTTCGATACAATCCTTTGGGGGGTCCTTTGGGGTCTTGCACATCTCTTCCTAAACTATTAGACCGATTTCAGCCAAACTTGGCACAAATATTTTACGCAACGGGAGAACCAACATAGGACAGGTGTTTTTTCGATACGATCCTCTGGGGGGTCCCCCAAACTATTAGATTTGGTTACTATGGCAACCCAATAGAATAGATTCTGTTATAAATATATTATCGCATTAAACTGAAGACCACGCGAACGAAGTCGTGGGCAACAGCTATTTATTTTTAAGAAACCTACTTTAATTGAACTTTATTAATTAAACTAACATTTTCATTACGTACAACGTGAAACTCCGTAGCGAAGCACGGGTATTCCCCTAGTAATAATAATAAAAATATGTCTTTAATTGTAAATGATTTGTGTAGACGTAAGATCAGATTATTATTCGATGATGGTGGTTAAATATTTTATTGTTCAGGAACATTTAATTATGTGAATAGTAGGGGGTTCTGAAATGGACTATATTATGAAATGATTGTGGTAAACTATAACGAATAATAATGTGGATTGTACATACTTTTGTATTGATGTTAAATGTATTGGCGTATTAGATTAGGTTGTATTTTGTATTTTATGTGAACAATGTATGTATGTAATAGGAATTGATTTAATAATAATAATAATAATAACATTTTTCGGACTAAATAAATAAT
The DNA here is from genome assembly GCA_034769895.1 of Magicicada septendecula. Taxonomy (NCBI): domain Eukaryota; kingdom Metazoa; phylum Arthropoda; class Insecta; order Hemiptera; family Cicadidae; genus Magicicada; species Magicicada septendecula. The sequence continues at coordinate 863,180,956 of CM068368.1, forward strand.
GAGAGTAATTGTGAATTTTATAAAGTAATTAAAGTAATTTAGTGATTTAAAAAACTGATTGAATTAAAGAATTGGAGATTAATTAATTAATTTAAAATATGGTACAGAGGAATTTTGGTGATGAATTTAAATGATTTTCTGAGATTTAGATTTTATGATAAATAATAAATGAGTAAACAGAAAAGGTGTTGAGGTATTGAGTCATATTGTTATTATAAGGTATCAGAAGGTACATATGGTAATGTACATTATATTTGTTGTGGTAAATGTTTATATTTTTGAGTTTATGACAGTAATCATGTTTTTATTTGATAGAATGATTGACCATATTTAAGTATGAATTTTATAATGCAATTGAAGTAAAGTAAAATGTTTTAATAATGAAATTAAATGAGTTCGAAAGAATTTAAATGAGTTTAAGAGGTTTTAAATTAGGTGATTAAATTAATTTGAGATAGTTATGAATTTTCTAATGTAATTTTCAATGATTAACTTAATGTAAGATGTGGTAAAAGATGTAGTTTGGGTGATGATTATTTCAATAAGGCATTGAGTCAGTCAAAGGTAATTTTAAAAGGGTATTAGACAAAACAAGAATTTTTGGAATAAAAATAATACAGAAACGGGTCAGTAGTAGGGACACAGTAGCGAGAGTAAATGTGTGTAGAAAGAAAGGGAGTGATGAAAGTGTAGAGTAGATAGGTGAGGGCAGGGGACATAAAATTTGTAGTGAGGGTGGTGTGGTAAGGAGTCCTCAATGCAAGGTGTTGTGGCGGGAGGTGAAAAGTTTTAAAGAGGTTTGGCGGAGTTACCTGGGAAGGGCCAGGGACTGATAAGGGAATGAGCTGGTAGTGCGGGAACACACATCCTATGTACAAAAAGGGTATCAGGTGCTTTATTCTAAGAGGAAAATGATTTAAGTAAAGTTAGATAAAGGGTTGGAGGGGGTTGTTATTGAGAGATCGGTGTCACCCTATGCAAATCCGTTAATGGTTGTTAGAAGGAAGAAGGTGAGTAAGGTTATATCTAAATACCCGTTCGATAAATCAGATCATTATTAATGACTGAGAATCACCCAAACCAATTAATGATGAAAATGTTAAATAGAAATTCATAGTTGAAATGTAATAATAAATGTAACAAGTGAAAGCTTTAATAGAATTTGAAACTAAGTTAAGCTGTAAGGTGTGTAATTTTTGGTCAAACTTAAAAGTGAATTGTTTATTTTAATGTAATAATCGCAATGTTAATTAAGTGTACTATGTTTTATTAAGTTGTATTATGTATTATGTAAGTGTGTAAGAATCTTAAACATGTGTTATATATATTTTAAAAGTGATTCCCCACTTTCGGGCGTCACGGCCTCACCGAACCCTGACCGTGGAACTGGCTCAGCTTTGACTGGCTATTGTCAGGGCACATTACGTCACGTGCTGCCTAAGTCTGGCCATAGCTTGTTATCGTTGTAAGAGGTGAATTTAGAAATTAACCAGGGGGTAAATCAGGGGAATCACCAGAACTATGGAACAGCGGCTAGCCATCGAATGGGATGGTAGACCGTCTTAAGGGCATATAACTAATTTATATATATATTTCGTGTGTGCGTGTGTATGTCACTGAACTCCTCCTAGACGGCTGGACCGATTTTGATGAAATTTTGTGTGTGTGTTTGAGTGGGTCCCTGGATGGTTTAGATTCACAATTGGACCCGGTAGGTGGCGCTGCGATCGGGTTCCAGGAAATTATATATAAAAATGAATGTTTCTTTGTTTGTCCCGTATGCGTTCCTATACCATTCATCGGATTGCAATGAAACTTCGGTGAGTTGTTGTGCGCACGCCCGCGAAGGTTTCTGAATTAGTGGTGTTTTTTCGATGGGGTCCTTTGGGGGGTTCTTTGGGGTCTTCCACATCTCCTCCTAAACCACTGTACCGATTTCAACCAAACTTGGCACAAATATTTTACGCAAAGGGAGAACCAACATAGGATAGGTGTTTTTTCGATGGGGTCCTTTTGGGGGTTCTTTGGGGTCTTCCACATCTTCTCCTAAACCACTGTATCGATTTCAACCAAACTTGGCACAAATATTTTACGCAAAGGGAGAACCAACATAGGATAGGTGTTTTTTCAATGGGGTCCTTTTGAGGGTTCTTTGGGGTCTTCCACATCTTCTCCTAAACCACTGTACCGATTTCAACCAAACTTGGCACAAATATTTTACGCAAAGGGAGAACCAACATAGGATAGGTGTTTTTTGATGGGGTCCTTTTGGGGGTTCTTTGGGGTCTTCCACATCTTCTCCTAAACCACTGGACCGATTTCAACCAAACTTGGCACAAATATTTTACGCAAAGGGAGAACCAACATAGGATAGGTGTTTTTTCGATGGGGTCCTTTGGGGTCTTCCACATCTTCTCCTAAACCACTGGACCGATTTCAACCAAACTTGGCACAAATATTTTACGCAACGGGAGAACCAACATAGGATAGGTGTTTTTTCGATGGGGTCCTTTGGGGTCTTCCACATCTCCTCCTAAACCACTGGACCAACATAGGACAAGTGTTTTTTTCGATACAATCCTTTGGGGGGTCCTTTGGGGTCTTGCACATCTCTTCCTAAACTATTAGACCGATTTCAGCCAAACTTGGCACAAATATTTTACGCAACGGGAGAACCAACATAGGACAGGTGTTTTTTCGATACGATCCTCTGGGGGGTCCCCCAAACTATTAGATTTGGTTACTATGGCAACCCAATAGAATAGATTCTGTTATAAATATATTATCGCATTAAACTGAAGACCACGCGAACGAAGTCGTGGGCAACAGCTATTTATTTTTAAGAAACCTACTTTAATTGAACTTTATTAATTAAACTAACATTTTCATTACGTACAACGTGAAACTCCGTAGCGAAGCACGGGTATTCCCCTAGTAATAATAATAAAAATATGTCTTTAATTGTAAATGATTTGTGTAGACGTAAGATCAGATTATTATTCGATGATGGTGGTTAAATATTTTATTGTTCAGGAACATTTAATTATGTGAATAGTAGGGGGTTCTGAAATGGACTATATTATGAAATGATTGTGGTAAACTATAACGAATAATAATGTGGATTGTACATACTTTTGTATTGATGTTAAATGTATTGGCGTATTAGATTAGGTTGTATTTTGTATTTTATGTGAACAATGTATGTATGTAATAGGAATTGATTTAATAATAATAATAATAATAACATTTTTCGGACTAAATAAATAATGAGAGTAATTGTGAATTTTATAAAGTAATTAAAGTAATTTAGTGATTTAAAAAACTGATTGAATTAAAGAATTGGAGATTAATTAATTAATTTAAAATATGGTACAGAGGAATTTTGGTGATGAATTTAAATGATTTTCTGAGATTTAGATTTTATGATAAATAATAAATGAGTAAACAGAAAAGGTGTTGAGGTATTGAGTCATATTGTTATTATAAGGTATCAGAAGGTACATATGGTAATGTACATTATATTTGTTGTGGTAAATGTTTATATTTTTGAGTTTATGACAGTAATCATGTTTTTATTTGATAGAATGATTGACCATATTTAAGTATGAATTTTATAATGCAATTGAAGTAAAGTAAAATGTTTTAATAATGAAATTAAATGAGTTCGAAAGAATTTAAATGAGTTTAAGAGGTTTTAAATTAGGTGATTAAATTAATTTGAGATAGTTATGAATTTTCTAATGTAATTTTCAATGATTAACTTAATGTAAGATGTGGTAAAAGATGTAGTTTGGGTGATGATTATTTCAATAAGGCATTGAGTCAGTCAAAGGTAATTTTAAAAGGGTATTAGACAAAACAAGAATTTTTGGAATAAAAATAATACAGAAACGGGTCAGTAGTAGGGACACAGTAGCGAGAGTAAATGTGTGTAGAAAGAAAGGGAGTGATGAAAGTGTAGAGTAGATAGGTGAGGGCAGGGGACATAAAATTTGTAGTGAGGGTGGTGTGGTAAGGAGTCCTCAATGCAAGGTGTTGTGGCGGGAGGTGAAAAGTTTTAAAGAGGTTTGGCGGAGTTACCTGGGAAGGGCCAGGGACTGATAAGGGAATGAGCTGGTAGTGCGGGAACACACATCCTATGTACAAAAAGGGTATCAGGTGCTTTATTCTAAGAGGAAAATGATTTAAGTAAAGTTAGATAAAGGGTTGGAGGGGGTTGTTATTGAGAGATCGGTGTCACCCTATGCAAATCCGTTAATGGTTGTTAGAAGGAAGAAGGTGAGTAAGGTTATATCTAAATACCCGTTCGATAAATCAGATCATTATTAATGACTGAGAATCACCCAAACCAATTAATGATGAAAATGTTAAATAGAAATTCATAGTTGAAATGTAATAATAAATGTAACAAGTGAAAGCTTTAATAGAATTTGAAACTAAGTTAAGCTGTAAGGTGTGTAATTTTTGGTCAAACTTAAAAGTGAATTGTTTATTTTAATGTAATAATCGCAATGTTAATTAAGTGTACTATGTTTTATTAAGTTGTATTATGTATTATGTAAGTGTGTAAGAATCTTAAACATGTGTTATATATATTTTAAAAGTGATTCCCCACTTTCGGGCGTCACGGCCTCACCGAACCCTGACCGTGGAACTGGCTCAGCTTTGACTGGCTATTGTCAGGGCACATTACGTCACGTGCTGCCTAAGTCTGGCCATAGCTTGTTATCGTTGTAAGAGGTGAATTTAGAAATTAACCAGGGGGTAAATCAGGGGAATCACCAGAACTATGGAACAGCGGCTAGCCATCGAATGGGATGGTAGACCGTCTTAAGGGCATATAACTAATTTATATATATATTTCGTGTGTGCGTGTGTATGTCACTGAACTCCTCCTAGACGGCTGGACCGATTTTGATGAAATTTTGTGTGTGTGTTTGAGTGGGTCCCTGGATGGTTTAGATTCACAATTGGACCCGGTAGGTGGCGCTGCGATCGGGTTCCAGGAAATTATATATAAAAATGAATGTTTCTTTGTTTGTCCCGTATGCGTTCCTATACCATTCATCGGATTGCAATGAAACTTCGGTGAGTTGTTGTGCGCACGCCCGCGAAGGTTTCTGAATTAGTGGTGTTTTTTCGATGGGGTCCTTTGGGGGGTTCTTTGGGGTCTTCCACATCTCCTCCTAAACCACTGTACCGATTTCAACCAAACTTGGCACAAATATTTTACGCAAAGGGAGAACCAACATAGGATAGGTGTTTTTTCGATGGGGTCCTTTTGGGGGTTCTTTGGGGTCTTCCACATCTTCTCCTAAACCACTGTATCGATTTCAACCAAACTTGGCACAAATATTTTACGCAAAGGGAGAACCAACATAGGATAGGTGTTTTTTCAATGGGGTCCTTTTGAGGGTTCTTTGGGGTCTTCCACATCTTCTCCTAAACCACTGTACCGATTTCAACCAAACTTGGCACAAATATTTTACGCAAAGGGAGAACCAACATAGGATAGGTGTTTTTTGATGGGGTCCTTTTGGGGGTTCTTTGGGGTCTTCCACATCTTCTCCTAAACCACTGGACCGATTTCAACCAAACTTGGCACAAATATTTTACGCAAAGGGAGAACCAACATAGGATAGGTGTTTTTTCGATGGGGTCCTTTGGGGTCTTCCACATCTTCTCCTAAACCACTGGACCGATTTCAACCAAACTTGGCACAAATATTTTACGCAACGGGAGAACCAACATAGGATAGGTGTTTTTTCGATGGGGTCCTTTGGGGTCTTCCACATCTCCTCCTAAACCACTGGACCAACATAGGACAAGTGTTTTTTTCGATACAATCCTTTGGGGGGTCCTTTGGGGTCTTGCACATCTCTTCCTAAACTATTAGACCGATTTCAGCCAAACTTGGCACAAATATTTTACGCAACGGGAGAACCAACATAGGACAGGTGTTTTTTCGATACGATCCTCTGGGGGGTCCCCCAAACTATTAGATTTGGTTACTATGGCAACCCAATAGAATAGATTCTGTTATAAATATATTATCGCATTAAACTGAAGACCACGCGAACGAAGTCGTGGGCAACAGCTATTTATTTTTAAGAAACCTACTTTAATTGAACTTTATTAATTAAACTAACATTTTCATTACGTACAACGTGAAACTCCGTAGCGAAGCACGGGTATTCCCCTAGTAATAATAATAAAAATATGTCTTTAATTGTAAATGATTTGTGTAGACGTAAGATCAGATTATTATTCGATGATGGTGGTTAAATATTTTATTGTTCAGGAACATTTAATTATGTGAATAGTAGGGGGTTCTGAAATGGACTATATTATGAAATGATTGTGGTAAACTATAACGAATAATAATGTGGATTGTACATACTTTTGTATTGATGTTAAATGTATTGGCGTATTAGATTAGGTTGTATTTTGTATTTTATGTGAACAATGTATGTATGTAATAGGAATTGATTTAATAATAATAATAATAATAACATTTTTCGGACTAAATAAATAATGAGAGTAATTGTGAATTTTATAAAGTAATTAAAGTAATTTAGTGATTTAAAAAACTGATTGAATTAAAGAATTGGAGATTAATTAATTAATTTAAAATATGGTACAGAGGAATTTTGGTGATGAATTTAAATGATTTTCTGAGATTTAGATTTTATGATAAATAATAAATGAGTAAACAGAAAAGGTGTTGAGGTATTGAGTCATATTGTTATTATAAGGTATCAGAAGGTACATATGGTAATGTACATTATATTTGTTGTGGTAAATGTTTATATTTTTGAGTTTATGACAGTAATCATGTTTTTATTTGATAGAATGATTGACCATATTTAAGTATGAATTTTATAATGCAATTGAAGTAAAGTAAAATGTTTTAATAATGAAATTAAATGAGTTCGAAAGAATTTAAATGAGTTTAAGAGGTTTTAAATTAGGTGATTAAATTAATTTGAGATAGTTATGAATTTTCTAATGTAATTTTCAATGATTAACTTAATGTAAGATGTGGTAAAAGATGTAGTTTGGGTGATGATTATTTCAATAAGGCATTGAGTCAGTCAAAGGTAATTTTAAAAGGGTATTAGACAAAACAAGAATTTTTGGAATAAAAATAATACAGAAACGGGTCAGTAGTAGGGACACAGTAGCGAGAGTAAATGTGTGTAGAAAGAAAGGGAGTGATGAAAGTGTAGAGTAGATAGGTGAGGGCAGGGGACATAAAATTTGTAGTGAGGGTGGTGTGGTAAGGAGTCCTCAATGCAAGGTGTTGTGGCGGGAGGTGAAAAGTTTTAAAGAGGTTTGGCGGAGTTACCTGGGAAGGGCCAGGGACTGATAAGGGAATGAGCTGGTAGTGCGGGAACACACATCCTATGTACAAAAAGGGTATCAGGTGCTTTATTCTAAGAGGAAAATGATTTAAGTAAAGTTAGATAAAGGGTTGGAGGGGGTTGTTATTGAGAGATCGGTGTCACCCTATGCAAATCCGTTAATGGTTGTTAGAAGGAAGAAGGTGAGTAAGGTTATATCTAAATACCCGTTCGATAAATCAGATCATTATTAATGACTGAGAATCACCCAAACCAATTAATGATGAAAATGTTAAATAGAAATTCATAGTTGAAATGTAATAATAAATGTAACAAGTGAAAGCTTTAATAGAATTTGAAACTAAGTTAAGCTGTAAGGTGTGTAATTTTTGGTCAAACTTAAAAGTGAATTGTTTATTTTAATGTAATAATCGCAATGTTAATTAAGTGTACTATGTTTTATTAAGTTGTATTATGTATTATGTAAGTGTGTAAGAATCTTAAACATGTGTTATATATATTTTAAAAGTGATTCCCCACTTTCGGGCGTCACGGCCTCACCGAACCCTGACCGTGGAACTGGCTCAGCTTTGACTGGCTATTGTCAGGGCACATTACGTCACGTGCTGCCTAAGTCTGGCCATAGCTTGTTATCGTTGTAAGAGGTGAATTTAGAAATTAACCAGGGGGTAAATCAGGGGAATCACCAGAACTATGGAACAGCGGCTAGCCATCGAATGGGATGGTAGACCGTCTTAAGGGCATATAACTAATTTTTAGTAGGATTACTGGTGTCCTCGGATGTCTGAATGTTTTGTAACGCTGAAACAAGAATGGTGTAGGCAGCGTCTACACCGTAAAAAAAAACTTCAGTTCTTGTGAACGCAACTGGGCGCCACAGTCCAGGGGTGGCCACAATGTGTGTGGAAGGAGGTTTTTAAATTGTTAATAAATAAGTTCTTATTGAAAAAGAAATAAAATAAAATTGATGATATTTGTAATGCTGCTGAGAATAGTGAAGTAGTGGAGTAGATTGTTTGATTATCTGTGTACTGATTGTATTGAATAGTTTGCTGTTTTCTACCATCATACCTTGAATTGTGTATAGATGGTAATAGTAATCTACCTTGGTAACTAAAATCAAAATGGAATTTTAATTGGAGTTGGTAAATGAAGTTGAATTATTTTGGAGTTTAAATTTTTTATTTTTGTTTGTTGTGTCTAACCTAAAGTGTATAGGTTACAGAAGTAAAAATAATATGGAATATATAATGCAGACAAATGTAATATGTTCAGGTTAAGGAGACATGTGTTAAGAAATATTGTTTATTTAAGTAGTTCATTGAGATAAAACCAGTACTTTGCTAAAGGCAAACCAGTACGACTAAGGGGAAACAAGTCAGTTAACGATGTGTTATGTTGAAAAGCCAGTAATTGATAATTTTTATTGAATGTTACAGAGTTTGGTGATACTGTGGCATGTGCCTGTCTGACTTTACGGTGTTGGGATCTCGAGAGGGAAGTCCAGTAGAGTCATGCAGGTGCAGCCGCAGTCGCCAGACTAGGGGGGTAAGTTACCCATGATTTTAGTAAGGATTAACGGGGGGGGTTAATGGCGCCATATCCTGCCTGGTACTCTTAGGTTTTAGCAATGAGTTTTTTTGTTTCGGCAGAAAACCTCTCATTGGGGGGGTTATTGTAACGGGAAAACGATTGGGATTTATTTTATTCTTTAATAATTGTAAAAAGTAGTAGCAACTCAAGCTGAACAACGTTTGGATCACAAACGCTTGACATTTTGAACACCGTGTAGCCCACCTTGTACCAAGCCGTGCGAGGCAGAAAAGTAATTAAGAGTCTGGGAATGTTAAGTATCAGAAAGGGTGCATATTCATGCGTATGAGCGCACGTGTGGGCCAACGTTCACACGGAAAAGTCGCGTCTGAAAAATTCCTTCTTGCCTGATACGAGACTACAAAAAGCCTCGAGATGCTCTCAGCCAATGGGAAGCCAGGTAGCCAGACACAGACGGACGTTTGGCCATTTTGAAAAACTCCAGTCGACAAAAGCCCTCAGACCGCGCGGTCAGAAAAGCAGTGCTCGCGAGCAAAATATACAGTCATCGCAGAGCAGTGCAGTTCTCTACAACTCAACACACGGTACAGTCGCAAATACAGTGGCCTCGGAAATTTCGGTAGACCAAAGTGAATTGAGTAGCCGAGTTCTACCGAAACTGGTAAATATAAAGAAGAATACACGTAAGATAGAGTGATAGTAAATTAAATGAACTTTTAAGTTAAACGAAGTAAAACAGTGTCAGTGACGATGGAAGTGAACGGGAAATACAAGTGATAGTGGACAAAGGAATGCACGTGCAGGTAAAACGTAAAAGTAATCAATTCAAAGCAAAATGAAATAACGGTAATAAAAGAGCTCGATACAAAGGGGGTAAAAGGTATACATATAAATCTGTAAAGAGTGAGAGAGTGTATGTAAGGAAAAAAGGGAGAAATCATTAAATATCGGTATGGAGAACCATACATGACTTCCATATTCTAAGATTTATATTTAAAATCATTTTCGAAATGAAATATTACCATAGAAACTAATTCTTTCTACTTACTGCTTCAGCCTTAACCACAGTACTGTGGTCACTAACGTATACCACCTCACGTTATCGCACTCGATTTTCACTGTTGATGGAAGTCGATGGCATTGCCGAAATGTCTGGTTTTGTAGAAAACATTGGACTACGGCCAAATATCCCGGGAAGGAATTTTAACAAAAACTACTTCTTTGTTGCCGATAATGTTGTACACATATATATCAGTGGCGATGTTACATGGAGGCAATTGAGGCAATGCCTACCCTACAAAATTCTGTAGAATAAAAATTATAAATACGTATGAACTACATAACGTAAAGATTATACATTGTTACTGCGACTGTCAAATTTATTAAACCGAAACGTGCTTTATTGAGCGACCGCTAGATGGTGACAGGTGAGATTCGGCATAGTTCGTTTAAAGTGAATGAGGCAACCTGAACTTGCCTCAGCGTTTTTTGTATACATCGTATGTAAGCAATGTAGTGGTGTGATAGGGAAGTGTAGGGAGGGGGGATTGTCCCGCGATGTACACATAGAGCGTTGAGGCATGCCTCACTTCTGTGGTCCAAACAGTTAAGTTAAAGCGCCTGTGTTGTTTCTAAGTGTTTATTTTATGCGGTTATTAAAAGTGTCACTGTTATTCCGCTGAACTAACAGATGATCAAGATTGTTATTTGAATTATTTGTAACATTAAACATATATATAGAAACTAATCAAGTTTAAAAATTTGAAGTTCAATCAGTTGTATTATTGTGTATGACTAATACAAGGATTGTTCAATAGAAACACATATAGAGCCGTAAAGCATTTTTTATTCAACGATTTTAAAAGAAGTCTCCAATAACATTAAGACATGAGTTCCACTGTTGCGCTAACCTGTAGATTCCCTGCTAGTAAAATTCTTACGGCTGTTTGTGGAACCATTCGGTTACAGCAAACTCTACCTCAGCGTCCGATTTGAACCACCGTCCTTTTAGTGATTCCTTAAAAAAAATTTCGGCTTGCACGCGTTATGTTGGTGTGGGTTTCGGCACTTTCCATTTAAAAAGCGTGCAAATGTAAGAAAATAAACATGAGTGAGGCCAGAAATAACGTGAATTGTGTGTGTCTTACCTGCCTTTTTATTGCAGTATTAAATGAAAAATATTATATTACATTAAAATGAAAATATCGGTATGGAGAACCATACATGACTTCCATATTCTAAGATTTATATTGTAACATAACAAAATTATCACACTAAACATTTGAATTAATGCAACATAAATAAAAGAAAAAGTTCCATAGTGAGTGAGAAGAATAAATTGTTTAAGGATTACACTAGAAACTGTATAATTAAGTCTATAAAATGTTAATAAAAATGGAAAATAATAAAGAAAACCATTAATTAAAATAACCTACTATGTAAAAACCAGTTAAACCAGCAGTATACCCAGTAGATTGGGGAAGCAGCACAAAAAGGGAAGGACCATAAAAAAGGAAATAATCTGTCATGAAACCATGTTAATAAGGAAACTACTAATGTGATATTTGAAGAAGGGACGAAACATATCAAGATTCCCACAAAGAGACCAGAAACAGGAAGAGATATGCCAAAACAAAATGTTAGTCATATAATAAATACCATGAGACAAAATTGAAACCGATATATGTAAACCCAAACAAGTTACAAGATACAATCCTATAAAACCCAAATTGTATATTAGTTATAAGAGTAATATGTTAAAAAATATATCAAAAGAGACTACCATAGTGTAGAACTCACTGAAAAGACTACCCTAGTGTAGAATCCAATAAAGTGAAGTGAGATAACAAAAATAAGAAACTACAGTGAGTATAGTGAGAAACATAGCTAAAAAATCTATGAAAAAATCTTCAATGAAGTGTAAATATTATAAAAAGACTACCATGAGTGTAGAATAATAATAGTAAAGCCATTGAAATCAAAGACAGTCTAAGGACTGACAACATTACCAGTAATAAGAGTTTTTTGAATTAGATATAAGAAAAACTATTACCTATAAAATGTTTTCTTTAATTACAGTTAAGCAAATTGTGAGAAGGACAAAAATACCAAAGGACAGTTCATAACTGAGGGTATAACTAATAGTAAGATGTTTGTTATTTATTGTTAATTAGATAATATTTTAGATGTAAGGGGTCAATAGCTACAAGATGTTTTTTAATCACAGTTAAAGTGTTTTCAAAAGAAACATAAGTACACAAGACAGTTAATGACTGACAGTATTGCTAGTAATAGGAGTTTTTTATTTTTTCTAATTAAATTATGTCTAGGATAAGCTATTTTGTTATCATTTGATGATACAGTTAAAAATAATAGGGATAAAATGTTTTTGTTAAAATTAGGTGATATAAAGAAAATTAGGCATAAGATGTTCATGTTATGGTTCAATGATGTTATTAGTATAAAGAAAGTTTAGTAGATACAAGATATTCTATTGTATTTTAAAATCATGTCATTTAATTTTCCATTGTGTAAGTCAGAGAGGCAAGTAGGGCATAAAAATGTAATAATTTTATTCAAATCAGTAAACCATGTATAATGTACAAACAGACCAGCCAAGACACCATTTTTGTAAACACAGACTGGCCTATAAACCAAACAATTATCTATCAAAGAATTAATCTATGTAATAGGAATAGAATTCAATACACACAATACAGAAATTGGAAATATAATTAATACAGATACAGTTAATAGCAAATAGAATGACAAAAGAAAGGAAATTAACTTCTTTTGGAAACAGTCAATAATAAGCCTATGATGGTAATCAAATCAGACTAAACAGCAAATTAATCAATATTGAAATGTTTTAATAACCAAATTATTGACAACAAAGTAATTACGGAGTTATTAAGTATATTCCATGGAAATATTATACCGAAAAAACAAATAAAAACCTTTAAAACACTGAATTTGTACAAAATATGAGACATACAATCATTATGTAAAATTGTAATTTTTGGGCTTAAAAGAGCTTGAAACAAACTCAGCTATATATCAAAAGATGTAAAATTAAATAATCAATATTACTGAATAGTTAGATTCATGTAAAATTAAGAAATATGTGAAATACAGTAAAAAATAAGAAAACTTATGATGTATAGTTAGACAGTGAAACAAGTCTTAGACAGATATTTTATAGTTAAACAATATGAAGAGGAAAAAGACATAGAACCAATTGCCCTAAAACGACGACGTTGCGTCTATTAGTCTATTGTTAATCGCAAAGCTGAATAGTTGAAAATGTGTTAGTGGAGTACTGAAACCAAAATAATTTGTATTAAAACCAAGTGTGGTTATGTGGCGTGTAACGGAGATGAACTAACAAGTGAAATAACCTTATCTATCAATGTCTAACACTTCACAAATTTCCAAAAACACAGTATAACACCATAAAACTCAACACCAGAAATCGACAGCCATTTTGAACAATTTTTAGACCGAATTCACAGAAAACCAACACACATAATTGAACACCACACTACACAAGAAATCCATCCAGAATTCGACATCGCAGACGACGAGGGAACATTCCACACTATATTTTGGACCAACACCACTTCGCAGAAAAAGGGAACATCGTTTTATTTCTGTGGGAGAAGATCTTTCAATTCCAACAGCATCGTAGCAGTTAAAATCGAGTGGAAGGCGGCCATTGCTGAATTTCTCACATAGACGGTCCAGTGCTTCCTGGAGGGGAGTGACGTCATTTCTTCGACTTGGTTCGCCATTTAAATAATTTCTTTCTAATTGACAATTGTAATAATAATTTTGTTCTATTTCAGATATTAACATTTAGTTTAAGAATACCTGTTAAATGTATCTTGTTCCTTGCCCTCTGACCATTTCGACTCGTTAAAAGAACCATAAATTTAAACTTGTAAAAAATACATTTGTTGATTTTTCTCACTGCCGACTGTGGCGAATATTAGCCAGTGCCTGGGACATGCGCAGTTGACTGGCGCATAATTTTGAATGTGAATAAACGTAAATCATTACTCAGTTACCAGCATTGTTTTTATTTCTACAATTAATGTTATTATTATTTTTATTAAACAAAAACATAATTCACATTGAGAAAATAGATGTAGAAGGAAATTACAAACTCAATTAATTAATGAATTATTAATTAATTAAATTAAATCATTCAATTAAACTCGATACAAGAACAAGAAAAAATATTTGCACAAGTTTTAAAGTTTGATGTATTTATTATTTCTCAATCAAACACACCTAGTTATAACATATTCTTATCATCAATATCTTTATATTTTATTTATTATTACATTTGAAATTATATTACAAATTGACTAGCCTAACCAGTGGGGCTAAAAGAAGAGCACAATACCTTTGTTATCACAAAATCTCAACATACATATCTAAATATCATTTCAATTTTTATTTTATTTTATTTTTATTTGTAATATTTGTATTATATTACAAATTGGCGTTTCCAACGTGGAGCTTATTAAAACGTTCATCAATTATATTTTTATTTTATTTTTTATTTGTAATATTATAAGTATATTACAAATTGGCGTCCAACTTAAGGGGCTTTAAATAGGAGGTAATAGTGTTATAAAATAAGGACGAGTGTCCAATTTCCTATTTTTAGCTTGGCAACGGTCAACAGGTCGGAAGAGGGAGCGAGATGCACAGGAGAGCTACATCAAGGAAAAGGGCTATGGAGGCCGAGCAGGAGGTAGAACTGGAAGATAAAGAGGCGACACCAGTGGAAGATGTGGAGTCAATGTTACCGCCAGCAGAACCAAATAAGCCTGCACCACCGGAGGAACAGCCAGAGAAATCCACCACAAAGGAAGAGACAAAATTGGATAAAATGATGGAGATGTTACTCAGAGAATTTAAAACGACAAAGGAAGAGTTGGGTAATAAATTCGAAGAAAATAGTAAGGAAATGAAGAACGATAACCAACGATTGAAGGAGGAATTAAGAGAAAGCAGTAAGAAGACGGAGGAAAAAATGGAGGAGAATAGTAAGAAGATGGAGGAGGAAATGAAGAATGATAACCAACGATTGAAGGAAGAGTTGGGCAATAAAATTGGAGATACTAGCAAGAAGATGGAGGAGAAGATGGAAGCAAACAGTAAGAAGATAGAAGAGAAGATGGAAGAAAATATTCAGAAGATGGAGGAGAAAATGGAGGAAATAAAGACTGACAATAAACAGTCGAAAGAGGAATTAACCCAGATAAGCCAAAAACTGGAAGAAACCAACAAGAGGATGGAAGAAACAAATCAGAAAATGGAAAGCAATAGTCAGCAATTGAGAGAAGAATTGAAGGAGACGAACCAAGAAAACATGAACCGGTTAGATGGAAGAATGGAAATATTGAAGGAAGAATTGAGCCAGAAGATAGCTGAAAACAATGAGACAATCAGCAAGAAGGTAGAAGAGGAAATAACGGTAATCGAACAAAGGGTTACCAGAGCTGACGAAAAATGGAGTCAAACCGAACGAGAAGTACGGAGTATCAGGACAGAAATAAATACGAAGGTTAACAACATTGAAGAAACGACTAGGAAGACATTGGAGGAAAAACTAAAGGAAACACGGGAAGACTGGGAGCGAGTGCAGGACCGATTCACAGAAAAATGCGACGGCATAGAAGCTGCTGTGACCAGTATCAACAGTCAGGTACGACAGAACCAGACAGATATAGACCTATTCCATAGTCGACCGACAACCATTACCAGTTGTCCCAACAGTGAGAATCGTGAAGGGATTAACTTCAGGTTTTATAAAAATAAACCCATGGGGTTCCTAGCAAGAATCGAGGACAGGTGAGATTCGGCATAGTTCGTTTAAAGCGAATGAGGCAACCTGAACTTGCCTCAGCGTTTTTTGTATACATCGTATGTAAGCAATGTAGTGGTGTGATAGGGAAGTGTAGGGAGGGGGGATTGTCCCCCGCTGTACACATAGAGCGTTGAGGCATGCCTCACTTCTGTGGTCCAAACAGTTAAGTTAAAGCGCCTGTGTTGTTTCTAAGTGTTTATTTTATGCGGTTATTAAAAGTGTCACTGTTATTCCGCTGAACTAACAGATGATCAAGATTGTTATTTGAATTATTTGTAACATTAAACATACATATAGAAACTAATCAAGTTTAAAAATTTGAAGTTCAATCAGTTGTATTATTGTGTATGACTAATACAAGGATTGTTCAATAGAAACACGTATAAAGCCGTAAAGCATTTTTTATTCAACGATTTTAAAAGAAGTCTCCAATAACATTAAGACATGAGTTCCACTGTTGCGCTAACCTGTAGATTCCCTGCTAGTAAAATTCTTACGGCTGTTTGTGGAACCATTCGGTTACAGCAAACTCTACCTCAGCGTCCGATTTGACCCACCGTCCTTTTAGTGATTCCTTAAAAAAAATTAAGATAAGATTTTTGCCTACCCATTCATTAACTACTAGCTTCGCCAGTAAGCAAATTGATGTCCATTTTTTCGGCTTGCACGCGTTATGTTGGTGTGGGTTTCGGCACTTTCCATTTAAAAAGCGTGCAAACGTAAGAAAATAAACATGAGTGAGGCCAGAAATAACGTGAATTGTGTGTGTGTGTGTGTTTGTGTCTTACCTGCCTTTTTATTGCCGTATTAAATGAAAAATATTATATTACATTAAAATGAAAAAATTTTAATTTTATTGCCTGGCAACAAAATTATTTTATTTTTAACAATTACCATTGTTTCAAAAAGTTTAAATAAATTTTCAAGTACTTTACTCTTGTTAAAACATAAAAGGTTGCAGGTAAACTACCCCTTCCCCTTAACCGATCTTCACCAAAATCAAAAGTCCTTGAGACCTCTACAATTCAGGGACGTATGCAAAAAATTATTTGATTCTGTTTGAATTTGCGGCTGTTATCGTTTGCCATAGAAAATACGCTTGATAAAAAAATGTTGCAGGTAAACTACCCCTTCCCCTTAACCGATCTTCACCAAAAACAATAGGTCTTGAGAACTCTACAATTTAGGGCTGTATGCAAATAATCGTTTGATTCTGTTTGAATTTGCGGCTGTTATCGTTTGCCATAGGAAATACCCTTGTTAAAACATAAAACGTTACAGGTAAACTACCCCTTTCCCTTAACCGATCTTCACCAAAAACAATAGGTCTTGAAAACTCTATAATTGAGGGCTGTATACGAAACATTGTTTAATTCTGTTTGAATTTGCGGTTGTTATCGTTTGCCAAAAAAAAAAAATTTCCCTTGATAAAAAAAAAACCATTGCAGGTAAACTACCCCTTTCCCTCAACCGATCTTCACCAAAAACAATAGGTCGTGAGTACTCTACAAATCAGGGCTGTATGCAAAAAATTATTAGATTCTGTTTGAATTTGTGGCAGTTATCGTTTGCCATAGAAAAAAAATCTATAGACACACAGATAGACAGACAGACACACACACAGACACTTTTCGGAAAACGACTTTTTTTCATGTTTTGAGTGTAGTACAATCAGAATCTGCAATAATCTCGAACACGATTTTTTTTGCCATCACCATACTTCCATTCCTTAAGGAATATGGAAGTAAAATATCAGTATGGAGAACCATACATAACTTCCATATTCTAAGATTTATATTTAAAATCATTTTCGAAATGAAATATTACCATAGAAACTACTTCTTTCTACTTACTGCTTCAGCCTTAACCACAGTACTGTGGTCACTAACATATACCACCTCACGTTATCGCACTCGATTTTCACTGATGATGGAAGTCAATGGCATTGCCGAAACGTCTGGTTTTGTAGAAAACATTGGACTACGGCCAAATATCCCGGGAAGGAATTTTAACAAAAACTACTTCTTTGTTGCCGATAACGTTGTACACATATATATAAAATATATGCATAAAATTAATGGCTTGTATAAGTTAATGATTGATCTCCATTAAGTAGTGCTCAAGTTTCCAAAGTTTTAATATTATGATGTCCGTAATTAAAACATCAGAGCAGGTTTAGTGTGAATGAGGGTACACTGTGGACAAAAATTTTCAACATTTCCTATTGAGCGTTGCTTAGAGTAAAGCTGCGAATCTACAGTGTATGTTTCACAGAACAAACACGCGAAAAAGGAGCGCTCCGAAGTCACTCATGGACCCTCAGCATCTTGCAGAGGGTTCATTCCCTAAAGACGAAAAGTCTGTCTATGAATCGTTCCTCTGTAAACACGTGCAGTTACATTGCCCAGCGATCCACAGGAAGCAAATTGATGTCCATTTTTTCGGCTTGCATGCGTTATGTTGGTATGGGTTTCGGCACTTTCCATTTAAAAAGCGTGCAAATGTAAGAAAATAAACATGAGTGAGGGCAGAAATAACGTGAATTGTGTGTGTGTCTTACCTGCCTTTTTATTGCTGTAGGCATAATAATAAAATGGAAACGTAAACATTACATAACTGAGATATGCTTACCTGCCACGAACGATATATTATTTTATACATGGAGGAGTTCAGTGACATACACACGTACAGAAGTCATCTTCAAAAATGCTAGAAGTCGTCCACGCTTTTATGTTGGCAATGTAACTTACAGGAAGTTTTTTGATGTTTTTAAAACATCTAGGATGCAAACTTTTCCCGATAACTAAAAGTTTCCTTTTTTCGGTTCCCGTCATGTTCGCACAAACAAAAACTGTAACTCTTTGTTTAGAGAGCTTCCCACCAACGCACTTTTCATTTTTAAATTTGAAAGTCTTATCTGGAGTTGATTTATAAAAAATTCCGGCTTCATGTCCATTAAAGATGTCTTCATCTTTATATGATCGTATAATTTCTGGCCAAGTGTTACGCACCCAATCGCCTGTAACGTTCAGATCTACGCATTTTGCCTCACCACAAATTTTTGCAAAGGAAATCGAGTGTCGGGCCTTAAATCGATCTAGCCATCCGTTGGAGCACGTAAAATGGCTGGCGCCGGCAGTCCTGTTAGTGCTTATCGCTTGCATACAATGTATGTCTGTAGCCATGGGCTAGCGCGCGCGCACATATATACGTTTATATGAAATTTAGAGTAAAATATCTGAGAAATATTTGACGCTATAACAGAGTAGTACAATATTTAGTGACGTTAAAACCGGGAATTTTTATAATGTTAAAGATATCAGTTTGACCGGACTTATGACAAAATAACGCTACACCCGAGTTGACGTAACAGCCGAGGCCGTAATAACCAAGTTCCACTGTATATATAAAGATATTAACTCAAACATAATTTACATTAAAATGAAAAAATTTTAATTTTATTGCCTGGCAACAAAATTATTTTATTTTTAACAATTACCATTGTTTCAAAACGTTTAAATAAAATTTCAAGTACTTTACTCTTGTTAAAACGTAAAAGGTTGCAGGTAAACTACCCCTTCCCCTTAACCGATCTTCACCAAAATCGAAAGTCCTTGAGACCTCTACAATTCAGGGACGTATGCAAAAAATTATTTGATTCTGTTTGAATTTGCGGCTGTTATTGTTTGCCATAGAAAATACGCTTGATAAAAAAACGTTGCAGGTAAACTACCCCTTCCCCTTAACCGATCTTCACCAAAAACAATAGGTCTTGAGTACTCTACAAATCAGGGCTGTATGCAAAACATTATTTGATTCTGTTTGAATTTGCGGCTGTTATCGTTTGCCATAGAAAATACCCTTGTTAAAAAAACGTTGCAGGTAAACTACCCCTTTCCCTCAACCGATCTTCACCAAAAACAATAGGTCTTGAGAACTCTACAATTTAGGGCTGTATGCAAATAATCGTTTGATTCTGTTTGAATTTGCGGCTGTTATCGTTTGCCATAGGAAATACCCTTGTTAAGACATAAAACGTTACAGGTAAACTACCCCTTTCCCTTAACCGATCTTCACCAAAAACAATAGGTCTTGAGGACTCTACAATTCAGGGCTGTATACGAAACATTATTTAATTCTGTTTGAATTTGCGGCTGTTATCGTTTGCCAAAAAAAAAATATGGAAGTAAAAATTTCCCTTGATAAAAAAAACCGTTGCAGGTAAACTACCCCTTTCCCTCAACCGATCTTCACCAAAAACAATAGGTCGCGAGTACTCTACAAATCAGGGCTGTATGCAAAAAATTATTTGATTCTGTTTGAATTTGTGGCAGTTATCGTTTGCCATAGAAAAAAAATCTACACACAGACACAGACACTTTTCGGAAAACGACTTTTTTTCATGTTTTGAGTGTAGTAGAATCAGAATCTGCAATAATCTCGAACACCATTTTTTTTGCCATCACCATACTTCCATTCCTTAAGGAATATGGAAGTAAAATTATAATTTTATTGCCTGGCAACAAAATTATTTTATTTTTAACAATTACCATTGTTTCAAAAAGTTTAAATAAATTTTCAAGTACTTTACTCTTGTTAAAACGTAAAAGGTTGCAGGTAAACTACCCCTTCCCCTTAACCGATCTTCACCAAAATCGAAAGTCCGTGAGACCTCTACAATTCAGGGATGTATGCAAAAAATTATTTGATTCTGTTTGAATTTGCGGCTGTTATCGTTTGCCATAGAAAATACGCTTGATAAAAAAAGTTGCAGGTAAACTACCCCTTCCTCTTAACCGATCTTCACCAAAAACAATAGGTCTTGAGTACTCTACAAATTAGGGCTGTATGCAAAACATTATTTGATTCTGTTTGAATTTGCGGCTGTTATCGTTTGCCATAGGAAATACCCTTGTTAAAACATAAAACGTTACAGGTAAACTACCCCTTTCCCTTAACCGATCTTCACCAAAAACAATAGGTCTTGTGAACTCTACAATTCAGAGCTGTATATGAAACATTATTTAATTCTGTTTGAATTTGCGGCTGTTATCGTTTGCCAAAAAAAAAATTTCCCTTGATAAAAAAAAAACTGTTGCAGGTAAACTACCCCTTTCCCTCAACCGATCTTCACCAAAAACAATAGGTCGTGAGTACTCTACATATCAGGGCTGTATGCAAAAAATTATTTGATTCTGTTTGAATTTGCGGCAGTTATTGTTTGCCATAGAAAAAAAATCTACACACAGACAGACAGACACACACACAGACACTTTTTGGAAAACGACTTTTTTTCATGTTTTGAGTGTAGTACAATCAGAATCTGCAATAATCTCGAACACGATTTTTTTTGCCATCACCATACTTCCATTCCTTAAGGAATATGGAAGTAATAAAATTACTGGTTACTACATAATAATTAGTTGATAAAAAACCTTTTGTTTAAACAAATTCATGTTTTTAGTTGTATTTAATAAAATAAAATCAAGTTTGTTTAGTGATATAAATATGTGTCAGCGTAGTTATTTCGTCATTACCATTTCCTAGTGTTCTGTGCTGAAAAACTCGTCTAAACGTTTCTATGGAATCTTCTGAATTGTGGGTAGTCAGATGGCAAAATTGTCCAGTTTTAATTAAAGTAATGTATAAAGGTTTCCATATGTCCTTCAAAGATATTGGTGGCGACTCTGAACTTCTGTTGGTGTTTTTAAAAAGGGTAAGTAGGCGAAAAAAGATCGCAAGGTAAGGTTCTGGCAGTATTAATTTATAAATTTGGTTGTAACTTAACACTTTCAATAATCCGCCATGTGACTTCTTATAAAATTCTTCTATTACGCATTTCGGAGACTATAATCCATCTTCAGATAGTAAAATAAAACTATGTCATTCTTACGAGATCGTTAATTAATAAAGTGTCAATTTCCATAAGAACTGTACGCGATGTTGGGTGCGCACCCGTTTAAATTCAATCTGCTACAAGTTTTTATTAATTCTAAACGTAAAATTAATTAAATCCATAATTTAACTCCACCATTCCTTTACACGTTTGGCAAGTCTG
Organism: Magicicada septendecula; assembly: GCA_034769895.1. Classification (NCBI taxonomy): domain Eukaryota; kingdom Metazoa; phylum Arthropoda; class Insecta; order Hemiptera; family Cicadidae; genus Magicicada; species Magicicada septendecula. The sequence continues at coordinate 863,202,812 of CM068368.1, forward strand.
TATTGGATAAGAGGTGCGCATAATAATTTATATTTTAATTCCTTTAAAAATAAGAATCAAATTTTTCAGGTGATATGATCATTGAGTTATACCTTGTATTGTTCAGTGACTATGCATGTATTGTTCTGATTACTTTTGCTTTCCTGACTGTCCTGTACCAAAATTATTACAACAATCTGTAGTGATAACAAGACAACGAGGCTTTCTAGTTTCCTTTAACTTGATTATTATTTTTTTATGCTGACCTTATTGGTTGGTTTGACAGGAAGTGTTGCAATGTAAGAGGTGTTATCACAGTGTAATACACTGTGCACATGTCTCTTAGGTAGAGTTCACTTTAGACACACTTCTCCTTCTTCTTCTTCAGCGGCGCGACAACCCATTACTGAGTCAAGGCCTCCTTTAATAGCCTCCACCAGTTGTCCCGGTCAAGTACAGAACTGATTGGCTGAGAAACTGATAAGGTTTCTGCACATAAAACAGTTTGACAAATGGGATATGTGAATTCTCCGATTCAGCCCCCAACCTGGAGGACCAGGAACTTTGATTTCGGGGTGCTCTTCTAGAGAGTTGCTTTCACCTCCGCTGATGAGTCCTCTCTGCCTGGTCACAGTACGCTAACTGATTCAGACCATGTGTGCAGCTGTTGGGCTACTATAGCCTCCTCCGCCTCCACACTAGATGCACATCCTGCTGCCGATGTCCACCATCTTGCCAGGTCAGGATCCAGGATATCCCCAGACTCCCCTGACAGAACCCCCATCTCTCGTTTACTTACCGATCCACTCCACCAAAGGGATTGGTTACCTTGGTTAGCAAAACCTTGAAGTGGATTGCTCGGCGTAACAGAGGCCACCGACACTGTAGACACACACTTGCACAAAAAAACGGTGGTCACATTGTGTGCAATGATGTACAACCAAGCTGCAACTACCACTGTCTATCCACTTTCAGTTCACAAGATGGAATCGTCCTATGATGAGGAAAACGGGGTTTTGAAATTTTTAAAGATTTGCTGAAGACTTGTGCAGAGAGGAGTGGGTCAGTGAGTACTTTCAAGATCAAGAAGATGGAGGGAGATTTGAATTTTTCCAGACGTGGCATACTTTCCATGTAATAATAATCTGAATAGGGCTAATACAGTAAAGAAGACAAAAAATGCATTTAATAATCAAGTAAAAAAAATAATTTTATAAACCTGTGTTCACATTTATTACATTTTTACTAAATTTAGTGTATATTGCAGTGTTTAAGAACACCAACTATTCCACGGGTTATAAAGAAAAATTCAAAATGCATTGTCGAAAAAAGGAACATTTTTTTCAACATGATTCACATATTTAAAACTCCGCACTTAATTATTAGTCTCTCTGAGCAAAACATCTAAAATATTATCCCAGTGGTGTAGCAACACAGATTCAATGTGTCGCTCTTTGTAAATATGACTGCTTCTCTGGAAGGCTTCCTTTGGATTTAGCTCTTGCAAGATGTCACTGGGTTGGTGAATTGGGATATGAAATACTATGCACTTGGTAGGCAGAGCTACCTGAGCTGTCGCGACTTGATAGTATTGTTGGTGGTTGGTTCTGTTGTGATGACTGGCTGCTACATGAAGGGACAGAAAACATCTCGTGTGATAAGTGCTATTCTTCAATAAACACATCTTCCGACTTCCATCTCACTATAATTTTTCTGTATAGTGGGACTGATTTCAGTAATGGTGGAAGACTCGAAATGAAATGGCAGCTGACATCGAGGGCTTCGATTGGAGCTCACTTTTCCCCTCTTATTGTTGAACTTCTTTCTTCCAACTGCACCATTTTTTCTAAAAAAAATTTTTTGAAAGCTTCTGGATACTCATTTTTTCAGTCTCCTCCCCGCCTGAAGGACGCGATATCCCGTGTTTTGTTACATGACTGGTAATAAATTTGCAGTGATTTCAGATATAAAAAGATTCTTTCAATGTAAGAGATTTTATACTGTACTGGTGCTCCTGGTCATCTCTAACGTCAGCAGATTCAGATTCCACAAAACACAATCCCTGAATATAATCAGCATTGTCACTGAATTTGTCCCATGCTGGTGGAGCGCATTGAAATTTTGAGGTATTGGCCATGGGGCAAATTGGTCTTGTGGTCTTGCAGAAAAGACAGTTTCCAAGTAAGTTCATTGAGTGCCAGTTGTCATATCTGCGACTGTTTTCTTCTTCATCAGTTTTCCCAATAATTTTCAATAACTCCTCTCCATTTGGTTTTGGCAGCTTCACCTACCAACAAAAAGCAAATGCATGAAGTTTCTATACTTGTTTAAGACTAGTGCATTAGTAACAAGTAAATAAAAATACTTACACGAAAGTATTTGTACATACAAAATATTCAACTTAAATTGTTGCTACTTTAATAGCACATATAGAGGTGGGCCGATATACCTGTAACAGGTATTTTGGAATGATATTTTTGTGGAACGGATGTAACAGTGACTGAAAAGTTGAAATACCTGTTATTTGCGGCGACGCTGTTCCGAGTCGAGGCACGCCCCCTACACTCCTATACAGACACACACACACACACACACAAAGTATGCAAGTAACAAGTAAACGAATACGCCAAGGCCAAATACTAGGCGTACAAAAATATCGGTGGTACGCAAGGAACAACCAGCGTTTCAAATACTAGGCATTTTAAATACTAGGGGCATCACCGATACACAAGGAACAATGCGTATTACAAATACTAAGCGTATCAGAGGAACATTAGTATTTTAGGAACACCTAGTATTTTAGGAACAAGTAGTATTTTTATATCAAGCGTATTTCGAGTAGAAAGTAGAACGAAGCCACTTTTTTGTCCTGAATACTTCATTCTGTGCAAAGAGACGAAGCTGTTTTTAATAAAGGAAATAATTCATCCTGCTGTTACATTTACTCTCGTGTGATATGCAGATATATAATACAGATTATATGCTAATGAATTATATATTATGCTAGTCACCAACTTGTAACTAAAATCGGTTGGTAAAACTTTGTTTTTACTCAAAAACTTTGTGTTCCGAGTCGTTAGTGAAATAGTTGTATTTAATTATATTGAGTTATAACCTATAGAGTGGCTGATGTTGATAAGCTATATTATACTTTTTATTAATGTGATTTTAACTTCACTACACATCTCACGTAAATGATGAGATTGTTGTAATGGACATTTATGCACTTTATCTAGTCCTGTTCCTTAAATATCTGTAATGCATTTAATTTACTTTTGTTGTTGCTTATTATTTATGTATTTATATTTATTTTATTACAATTTGTTTTTTTTTATTTGTAAAATTTTGTTTATTCTCATTCACTCTTGTGGCTTACTGTTATGTTTTTATTATACATTTCAGATGTTTTTTCACATTATTTTTTGTGGTATTACATGTAGGCCTACTCTAAATTATTTAATTGCCCCAAGTTTCGCAACTGATTTGTCTAACCAATGTTAGTTTGTTTACTACTAGTGAAAACTTAAATTGGTATTCCCAAAGGCCTATAAATTCTCTTGTTTCTTATTTTCATTTAAACAGTAATAGTTTAATAAAGTCACAGTGTAAAGTAACACTGTTAATACTTTTAGTTTCAATTTATTTCTTATAACAAATTATATAGTATAGGTTATATATCTTCAAATAAATACACAGCAAGTAGGTTTATTAATATATTAATAGGTTTAACTAGGTGAAAATAAACCTACTTGCAGTGTATTTATTTGAAGATATTACATAGGAGACCTGCAGGCAACTCAAAACGAGTTACTTACAAAGGATAATATAGGTTATGTATAATTAGTATGTAATAACAGGTATTTGTACCTGTTATTTTTTTGGAATGGTATTTTCATACCTATTATTTAAAAATAACAGTTTAGCCCACCTCTAAGCACATACATTCTTCTTCTCTTCAAGGATTAGGTTATATAAACCTGTTCCAGCACCCATCTCATCCTTGAACGACCCACGTCTCTTCTACCAATGGCTTTATAGTTCAGTGCTGCTTTTGGCAATTGATCCTCTGTCATCCTTTGCAGATGATCCCACCATTGTCTTCTGTAGGTCGAAATAATTTCATGTCTTTTACTTTGAGTTCTGCTCTGATATCCTCATTCTTTAATCTATCTTGTACTGTATAATTTAAAGTACTTTGAAGAAACTGCATTTCACCACTTTGAATCTTGCCGCACTCCTTTTTTGTTATGACTCACGCCTCGCTCTTGCATGTCAATTCGGGTATTGTAATTGTCTTATAAAATTTAATCCTTGTGCTGTGTCTTGTTTTATTTCTTAGATTTCTATGAATCGTACCAAAAATATTCATAAATTTATTTATCTTCTCTTTCACATCATATTCATAGCACAGCCGAGATATTTAAAACGGCTTACTTGTTCTAAAGTGCTGTTGTTTATAACTATCTTTCTCCTCACTGGATATTTACCTTTAAAGGCCATGGTTTTGGTCTTTCTCACTGAAATTGTCAGTGAGTAACTCTGTTGCTACTTCTTGTAATTGAAACATAGCTCTTTGTAATCACCTTCATTTTCTCAAATAAGAACTGTCGTCCCCGCATACAGCAGGGAACCCATACAAATTAATTTGTCCATTATTCCTTTGTAAGTAATTCATTGAGTTTCCTGCAGGTCTCGCATGCAATATCTTCAAATGAATACACTGCAAGTAGGTTTATTTTCACCTAAATTTGTTATTAATTGATTTGTTAAGCTGTATTCCCGAAATCACGCTTGATTTCCATGGTCTCAACATGTCGTCAATGTATATATTAAACAAGGTTGAGGAAACACAGCATCCCTGCCTAACTCCCTTATTTATTGGAATGTCACCTGAGAACCTACCATTCGAATCCAGGACTACAGTTGTACTTGGGTCTTAACTGAATTTATTAAATGCTGTGGACATCCTCTTCTATCCATAACATTCAATAACTTTTGATGGTCTAAATTATCAAATACTTTTTCCAGATTAACAAAAGCGATATGCATTTCCTGGTTATACTCCCACCTTTTCTCTATTATGCGTTGTAATACAAACAATGCATCCACAGTTGACCTACCCTTTCTAAAACCCATTTGCTCTTCAAGAAGTAATGGATCTGTAATGACTCTTAATCTCTGATTGAAAATTCTTGTAAATATTTTGTACATTGAGTCCAGCAAGCTTATTCCTCTGTAATTATTTGAATCTGTTCAGTCTCCTGTTTTATATAACAAAATCACACTTGCCCGCCTCCATTCTTTTGGAATTTTGTTTTCCATCCAAATGTTATTTACAAAATGGAGAATTTGTAAATGCAATAATGTGCCACCATATTTTACTAACTCTTTTCCAGTATTGACCTTTTCCACTGGGAAATATAAATATAACTTCCTATAATGGTTTGTCCAATCATTTCCTCAATCATATTAACACAAATATTTACTCTTTCAGAGCTATTCAATGTTTTCATCGCTTTATATGCCATAGTCCATCTACCATATAAATCACGTTCCACAGTGGCTACGAAGTGTTCCCACAAGTCTTGTTGGCGTTCACCACCACATGCAAGCGTGCACAACCAGCTTGTGCACAGTATGATCAAAACTAGCAAAGTTACTGTTTGTATACACTGGAATTCCAAAGATCTGATTTGGAATAGTCAAGCGTGCTTGCAAACTAATTTAGTGGCGCACGCATGCATCCAATGTGAACTGAGTCTTATGTTTAAGCAGAGTGTATGGCAATTGAATTTCCATAGTTTCTCGTATTTTTAATTCTGTTGTGATTATGACAGTTATTGTTTTTTCAAATGTTATATTTAAGTGAGCAAAAATGCACATATATGTGTGTATGCTTTGACACACACATCTAAAAGCTAGGTATACTTAGCCTCCCATTGTTGATTCTTTAGGCAATTGTGAAGACTCACCTGCCATTAAAACTAGACATATGTGCAGGTTCCAAAGATAAACTGAAGATAAGTAGATTTTTCTAAATAAGAAAATTAAAATCAACGAGAACAAAAATACACACAGACATATTTTTTATCGGTTTTATTAACATGTTTGTTCAAAATTAAATTCACAGCTATTTCGGTAAATCATTTGCAATCACAAGTATATAATATTATTGTTATGTCATTTCATAAGCTCATTGTTATAATGAAATATAAAAACACAAGTACAGTTTGTACAACACTGTTCAAACAAACAGTCTACAACTTTGGCTGCGACAACTTAAAAACGTATAACTTACCTTACTTATAGAATTATACTAAATTTTCCATCCATAACAAAAACTGTCTGTAAATTCACCTACATATGGTTTAAATACAGTAAAACCCTGCTACTCTGACCTGTTTGACAAACAAATACTGTAATGGTACATTTCCTTAAGCATCACAAAAACAGATTTTCAATATAACGCTGGAACAGATTTACATGGCCAGAAAGATCAGACAGCTTGGAATTTTTTGTATGTGACTTTCACTTGGGAAGTGTTGTCATTGGTCGGTCAAGTGTGTGATTATTTTGGCAAGTGTACGTGCCGAAAAGGAAGTTTCGCACGCCAAAAGGCGGTTGCATCAGACACAATAGATCATGTATTGGCCGATTTTCTCACAGGAGAGCGGATCAACCTAGTTTTAGCACGGGAATGGGGAGAGAGACGCTTGTCAAGTATAGTGTCAGTCACAATCTTCACCCCCAAGCAGTTCAGATGCAGCGGCAGCGGAGTGACTCAAGAATGCCGTGCCTCAATAACAAAATGTAGCGAAGGGAAGTATTTGTCAGCAGTGCCTCGGGTGAAATGTAAAGTTGATACGGTTTCCACATTCCGTCTATAAAAATGTTGGTGGTGATTCAAGGGCTTTTGAGAATCTTCTGGTAAGTAAGATAAGTAAAGGTAGTATCTTATATTTCTTATTAATTGAATAATTACAACACTAAGGCAGTCTGAGACTGAAATCGTTACTGGAAATGATCACCTTTGGTCATGAAATCAAAAGATGTCAATACTGAACAATCAGAAGCAAATTCAGAAACTGTAAGAGAATTAGACCTTGTACTTTGATGTATAAAGATGTTGTGATGTAATGTTGCCTTATTCTGCACATTATGCTAATACATCACACAAAACTTTTGAATCGTTTCATACTCTTAAATCTGCTACAATTTCCTATTTTATAATATTAATTTGAATAATTGTACTCACTTTTTCTTGAAATAAAGTTTTTAAATAATAAATGGAGGCTTTGGGGGGCAAGTCAAGTCCACGTCCCCTGGGACCTTCTGTAGCCACACTGTAGCTACAGATGGTAATGGACCTCTATGAGGACCGACGGGCGGAATGGTGGAAGAGATCTCAATGATCCAACAGCAGGACGTGCAGAAGTCTTAGAGGAGCAGACCTCTTCAAAAACCTGGGTTCATCTGGCTCCGGATGATAGCACCCAGTAAGGGCCCCTGCCTAGGGATACAGATGAAACCTGGTCAACAGTCTTAAAGGTGGATGAGGCATCTCAGTTCCCAATGGCAGAGAGAGTGGAAGAACCTAGTGGAGTAAACCACGAAAAAGTCATTTTGGACTAACAATCCAATCTTACCTCGGAATTTAATTCCTACATTTGCACTCTACACAGTTTTAATTGCACTATGAAAAGTCTGCTAAATGAAGGCACTACCCCAGGTGGTAACTTGAAAGAGAAGTCCACCATGGCATCATGCCATGCAGTGGGACCAAGGGTTCTGGGGAGTCCCAACAACTGCAATCAAAGGTTTGAGTCGGAGCAACCTTGGAATCCTTCTAAACTTAAATTTAAGAAGAATATCTGTGGGGGAAGAAGTCAACATTAAGTTGGATTAAAGAAGTTCAAAAGGATTTAGAAAAAAATAATATAAATCCAGAAGCAATTGAAAGAGAAGTTTTTCGGGCAAATGTGTTAAAAATGGAAGGAGTCCAGGGTAGAAGAGGGAAAAAACGGAGGTTCAAAGTGGACTGAAGACAGGCAGAAGAGACACAGTGAAAAGATGAACAAATATTGGAGAAAAAGAAAGGAACAAAGAATAAAGAATTGAAATTGGCATGTGGTCCTTAGAAGGCCGATACAAAAAAAGAGGCTTTAATGGCTGATGTCATTACATGTTAAAACACTTTGAGGTGGTATGCATGATCACTTTTTTCACAAAACCTCTGCTGTTTTGAAAGAGAACATTAAAAAAAATATATTCCAATACAAATGCTTATGTAACATATGTTTAATAGCAATAAGAATGTATTTACTTCTGTATTTTTATTTACAATGGAAACTATATTAACACTGATTTTTAAAAATTATTTTAACCAGAAATAAACAACTCAACTGAATTCAGAGTTCTGAATATTTGTACAGGTCATGTCAAAAAAATTAAGGAGGTTTTAAAAAACATATGAGGATCATTAAAGTTTAATTACAATTTGGTTTGAGGCCCAAATAAATTAAACAAATGCCAAAGTTGGTAGCACTGGCGGATGCATGCTAATAAATACTAATCACTTTTAGTCATTCAGCAACCAGCATGCATTGTTGTTGTTTTTTCACAAATGTGAGTGAAATAAAAGTGCACTCATCCATGGAACAGTGCACTATTATTAAATTTCTTGTGAAAGAAAACACGAAGCCATCAGAAATTTGTGAGACTTAAAATGACAGTTTGGTGAGGAAACGTCCGATGTAAGAATCTATAAATGGAGTAATATTTTTAAAAGTGGCCAACGATGTGTCAAGAATGAAACATGTTTTCAGCATTATGCAGTCTGCTCAAACCTTGTTTCTCAAGGTACGACAATACATCTGAATAGTACTTTTATATATTGTAATGACTGTTACGGAACGCCTCGAAAAGGCGAGTGTCGTTCTACATGCTTCTCGACTAGTCCAGTATGCCTCATTTGTATCAAGGCTACCCACTTACGTACCCTTTCCAGAGGTTTCTCGAGAGCACTTGAAATACGCATTAAGGATGAAAAGTTATTCTGGAATCCTGGGCAACCTATAAAAGCAAGAGCATCTGGCTTTGTCAGTCACTTATGTTCAGCGATTTCCTTAGTGTGGATCTAGTTATTGTTAAAGATTAGTGGAAAGTGTTTACTGTGTTATAATTAGTGTGGAACTCTATTACTTGACATTATTATTGTGTGTAGACAAATTTAACCTGAATCATTGTACGAGCTGATTACAAATTATTAATTGTGATTAATTAAAGCTGGGACTTAGTGATTTCATTAGCGATTCATTTCCACTGCACCACACAACGATCAGTGAGACTAATCCACTACAAAATATTATCCACTAATTTTACACAGTATATTAACAATACCACTACATTTTTAATGTCTTGAAGATACATAAAACAACTATGTACATTAAGAAAAATTATGTACGTTTTCTTCATTTATAATTTACTTTATTAACTTATTTATGTTTTGCTATTTTGTGGGTTCGGATCATCAAATACTTCAGATTAGTGGGGTTATACTGTACTAACCTAATGTTACATACATGAAAGTACATTAGTAATTACGACAGTACAAACTAAAAACACATATTATCAGAATGTCTTACAAAATAAAAGCAGACTGCAAACAATGTTTTTAATGGAAATCACTATATTGTTATTTTAACAGGAATATATATTATAATTGTTATTTTGAAACAATTACGAGCCTTTAAAGAATTCCAATAAAACAAGCATGTGTCCAAAACATACACAGATGTTGATTTAAATAACATAAATAGAATTATGTGCCAGGTTGTCTGTCAATACTGAAAGAATACTGATACAGTGTATTTGGAATGTGAAAATAACCATATAAATATGAAATAAAATATATCTTGCAATTACAAAGGCCTTCCTTAAAAAGGCAAATCTTCTTTGGAATGTAAAATCGACTAAAATTACTGATGAAACAATAAATTTGTCATAATGCGTGTCTTACAAAAAATTTACAATAAAAGTGTTTGAATCCGATCAAATAAATTCATAAATTCAGTATAAACATTACAGCATATATGTGTATATGGTTTTGTAGCAGTTTTTTAAAATTACACTTTATAAAACTTTATTCAATTAAATAATTTAAAAAAAACCAATTAAACATTTTCTCAATCTGTCTAGAAACTTACATGATAATTTTACTATATTATTAAATATTACCAAATGCTTTCGTCCACGTTATTATAACAGTAAATGTTAACATTTTATTGGTGTGTCTTACTATTACAAAATCTACACACTTCTACAAACGTTTACAAAAATAATCACAAAACTTGTATTTTCATGAGTACTACAAAGTCTAAATCACTTAATAACAGTAAGAATGGACAGGCACAAATCAGAAATACTTTTCACCAAAAGGCTGTAAACTCCATTATAAATTCAATATTTAATTTTATTCAAAATAATTTAATATGATTACTGTAACTGTACAAGTATATTATAAAAAACATTTTTGGAATGTTGGACTTCCCGTTTTCACACATACAGTGGAACCTCGATATACACCCCTGTGATAAAACATGACCCTTGATGTAACGCTCAATTTTCATGGGGCAAATTAAATAGTTAAACTTGGGACCTTTATGTAAAGCGACCCTTGATATAAAGTGCTTTTTGGCCAGTCCGTAGAAGAGCGTTATATCAAAGTTTCACTGTATTCATGTCTTCATCAATTGCAGACATTAAAAAAATTCTGTAGTCATGATACTCAAACAGGCACACTATAATCCAGGCAGTTAAAAGCAATTTCCATCCATGCTATACATTTATACGATAGCTTCCAATGTATAGTATTCATGTTTTTGGGGTGGTACTATACTGCACACATACAGTTTTCCTCAGATTTCTATTAAAAGTTTTTAATCGTACGAATACTGTTGAAAACATTTAATTGTTTAATACACACTATTTGATACACGTTTCTATTATCAACATTATTCTATATTTTATAAAAAATCATTTTCACATGATGTAATTAATTAAATGACCCTGACAAAACTTTCAATAAGGACGGATTATTAAGGCAACAGACATTATTATTATTATTATACAGACATACTTACCTGATAATTATATATAATTAATAACATATTATGTATACAATTTATAATAAGTACGTTTTTGAGTATTTTAGCTCATAATACAAACAAATAATACAGAAACACTGGAAAATACAATTATAAGCAGCAGGTTCACCGTTTGCTCCCCGTCTGAGAAGCCGAAGCCCTCAAGAAGTTGTAGTGTTAAGAGAATACTTACTATTAATGTTCTCTTTAACAACTATACAATCACGTAGCAGGGAGTGTAACTGCACCACACATTACAGCTTTGTTTTAAACGGTTCATATGAAATGAAAAATCTTATGAATAATATGCTAAGCATAATTTGGTACTGCAAGTCTTCAGCGTTCTTGAACAGACTGTGTTTTTAATAAGACATTAAAATATGTTATATCTTACAGATGTGGATTCACACACACACACACACACACACACACACACACACACACACACACACACACACACACACACACACACACACACACACACACACACACACACACACACACACACAGAGTTGACCATCTGCCCAGTTTTCTTATAACTTTAATAATTTTACAACTGTCATTTTAACCAACAACAATGTCTAATATCATGAATTTGAAATGCGTTGTCATTTTAGCAGTATTTAAATTATGAATAAAAACAAGCCAAGGTCCTGGTCATGCGGAGACCACGGTAGCGAGACCTTTGCGGAAGAAGAAGAACAACAAAAAAGTAATTAATTATTAATCAATTGGTTATCAATTAGTAAATTAAGAAGATAACTTATAAAGTAGGGTAAGGAGAAGATTTTTCTTAGTAAATAATTCTTACCATTTTTCACTATATCAATCAAATCAGTTAAAGAGCAAACACATTTCCTAAATATATATACATAGTGATCATTTCTATAAATATCAATTTAAAATTCTCATAGTGTTTTATATTCACTATGATGAATTAAAAACTCACAATATGGAATGTTATTTAATGACAAAGAGAGTCTTCTCCTAATTATGTTAAGTGTGTTTAAGTACAGATTTTCACTTTTAGTATTTACAAGACCATACCGCTCCATTATTGAACAAAAAATATATATATAAATACTTATAAAAAAATATTACAAATTAAAAAAATGTCTTTCTTAATATACAAAACTTCAAATACTTGAAAACACAAGTATATGACATATTTCACATATACATAATGTACGAGTTTTAATATAATACTATATGTACAAGAAGTATGATACTTAACCTAACCACTATATGAGCAACTAATTTCTAAATTATCAGATTTACAAACACACTGTAATATTTACATAACAACAAACACGTACGCTCTCAGACAAACATATACACAGTACATGTATTTATTATTCAACAACACAATGTTACAGACATAATAGTATTCCATTCATTCCTTTCACATAAGTGAAAGTGATATGTATTCTTTATAGACAGTTTCATAGTTACAAAGGAAAAACTTGACACGATTACTTGATTTGCATTCCTTACATACTGTTAAAAAACTGAACCGTTTTGTCTTGTCAACGTGGTGACACATTACTGAAAATGTAAGAATGATTAATATAATTTTACCCGTACATAGCCAACCATAATACAATGTACATCCACATTTTCAGAAACAAAATAATGGTTATATTAAAAGTATTTACAAACATTTCTAGAAAAACAATTATAATACGTAGTCATGTTTATAAAATATTCTCAGTTATACATACAATATTTTTTTTGGACCTGTTAAACTGTTATTATTTTCTAAATGTTCGTCTATTAAAATTGGACATCACAATTTCACAACCTGAAAGTATTTCCACTAGTACAGAATTTCTTTTCGTACGTAGACAATTTTAAAATACTTCACAACTTGTTACACTGATACTTAAAATTACCTCATTCAGATAATATTAACAAAAATATTGAATTCTTAATACAGATCTACATAGAAATTGCATGAATATTTTATCTTAACACGCACACAATTTAAAAATTCTGTTTCCATACACAGGCATAAGATTAGATGTAGATTTATGGTTTCAAAATCTTTGATTTTTGATGACAGATGAAACAATACGTTTTTGAGTTTAGTGTTGTTTTAAATGTTAAAAAAATCTGCTGCGTGTTTGCAATTGTGTACTATGGTAAGAAAGAAGAGAATTTCTAGTTCACAATCCTGACAGTAGATTTCATGATGATTTGTTTTTATTCAAACATGCAATTATATTCTTTAAACGTGATAATCGACAGTGAAAAATAGCGTGAACAAACTTAAGTTTATTTTGTATACACAGAATGTTATTATATATTCAGAAGTAAAAAAATTGATTATGGATTTATGGATTATCAACAATCTGGTGTATTATCATTTAACTATAATGTAACTTTTATAAAAATAAAAACATTTTTACACTGGTACAGAGAAAATACTGTAAATAAGTTTTATCCCCGACACTATATAATTATGAACTATACTGTCTTTATATAGAGCCAGACATTGTCAGAATAATCAAAATACATAGGCTAAGGTGGGCTGGATACAGAGAGAATGGAGGAAGGACAGCCTACGAAACATTTTATACCAGAAACCAATGGGTAGTAGAAAAAGGGAAGGCCCCGAAGTAGATTCAAAGACCAGATAGAGGAGGACCTCGGAAAGCTGAACATAAGAAACTGGAAACCCAAACCATGCAATAGGGAGGAATGAAATCGACTCTTGGAGCAGGCCAAGACCCATAAAGGGTTGTAGAGCCACGGCTGATGTTGAAGTTTTATCTCCATATACTATGTAGAAAATACATGAATTAAGAACAAAACGTTAATTTTTCTTCAATATTATAACTGCACTGTGGATTGTCACATATAAAAATATAACCTTGTGAAATAAACAAGGTTTTCAGCAATGTAATAATAAAATGTTATGAAAATAGTACTTCAGTATAAAATGAATACATAATGTGGAACCATATTTCACTGAACACATCAAAACTGAAAACAAACTTTACAAACACAATGTGCGTCCTTAGGCCAGTGTGTGTGTGTGAAGCAAATTCAAAATGTCACCAACGAGAAAGCACACAGCATCTCCATCTCAACAGCACTCTCACCTACCAATTGACGGATCGTATTAAGCTAAGTAACCCACTTAATGGTAACAGAAATCAGTCCCTGTAGAAGGATAGACCAGTACGTTAGCAAGAGGAGATCCTGCTAGAAGAACCCAGGATCAGCCTGGGATCAACAGGATGTATTGGTTAATGTGATGGAGGAAGAACTTCAGACAGATAAATGGTAGTTCATATAGTCTGAGTCTTACACAGCTACCATAATCATGGCGACAGCCCATCAGTCACAGGAAAGGCAGCTCTCTATGGATTTTTAACCTCAGACCAAAACATATAGTCCTCCAGGTTGGAGACTGTGCACTGGGCCAACTCTCATCTATACAAAAAAGTTCAGTTATAAAAGTTATGGAGCGGGCCAAGTACATTTACGTACACCTGTTTTGTTGATAAACAAGAAATGTATTTCACATTTTCTGAAATCTAAGTCAAAATATCAGTTTTTTTTAAATTTTAAGTGGACAGTAAATATAAGATTTTTCATTTTAAGTACCTAAATATCTGAACTGACATTCTTTTACGTTATGCAGCCACTTCAACATTTTGTTAACTATAGAAGACTACAAAAGATTTAATGATCATTACAAGATTACCTTCAACTGTATAAATCAGACTTGCTTCAATTATTTAATTATTTTGATGATTCACTGAGTTCTGTACAAGTAAAGTACAACACAAATTCGGACAACTCCTTTGTGTAAACTCATGATAGGAGTGAAACTAACAGTAAAATTATGAGTCCAGTTAAATATAATCAATCAGTTCAAAGAAAACAACGAACAAAGTCCCAGTTAAAGCTTTAACAGCGAAAATGTCTTATAATTTCCATATATGAAATAAATAATAGACAGAAAACATTACTACATATACTTTGTTAGTTTGTTATTTCTTGTAATTGTTACTTACATAATTTATATTCTGAAAAAAGAGTTTGAAAAGAGTCCTCAGCACGTTTTCTATGATGTGTCCCTGGGTCAAATACTATGTAACGCACTTAACTTTGGAACACATTTTTGAATAAAATTTTGAATTACATTAAATTAAATTTTACCTGGCCTTGAGCAGCTTTCACCTGTCTCCAGGGTTTACAAGATTACTGCAAGCTTGTAAACAAGCAAACTCAGGAAAAATTTAATTAATTTTATCTAAAACTACAGTGTTCAAAAATCGGAAAAGAGCATTAGGAAGTAATTGATCATCTAATATTCTGTCTTTCATAAACATTAAAACAAATTTTACATAAAAGCAGATTTAGGTTAGTATGTATACGTACCAATATTTTGTATTAAAATTTATCCACATTCAGTACTATAGAAATTGTCACAGTATTGTTTTTACTTTTAATTAATTCTTTATCATTTTTCCAGATTCAATCTGCAATTACCTGTTAGCAGCGGCGGCTCATCAGGGGAGGAAAGGAGGGTAAGCCTCCTCAATAAAATTAAAAAAAAAACAACTAGTAATAGGCTTTATTTTTTATTACAACTGATCAATCTGAAATCATAATTTGGCATTTTAAATTATCTGATTACTTACAAAAAACTTTTTAATTGTGTGCTATCAGTAACAGCACAGAATAGCAGCAGACAGGGGTACCCATACATTGTCATTTTTTGAATACTTAAATGAAATTAACCCATTTAAGAAATGGCTTTATGTGGGGGGTGATTATGTAAAAAATTCGATTTATATGTAACCATTGCATACAATAACATGTTTTTTGTTTTTGCATTTTTCTTTATGAGGGAATTGGAGGTTAATCTTGGAATGGTCCTTATATAATGAAACAAAATATATAAGCAATATCATATGAAAATTTCATGGCAATTTTGTATGATTGATAATAATTTCCTATATTGTATCTGTTTAAATATTTTAGCAAACAATAGTAACATGTGAGATCATTAGGCGAACTATTAACTCAGCAAGTAAAGAATCACGACTAAAATTCTACAAGGCGATGGCCCTTCCCACACTTCTTTATGAGTTTGAGAATTGGACTTTAACGAAAGGCCAGATCAGTCGAATCCAAGTGGCTGAAATGAGATTTCTCAGGCACGTGGCAGGGTATACTCTCCATGATCATAGAAGAAACACATACATACGGCAGCAACTGAATATTATGATTATACTCGACAGGACTGCCGAGTATCGGCTGAATTGGTGGCAACATCTTTGCTGAATGGTTGACTGCCGCATTCCCAACAACTATGGAACTATAAGTTGAGGGGATGGAGTGGGACATCCAAGCAAACGCTGGAGTGACCAGCTCTGATCTTTGCCTGTTTGAGACCGGAACAAACCATCATTGGTTTAATCCATGTGAATGATTAAACACTATACACTATACTGTAAATGCAGGATATGTCAATTGAAAAAATTGCCCACTTTCTCTAGAATACACAGTAAAGAAACAGACTTATCAGAAGAGGGTCAATATTTTCAAAATTTTGCAAACATCCATAAGGCAAATAGTTATGTGTCATCTCTTAAGACAAATTCTATATAATGAAAACTAAAATATAAAATTAAAATTGGTCAACACCTAGAAAGGCAAATGTGTACATGCAAAATGTATAAACATCATTCGTATGTAATGTAATGTATTACTGAATATTTATAAGACTCTATATGCATTGTAATAGTTTTGTTTATAATACTATAGTGTTTCCTATGATAGTATTTATTCATTTTTACAAATACTTTGTAACCCACTGTCGTTATCAAAATTTCTCTTGACCATTTCGGCTCTAGACCTTAAAAGCTGAAACATGAAGACAAATTATATCAACAATAGTGGATGTCCTGTTGCGTTGGAATTTTAAGGAATATATTTTGTAAAGTGTTTACTACAAATCTGCAATATCACAGCTAATTAAAAACAATTTACTATTATATTTTTTCTATATTATCATAATTGATAGTTTAAATGATGCTGTCAGCTTCTGTTGCCTATCTGCTAACTATTTTATTCTGGACACGGCTATTTTCATTTCCAATTCTGCTTTGTCCTGAATGATGTAATAGAAACAAAAATTGACAACAAAATGAAGCTAATGATGGCTAACAATATACGAATGATTGTCCTGCATTGTCCTGAATGATGTGATAGCAACAAAAATTTACAATAAAATGAAGCTAATGATGGCTAACAATATACAAATGATAAAATTCTATAACACTAAAAATCTATCAATTCAGCTCTGATTAGTTTAGTAAGGAAGTTGAAGACATTTTTTTTTAAATTCAAGTAAACAAAAATACAGCCTTTTATAAGAAACAGTACAGTATATACAAAAATAATAAATAATATAGCACAATGAATGGAAGAGGGTCATAAGTGCAAAACATTTGGAAATTGAGTTATGGCACAATGTTAAGTGATTATGAGAGAGGTCTATTAAATACAATCGGGCCAGAAGTGCTATCATCAAAGATACAGTTGCTTTAAAAATGTACCCTTATGCTGTTGAAATTCTGGAACACACATTTCAATGCAATACAGCCACATGTCACTTATGGCTGTATTGCATTAAAAGAATAAACTATATTTAGGTGGGTTTTAAACTAAGATGGCCATAACTGTACTTGTGGCTCTATTTGAAAGTAGCATACTTTCAATTTCTTAAGCTGGCAGCACTTGTTCCTTTTCCAGCCTTTTTCTATAGCTTTCACATTTCATTAGTATTAGTATATGAATAAGTTGCAGATTATTTTGTTGGATCTGTGTTGAGTTTTAAAGAACATTTTTCAAACAGAACACTGCCGATTCAGGTAAAACAGATAATGTGTATATTTTGATAACACTTATGGTTGTTTTCATTATAAAACAAAATTCAATTCTTGAATATATTTTTTGTTGTAGACGGCCATAAGTGCAAAAAAATGATATGTCATAGATAAGCACAAAATTTTTCCAACATTATTTAGAGTATTAAATTTTATTAAAATGAATAAAAAATGCGACTATGAATTTTTAACAACCATTTGAAACTAAAAAAAACTCGATTTTGAACAAATATGTCTTTTAGCACTTATAACTCTCTATGTTTCAAGATGTGATATATGAGAAACCCTTTTAATACATTGAAAAATAAAATATACAGGCACGCACCTGTTAACTATATAAAACAGGCAAAGTAGCCAGTACAAAAGGAGAATATAAAAAAAATTAAATAAAATAATTTAGAATTTTAATTTTCCTAAAATAGACAGTCAAACCTACTATCAAAACTGATGTACAGTTTGGGTGTACAGTGGAAATACTATCAGGTTCTGTGAGTATTCTCATGAAAAAAAAAACAAATAGATCCAAAAAAAAAAGGTTTTATATAAGTCTCTCTTCTGGAGGAGGTTTCATAACATTGTCTAATTCAACTCTAGGATTACAGTATTCCTGAGAACTCGGGCTGTACGTTCCTCTTGTCGCTCGTTTCTTGCGAGCCATCATCAGGAATACAGCTAGACTAGTTCCTCCGGCAATTAGTAGTATCGCTATAACAGGTCCCAATATTAACGCAATGTCTGCCACATTACCGGCTGTTAACTGAGTCGGCTGCAATAGAAAGAATTCACATACAATTTTATAGTTTAATATTGTAACTCATTGCAAGTTTTGTTAGACTACTGGATAGCAAACATTAGACCCAATCATGGTTGGATCTTCATTAACATTACTATATTTTAGTAAGCATAATATACAGTGGAAAACGTTTAACGTGAATTGACAGGGACCAGCTGTTTTTTCGTGTTACCAGAATTTCGTATTAAACAAACAAAAAGTGAAACAATATGAGATAAATGAACAAACACTGTATAGATTACTTACTGTATGGAGTAGTAAAATACAGTAATACTGAATATTCAGAAGGTATTTACACATAAACATTTCATTTATCCTCCTTGATAATTTCCGGTTAATTTTTGGAAAAAATCTGATTAATTTTTCTTAAAATTTAGTACACACACACTGCAGCAATTCTTAACCTAGTCTTATAATTAGGTTTTATTGTACAGTTATGTAGTATGTTTTTTTTAAAGTCCCTATAGCAGTGGTTCCCAAACTTTTGAGTCCGTAGACCCCCCTCCCCAAATAAAACTTTCACGGACCCTGTCTGAGTTATGAAATAAAACAAACAGTAAATACGATACAAACAAATATGATACAAAACAGTAAATATGTTTTAATTAATGTATTAAAATAAAAATTATCTTAACTTGAAAAATTATAATATTATTAATATGAAACATAGTTTAATGTGAACAGTGAAGCTGGTTTTGAACAATTAGCTCTGCAATATTAGGTTTAATGTCAGATAATTTCAATATTAAGTCACTCTCGACATCAAGTTTATTTCTTAACTTTGCCAACCTCGGCTCTATCTTTCCACCACA
Source organism: Magicicada septendecula (assembly GCA_034769895.1). Classification (NCBI taxonomy): domain Eukaryota; kingdom Metazoa; phylum Arthropoda; class Insecta; order Hemiptera; family Cicadidae; genus Magicicada; species Magicicada septendecula. The sequence goes on from CM068368.1 coordinate 863,222,448, forward strand.
CATGTCAGAATCCAGCTATTTAGGTGTAAAACCAGCTACACAGAAAACGTTATGCTTGGATACAGTGCTTATATGTGGATTAAAACAGCGCGATCAGTTCTGTGTTTATGCAACGCTCTACTCAGTTCGGCTGACAAACAGATCAGCTGACTTTACAAACTGACACAGCATTATTTAAAGACATTATTAAAGCCATTAGTTTGAAATTATTTTTACAATAACAATTAGTTTGAACAAAAAAAAAACATACTGGAATCTTCTACTAATTGTTTTAAGATTCTAAAATTTAGATTTTAGATTATAACAAATCGGAGAAAATTATGGCATATTCTATTTTTTTCTTAAAAGTGTCCGCGGACCTCCTGGAATATTGTCGCAGACCCCTGGGGGTCCGTGGCCCCCACTTTGGGAACCACTGCCCTAGTGACAATGTTCAAACCTAGTGACAATGTTCAACTATTTTTAAAATAGTCTGTAATTTTCTTTTTCACACAATTCTGCGCTACTTTATTTTCAACAAATTGTTCTAATTTATCAATGTAGTTGAATATTTCACCTTCCAAGTTCGTTTCTAACTATCGACTAACACAGCTCAGCAACGAGAATATATTGGTAGCGGTAAGAACTTGTAAATTTTCTGTATCAAGTTCTTTGGCACTCTCATCACGTTCACAGTTTTTTACTTGCACTGTTTTTGGGGCACGCATGTATGGATTTATTTATTATCCAGCCATTGAAAACTAGCAAAAAAAAATATTTTTAACAAAACTTGTTTGTATTAACCGATATTTTATAGGTAAAACTTTTGTGTTAAGCTTCCAAACTGTAATTGTAAAATACAAGCAAACAATTGCGACCTGAGGAGGAAGAGGAGGGGAGGGGAGGGGAGGGGAGGGGAGGAGGAGCAGGAAAAAGTGTATTACTCTATTGCTGAAATGGAGGAGTGACGCTAGTGGATGCTGCCAGTAGACTGAGAGCAGGGATTTACATCAGGGAAGTCTTCCTTAATATGTGAAACTCATTTTTGCTACGATTATTATTATTCATATCATCTGTTAATAACAGTGTTTCCATGAGATTCAGTGGGAATTTGCTTCCACTTATATCACATGTTATAAAAACTTAGTCATAGTCAGTTAAATTCTGCAAAGAATTTGAAATAAAATGTTCCAGGTATCTTTGACCTAGGCTTTCACGGGCAGCATTAACATTAGTTAGACAAAAGTTAGCCGGACTGTTGCCGTGGTCTATTGATGTTAAGACCAGACGTTTCTGCCTCACCATCGAAGGCCATCTTAAGTGGAAAATTGTGGGAGTTTTCATCAAAATAATCCCAGTACCGAGCCAAAAAATATGAGTATATCATAGTACTGAGACAACCAGTACTATACTGCCTCAGTACGTACTGAGGCAACCAGTATATCATAGTCTTTACCTCAGTACTGGTGTTATTTTGGCGAACAACTACCACAATTTTCCACTGATGATGGCCTCTGAAGGTGAGGCTGAAACATCTGGTTTTAACATCAATAGACCCACAGCCTAACAGCCTGGTTAACTCTTATTTAACTAATGTTCCAGGTAACATTTCTTCAGGAGACAGCAGGAAAAGTTACAAACAATCTTGCCTGCTCAGGACATTAGGTTATAATTGGTGTTTAAGGTTATTTCACTTTGTATTAAGTACGGTTGGCTTGTCGTGTTACACTGACCAATCTGTTAGTATTCAATTAATATACATCATGTTTTGGGTTCATTAACATTCAGTGTGATGTATTATCTCACATAATATACTGCTACATTTTACTGTTATAAGATCTAGAATAAACACTTATATTGTACACAGTAGTCCTATGTGACATTTTCACACTGATGTTGTACACATAAAACAATGCAAAATATGTTATGGGCAATCACTATGCAATGTTATGAAGACTAACAGATGCTATATAGTACATCTAAAAAAATAAAAACAATTCTTAATCACGGTATGATTCAGTGGCGTGGTGTGGGTACATAACAGCTGTTGCCAGTTTTGACAGGCCTAAAACTTAACCTAAAAATTAATTCGAATTTTTCCTAGTACCATGTGTTCTTATTAGATTTTAAAGCTAAATATTACCTTATTTTATTATAGCTTATTTTAGAGCTAAAATATCTTTTTAAAATATTTTATATCTTTCGCTGGGAGAAGAAGAAGGTCTCGGTTCAATGGGATCTGACTCCAATATACTTACACAGAATAAATGAGGACACAAATAATCAAATTAATAATAATATAGACAAACAGAGAAACACAAAACTAAACGAACATAGTTGCTAACTGAGTTTTGCTGGTTTATACAGCAGCAACACATTGGGTGGACGAATGCCTCCCCCCCTCACGTTTGTGCAGTGACAACTACTACGAGGTCAATGACCATACGCAGTAAAACATTGCCAATGTTTGAGCCAGCAACACAAGACGGTGAAATGCACATCAGTTCAAAAGCAATGCTGTGCTTTCCTTCAAGTTTCCATACTAATATTGTTCAGATTTCAAATTATCCAATAACTAAACTATTTATTCTGTGATATAATTAACATTATTTTCTTTCGTCTTCAGGACTGTTGCCACCGGCAACAGCGATTACATGGACACCACGATACTGGTATGCTTTATGCAATATGCTGATGTGAAAAACATGGGTAGTGAATAAGTGATACCAAAGATGTGTATCGTACAAGGCACATGGAGGGTGATGTACTGTGAATAACAAGGAGAAGCGAAAGCAATAAAATGGAGGTCATCAGGACGACTGGTTAGGTAAGACAGTCAAGCTTGGTTACAATGATTGCTAGGTTGCTGGCCAAGATTTGGTCTGAAGAGGAATCACCATAGAATGACCAACACACTATAGCTGGCATACGAGTGCTATTGGTGATAGTGATATAAAACACAAAATTATAACAGAAACTATTCACAAGAGTGAAAGGTCTAAGTAAGAAAGAATACACAAAAATGATAAGTATACTCACTTCAGTACAGTTCTTCCCGGTAAAACCTGGCTGACAATTGCAGTGGTAGTCAGATGTGTTTGTACAATCCGCCACACACTCGCCCCTATTCTGGCACGGGAAATCCTGCAATGTAAACATTATTCAGTAAGACAACTGCAATTCAACTGATACAACTGATCAAGTATTTATGGCATCAAAAAAATCAGTTCAAACTCCTGATCATCACACCTTAGATCAGTTTCTATTATAACACTAAAATTGTGTTAATAGTGGAACATATTTAGGTTTATAAAATGCGTTTACTTCAGTTCAAACTTTTCTGAAGTAAAATGGAAGGTTATTAACACTTTGAGTACCATGCCGTTTGTACATAGATCATCCCCTATGACCATTTTTTTTTTTAAGCACTGTTGGTTAAACATTCATAAATACTTAATACTAAAATAATAATTGTACCACACTTTTCCCTAGACTTTTCTCTTATGAAAATGCTCATAACATTTTTATTATTGATTTTATATATTGCAACTGAAGCTGTTTAAAAATACGTTTCGTGCAATTTTAACAAACAAAAAAATCTGTCAAATATTGTTTATCGATTTTATAACTAATAATATAGTAATTAAAACAAACACACCACCATCAATAACACGCAAAATATACATGAAATAACCTCAAAAAACCCACAAACCTCACGTAAACAAAAACCGCAACTTCCATCTTGAACATGCAAAATGTAAACAAAGGCATGACACTTGCCAACTGTCCAAATTATTTCCTGAAAACTATTTTCTTCAGTCAGTGCTGCAATATGATGGCAGAAACACGAACTAAAATGCCACAGAAAACTTCTGCATTCATTCTGTGGCATAATAGTAAGACACGAAGTGTTTGAAAGCACTGAAAAGTGAGCGACGTAAATGTGTGCCGTCTGTCAAAATACCAAGTCCTCTGGTGGTGCAATATTACGCTGTTGGTCCTCAAAGTGTTAAAACTCGACAAAGCTAATGGTATAAATGATGAAATTAGGATTATATCATAGGTAAAACACACACACACACACACACACACACACGGATACATTCAAAGGGACAATGACCGTAACTCATGTGGATGATGAGGTAGTACAAACAGGATGAAGCCAGCAAAAATATCATACATACAAACAAGTTAGCGTGCACGATTTTAAATGTAACTGAAAAAGTGAAACGAGTTCTCAGTTTTAACTCGACCGTTTAGCATTTTCCTATCTATCTGTCTGTCTATTTGGGGTATGTCTCTTTTGAATGTATCAGCTGATTTCTGTATTACAATTTTGTTGTTGTAGTGCATCACATCTATAAACAGAACTGAAAAATTACTAGAGACTGCAGATGTATTTGAGGAAAAAATTCACTTTGGCATTTTGGCTTGTTACTCTTTGTATAACTTTACTTAATAAGTATAGCACAGAACAAAATGAGTACATTTATGTTATGAGAACTTCGGCTTGCCGGGCTGTAAGGCCGTGGTCCATAGTTGTTTGGTGCAAACATTTTGGCCGTGCCTTCGATGACCATCTTCATTGCAGAAGGCTGCAAAACACTGAGAAAGGTTTCGTAGTCAGTAACCACTGAACTGTGGCTAAGGCTAGTGGCTGTGAGTAGGACACCCATCTCCTGATTTCAAATTTTTTGCAGAATTTAACTGACTTCTAAGTTTGTATAACATGTGCAAGCAAATTTCCTCTGAATCTCAAGGAAACACTGTTATACCCGATGATCTGAATAATAATATCATATGACCCTAGCAAAACCAATAAGTTTCAGATATTAGGGAAGACTTCCCTGATGTAAATCCCATTGAAGGCACGACCGAAACATTTGCACCAAACAACTATGGACCACGGGCTTACAGCCCGGCAAGCCGAAGTTCTCATAAGATTGAAGCTGTCCGTGAAAGCCTCAGAATTTGAGCACTTTATATTTGTGTTTAAATGCTGCTGTAGTAATTTTTGTGGAACAAGTAAATTTTATGTATTCAATTTTGTTCAAAATTTTAAATGTAAAATTGTAATCATCTTTAATCATGTTGTGTTGAAATCTGCTAATATAGTAAATTATTTACTAGGTACGCACAGCCATCAGGTGTGAATTATCTATCCTCAATTCCATAAAACTCACCATTTTGGAGACTCACCTGTACTATATATACTGATCTGCATAAACTCCTAGGTATAAAAAAGCTATAGAAAATATGTTTGTTAATAAAATAATTCTACATAATAGGCTGGCAGACAGTGGGGGTTTTACTATAAATATCATTTAAAGGAACAAAATCAATGTACATACTAAATTGCATAACAGACGAATATGGCTTTCAAATATCAGCGGACAAAACTAAAACAATGCAGTCAGAGGGGAAGAACTAATCGGTAAGAACTAAGATAGTTATAGATGGAAAGATTATGGAACAAGTCCACCATTTCAATTACTTTGGATGTTACGTTACATATGGGACAGAAATTGATCTGGATGAAAAATTAAACAAATTTAGGAATAACTGTGGAACAATTCACAGATTCCATAAATATAAGGCAAAGAAGGAAACAAGGATAAGGTTTTTTAACACTGTAGTAGTACCAGTTTTGATGTACGGAGATGAAGCTTATGAGGAGTACTCTAGGCTGGCTGTACCATTCTCGATAGAAAGAAGAATGTGGATATAAGGACGGAACTGTGGGGTTAGCCCATTGTTTGAACAGTTAAGGAGCAATAGAAGAAGGTGGTGTGAACAATTGGGAAGAATGGCGGGTGACAGGATTCCAGTGCTAGCAATGGAATATAGACCGGTGGGGAAGAGATGTGTAGGATGGCTGAGAGCAAAGTGCGTCCTGGGACAGGTTCAGGATGAGCCTAATCCTTGAGGCTGATGATGATGATGTAAAGCAGTTATAGGCAACCTTTGAATTTATGAGGGTGCATATATAACTGAGGACCAGGTTCGATGGGTGCACCCCTCCCCACCCCATCAATGGAAAATAGAAATGTGCGGAGTTCAATAGCCAGATGTTACAAACACTAACTGTCGCTTTATAATACCCTTGTGTTTATATTTAGCGACGTGGAACACCGAATCAAAAAAAAAAAGCTTTGCAGTATTTGCCATATGAATTTGTGAAAATTTTCCACATTAGGTCATCAATCATCTGTCACCATGCACACGTACATTAAAACTAACAAAATTTAAACGAAAAAATGGTTAAACAGGAAAACATTTTAGTAAAAATAAATTAAAGAACTTACCACAATAACACTATTTATTTTCATAAAGTGCATAAAATTGTAAAACTTGAAAAAACCACGTTGGGGAGGAAGGTGTTTACAGGCTCTGAATGACAAGCTTGACAATCGTATTGGGGGAAGACATAGCGCGGTTCGGTAAACGGCTTATACTATGTTATAACACAGTACTTCAAAGCAGTACAGGTTTTTTCCTTCGTTCAAAACAAAATAAAACTACAAATTGATTCGCAGGCCCATCAAAGCTTATCGACGAGTGCAGGGTTGTCGAATGCTGATGTACAAGAACTATATTACTAGTAATATATAAACAACTCTATATAAGAGAGAAGCTTCAGGTTACTTACATCACAAGGATTGGTTATGTTACAGGAATATCCACACAGGCCACCTCCACACTCACAAGTATAGCTGCCGATGGTGTTGATACACTTTGCTTTGTCACCGCACACTCCGACAGGGTCCTCGCATTCGTTTATATCGTTCTCACAGTACTGTCCATAAAAACCTGCATCATATCATAAAACACACACAATTTAAGCGCATCTCTTACTCTGATATTTGTTGTTAGCTGTCAAATGTAACAATAGTAGAAAAATGTTTTTGTCTATATCGCTACAAATGTAGATGGATAAATCCTCTATGTGGACTGCTTCCATCATAATATTAACACTTTGATGCCAGGCCCTTAACATAGTGGTCCTCTGCCCATGCCGGGCCATTTTTGGATATACAGTAACCCCTCAATTTAACGGACTAATTGGGGCTGAGGGGTGTCCGTAAAATCGAAAGTCCGTTAAATCGCAAATTTTGTTTTTTGAGGATATATTTAAATCAAATAGGCCTATAACACTTGAAATTTTAATACTATTAATATCATGCAAATACCGTATTGTTCCGAATACAAGCCACACTTTTTCTCCTAAAAACATGGTCGCTAATTTGGCCTGCGGCTTGCAGTCGCGCGCTAACGAAATTCGAAGTTATACCTGACTTCTGGTGGGACGAACGCTTTTGGTATCTATGAGTTGTTTACTGCCTAAGCAATAGCAGTTTGCCCGGCTGTAGTTAACTCTGGCGTTATGATTTATGACTACAACCGAATGTTTTAACAGCAAACTGAAGAAAGAATAGGAAGATAAAGTGTAATTGCGTGGGCATGCGCGCGTGCTCGCACCCTTCTGTAGGCAGCAAGACAAAGGATGAGTAGAGGGGGTGTGAGTAACATGTTTCTAAATAACGGGTAAACTGCCAGTGTGGTTTTCTATTGTAACAGCGACAACATCGCTTATCTGTACTTTGTTTTCATTCGGCGTTTTTGTAGTGCGTTTGCGGTATGAGTGATATTGTGGAGACTAAAGGCACCCAGTCAAATCAAATTAAACGTAACCCGTACGATGCGAATTATAAATTAATTGTGATACAAAATGTAGAAAAAACATGCAATCGTGAAGCCACAAGGATATTCGATATTGATGAATCCTGTATTCGACGATGGAGAAAACAGAAGTAACGGCTTTTAAATGCAAAAACTGCGCGACGAGCATTCGCGGGACCTCAAGTTGGGCATTTTGTAGCAGTAGAGTCTAGCGTCTGTGAATACGTACGGCTTTTAAGAAGGCAAGGACTCCCTGTCACTAGACATGTTTTAAAATCAAAAGCTTTAGAAATCGCAGAAGAATTAAAAGTCCGGTTTCAAAGTCAGCTTCGGGTGTATAAGACGAATGATGCGGCGAAATGGATTTGCGCTTAAATGACGTACATCACTCGTGCTAAAACTATCGAGTGACTACGAAGAAAAACTCCTACAGTATCAGCGATTTGTCATTCATTTACGCAAGAAGCATAATTATTCACTTGAACACATGGGAAATGCCGATGAAACGCCCGTATTTTTTATTTACGTATATTTACGGTGGACCAAAAGGTAACCAAATCTGTAATAATAAAGATTATGGGAAATGAAAAATTACGTGCCAGTGTAATGCTTGCTGAATTAGCCAATGGACGAATATTTCACAGTGAAATAAGATATTATATTGATCAGTGTATATTGTTCAGTGTTAGTCGTCGTGATGTCTTCCACTGAACGTATGCGACGCCTGCATCAACAACAACGCAAAGACAGGGATCGTGAAGAATTAAATGAATTCTTGATGAATACTCATCAAGATGAATCTTGAGAACGGAGTGTTCTCATCAAATACAATTGAAGATGAGAAAATTTGTGTGTTTCAAAACAAGAAGAAAAGAAACGAAAGAATGCTGCGATAGCCAAGCAATATCACCAGAACAGGAGAGTCTGCAGTTTATGCACATTATATGTTTCAAAAACCTAAAAACATTATCATGCTTTTTTTCCTCTGTCAAATTCTGTCCATTAAATCCGAAGTCCGTTAAACCAAGGTCCGTTAAATCGAGGTTTTACTGTATTTAAAATGTTGTATCTTCTAAACTATATGGTAAAAAATATGCTACCTATGTTTTTATGAAGATGTGTCTTCTTTAAAAGTGTATACTGTATGTCATTGTGTTGGTTATTTTCTGTGAAATTGCTTTTCAAAAAAGTGATGTTCTTGGAAGAAAAAAATTGGCCAAACACATGTTGTTACTAGAAACTCGCAATTTTATTTTTACTTTTGAGAAATGGATTAAACAATACATTACATAATATTTATAATATATATTGGTTTATAAAGATGTACTTTTGTAAATTTTTTACATGAAACGCTTGACTGACATTTTGACACGTAAGAGGTGTTTAGCCAACTAATATAACAGTTTGCTTCGCGCTGTTTCATGTCAACTATACCTACCTACAAAAGTGAACGCATACGTGATCTAGCAGACGATTTTGGTACTACAAGGCCTGACATCATTTCAAAAGAGCTCCTAGGACGTCTTTATATGTATGGAATCATGCAAAACACATTGAAACTTCAGGATGTCAATTGACGTCCATCGGTGTCAAAATGTTAACACATTGAGCCCTATGGATGTACCTAGTATGTCCAAGTCAAACAAGCGCCAGAATCCTAAGGACATATCAGGATGTCCGCAAATTTTACATAGTTTAAACTAAACAAGATGGCTCCTATATGTCCACAGGCTTGGTTTCCAAGTAATGAAATATTTTAGTTCTCTATTTAAACCGTAAAGACCAGCGTGTACTGGAACAAACAAAATATTTCTGTTTGTGCTATGTACACGTGTTTGATGAGGGCAGCCATTTTTGTTGTTTACCTATAGCTTGTGTATAAGATAGTCATGTTTTGTTACATTTTTGTTTATTGAAAATGCATTCCAGGAATTATCTTATAGGAGAATTATATAATTATCTTATCGATTCATCAAATTCATATTCAGAAATTAGTGGTAATGTGTGTTGATGATAGTGACATTGTGATGGGTAAAGATAATGATATAACTGACACTTCCCAGTTTTTAGTTGAAATTATTAAAAAAATCAGAAGTGTATACAGTAATACAAGTTAATTTCATATATCAAATTCAAGTCTATAGTGTGAGTTAGACGAACAACCACTGTTACCTGTGTGAGAGAAAGAGAGTCATATCCTAACCTCAATTGATAAGATGCCTTTTGTTTTCGAGTATTTCAGTAAATATTTTGGTAAAACAATTTTCAGGTGTAAACAATATAATTTTGTGTATAGTTGTAATCTGTGTTTAAAATTGATATTGAAATTAATGTACAGCGCAAGAATTGAGTCAAGCTGAATTTTTTTTAGTGAAAAAGTGTACTTTTATCAACTTAATACAAAACACCATAACAAAATATGGTAGAAGGCGTGTACTTCAATGCACTGTTTACAGAATGTATGTAAGTGAAGAGACAAATGTTTTATTACCCCTCAAACTATTACAAAAATGCTCAGGACACAGCAGCATGTAGGGACCGTAAGCGGGCAGGTGTCAATGTGTTAAAAAAAAAATACGATGGAAGCAGCCTGAGTACAGGATTTATCGAGTGAGAAATCACCCACCACTTACAAGTTTTAAAGTAGAAACGTTGAATCTCGACAACTAACTTCAGTTTTTAAGACATTCCATCATTACTCAACACTGCCTTTTTATGAGTTAATTCCTTTCCTCATACTTTCTACTACTCATCTGGCAGAATGGAGAGATAATTGGAAAGACCATACTATGGGAGGAGAATAACACAACTTCCTTATCATATACACATAGCATCTCATGGAAAAAGTTTATAGGTCTAATAAAAATACTGAGGCATTATAAAAAAACTAGTGGTCGCCCAGTGGTCGAAATTCGACCGTAATTCATTAAATTTTTAAGTTTGAACGTTATTGAGGTTCTTTTGTCAAAGAGTATACCTCTATAATCATTGCATATAATTTTTTTGAATTTTGTTCTATTACGTCAGCTGCGAGCATGTACAAATACGTCATTAGCGTATGTTGTTTGCCTTAATTCCCTGCAATACCTATGAAATTTAAAATTTAATGTTAGTAACAGTTGAAAAAAAAACACAATTACAGCTTGTATTCGTATTTATTTTTTGATATAATTCATTGTCAGTTTTAATTTTTTCATGTTATTATTGAATCAAATAAACACTAATAAAAATGAGACTTGACATTCATAGAAGTATAAGATACATTGTTTTCAATTCCAGTGGATTACATTTCATTTTTGGTAAGGTACAAAATTCGAAAACAGTTTGAAGATTATCTGCTACAAAGCTTATATAATTTTTTAATTTTTTTTTCTATGCATTAATTTTCGAGTTATTTGAAAAATATGAAAGATAGGAAAAATGAGGTTTAGCTTGGCTAAGCCATATTTAAAAAGCAATAACGCGTTTTTTGACATTTCCTTGGGTTTTTTTATTGCCATACTGACCAGGTTTCGCCAAGGCTACACAGTTATTTTGCCTATCTTTTTCGAATTATATAAAATTTAAATACAAAATTAATACAAAATAAAAAATGAAATAAAAAATACGTGGCTCATATTTTTTCATATATTTTTCATTAAATCAAAAAAACCGGGCGGTTAAAAAAATAAATGTTGTCCATTGAACTTAAAATAGTTTGAAAGTGAATTTAATGATTCAGAACTTCTGTGTAAACGATGTTTTTTGTAAAAACTCTTTCATCATTTGCTAAATGCCCTTGGCCATTATATTCGGAAATATAAAATCTCAAACCATCGAATGATCGAACTCTACTTGGTGCGACGTACAATTGACCATGTGTAAAAACTGGCTGCCTCAATAAAATTCAAATTTTTTCGAATGTTTGTCCTCGAGACTTATTTATTGTCATCGCAAATGCAGGTATAATTGGAAATTGAGTTCTTTGAAAGTTAAATGGTAAAACAGTACCGGAATATGTTAAATTTATACGTGGAATCAAAATTCTCTTATTGCGTGCGGTTCCAGTTAAAACTTCTGTAACAGTACATACTGGCCCAATACCATAATTGTGGGTTATGTAGGTGTTTTCAATGTTTTATTATGTATTTTTAAGCATACAGAATGGTTAGGTACATTGTCCCTCTGGAAAAAGGAACAACGCAATTTCGGCCAGAGTAAGACACCAAAGTTGCCGATGGACGTGCTAAACTCAAAATCTACCATGGCGGTGTTAGTGACGAAAAGACTACAATACGAATTCCGATTGGACAATAACACTGATCCGTCATAACAAAAGCAATGACGCACTGACGACAACGCATGTAACCAGTCTTAGTCCTGTGTGAAAAAAGAGTGGTGACGTAAAAATGTACGCACACAAACGCAATTTTACACTTGCCTCCATCTCAATCCAACGTAGTTCTTCAAGGGTGCAGCAGCGATGTATCGCTGTCTGTTCATATTTACTATAAAAATTTAAAATCAATCAAAGCTAACTTTCAAATGTGATGGTGGAGCGTTAGTCGCTCAAATGTATTAACAGTTCAATCTAAAAAACATGTAGAATCAGTGATAACTATGTAATTAAAACCAAATAGACTTGAGACGAACACCAGCCATGCCGGGAACACTCAACCAACAGCAGCGAGGGATCTACGCCTATCACCGTTAAGAGAAGTCAACCTTTTGTCATTTTCTATTTTAATCTAATGAGCTCATTAAGTAAAAACAACTAATTAAAATCATGTACCCATAATTAGATGAATGTATGTGAGAGTGTGAGAGTGAGCGCATGGCCATGAGTATATATGTATATGTCAAGGGCATTGGTTTGTGTATATAGCAAATATGAATTAATAAGTAATTAGAACTGCTGTACAAATATAACACTTTAACGATTTTGATTAGAGACCACCAGAAATATGAATACTGACAGGGCTGACTAAATAGCCACCATTTTCTTTTGTTGCAACTTTGTACGACGCCATTTTAAGCACATGGTTTTTATAATGCATTTATGTTGACGATTAAAATTTGATAGTACTTTCACTCTAAACAGTGTTATCATTTGTGTCACCTTCTTTGACTCAAGAATCTCGCTGTAACGAACTCCTGGCACCCCTTAGGTATAAAAGCATATTGCATAAGAAGAGTATGAGCCCGGCAATAATTAAAGTTGGTAAGTACACACGTGCCATATTATGGTACTATTTATTTGTATAAATAAAAATAGATTATAATGCAAAGTGAGTAATATCACAAATGCCGCCCTCACAGTGACTTTATGTGTAATATCACACTTCGCAATCAATAGCATTACGATGCATACACTTGATGCGCATTCTTGTTCCATTGACTAATGCTTCCTTTGTATTTAAGTTTCTGATCAGTACAACGATGCAATTAACTTTCAATACTAACTTATGTGGTGGCAAACCACTAATAGTCAAAGAATTCAAAAACTCTACTGGATAGTTATTGATTTCATTGTCATCATCACAAATTATTTTATCGTAGCTATAATATGTTTTCTGTTCACCTGGTATTCGATTAAGTATATCAGTATTAATAAAAGTACAATCATCATTTTTAGGTGCTAAAATAACTGACTTCAATATGTTATCTGAGAGTATGTTTTCGGAAATATTTCCATACACCTCATTAATAATATTATTTTCATCTCATATTAATTGCTGAGGTATTTCAATAATATGTTCACCAAACTGAGGGAATTGTGGGGCTTCATCATTACCAATTTTTTTGAAGAATTCGACAAATTCTATTTCACTTGGTAAGGCTTTCATATTTTGAGTAAACGTTACTTTATGAAAATAAACAAATTTATGCCAACTCGTGACACAATTTTCAATTAAAGTTGCACGTGATCCATGTGGGACAACTGGTCAGATTTGCCAAAAATCACCGCACAGAAGTATCGTTTTCCCTCCAAATGGTTTATGTTTATCATTTTCATCGCATAGATCCTGCAATAATCTATCTATGATTTTCAACACTTGCAGTGGGCACATAGAAATTTCATCAATAATTATCAATGATGATGAACTTATGTAACGTCCATAGCTACTATTTGCGGTAATATTCGCTACAGAATTTTCCAAAATGGGTATAGGCAATTTAAACACATTGTGTAAAGTTCTACCTCCAAGTAATAGAGTTGAAGCTATGCCACTGAACGCTGTTGCAATGCAACTAAGATTAGCGAATTTAATTTGTGAATGATTGCCGTTTGTGTGAATGTTTTTCTACAACCTGCATGAGCGGTTAAACAAAAAACATTAGATCCAGTATCATGATGCAAAACTTCACAAATCACATGATCAATTAGATTACACTGTTCAATTTTTGCAGTTTCATAATGCTCAGAAAACAGAAACTCTTGTTCTATTGGATCAATAGCATTTGCTTCGTCTGTTCTCTGCGAATACGTGCGAACTGGTAAACCAAGTTCTTGACATGACAAAACGAGTTAATTCCTTTCCTGATACTTTCTACTACTCATCTGGCACAATGGAGAGATAATTGGAAAGACCATACCATGGGAGGAGAATAATACAACTTCCTTATCATACACACATAGCATATCATGGAAAAAGTTTATAGATCTAATAAAAATACTGAGGCATTAAAAAAAAATATATTAAGCTGAAACTGAGAAATATTTAGGGAGGCATGAGAAATTGTAATCGTAGAAGGAATATCTTCACACCTAATTGATGTAACTACAGGTTGGTATGATAGCTCCAATGTAAAATTGAAGCCAATTTACTTATGCAATAAGGAAACATTAACAATCAGAGGAAGATCAAGAACGCTCTCTATATCAGTCTTTTTTTATATACAGTAGAACCTCGTTAACCCGGATCAACTGGGGCCGGGGCCGATCCGAGTTAACGAAAATCCGGGTTATCCAGAGAATGAGGGAAAAACGATAAAAAAGAACATGTACTTACCAAAAATATTTTTAATGGAGTTTAAAAATTATTATCGGCACACTTTCACCTAAAAACACATAATATGTGTTTACACTGTACACAATATAGGTACAAACTAGTCGGTAGTAAAAAAGGCAGTGAGCTTTTGCTGCCTCAGTTTTGTGTATCGCTTACGAGCAGCGCAATCTCGCATCCGCTTTAGCATTAGAAGTTCGTTTGGCGATGTTTCGGCTTGACTCTCGAAATAAACCATCAATTTATCTATGTTTGCTACTGCTTCTGCATGGGTCATAACCACAGCTGGTTCATCAACACTGTCTGAATGCTCTTCATTTTCATTTTCTGTAACACTGCATGATGCAATAATTTCTTCCTCTGTGATCGCTTTATAACCTCTGTCATTGTCAATTTGCAACCAATTGTCAATTTGCAACCAATTGTCAATGTCTTCTTCATCAACATCAGAACAGCCATCGATATTTTTAAAAATGTCTATAAAATCTTCTTCCACACTTGTTTTTTCTTCTTCTTCAATTGTATTGTTTTCTGGCAAGTCACACACACCAGGCCACAACTTTTTCCATGACTTTATCAAAGTTTCTCTTCCAACCTGGTCCCAAGCTTCCGCAATCATATAAATAAGTCTTTACGTTAAAAGATTTCAGCACCTCTACCACACCATGCTCTCCTTCGTCCTCTACCAGTTGACTTAGCATTTGCCTTTTGTACACTTTTTTTATTTTTTCTAGAACGCCTTGGTCCATCGGTTGAACGAGAGAAGTTACATTAGGTGGTAAAAACTTCACTGAAATGTCATCTTTGACTAGGTCATTGACAGACGGATGCGAAGGCGCATTGTCAATCAGCAAAACTGCCTTGTTGGGAAGGCCACAGCTCTTCAAATATTTTTTTACTGACGGCACAAAATTCTCGAAAAACCATTGTTTGAAAATGTCACTAACCATCCAAGCACTTTTTTGTGAGCTGTAAACGACAGGCAATGAGCCTCGTTTCACATTTTTCAATGCACGGGAGTTTTTAGACTTCCCTATTATAAGGAGAGGAATTTTGTGCTTTCCTGACGCATTACTGCAAGCCATTATGGTGAGGCGGTCTTTCCCTTTTTTATACCCTTTCACTGAATCTCCTAATTTTGAGACTAGCGTTTTACTCGCCAACATCCGGTAAAATAAACCGGATTCATCGGCATTGTAAACTTGATCTGCAGTCAGTTCTTCCTTTTTAATAAAGTCTTCAAACTCTTTTTAAAATTTTTCTGCCGCTTCAACATCACCTGACAAGCTTTCTCCTGTGATTGTAAGTTGACGCACTCCATGCAGTTTTTTCCATCTGTCCAACCATCCCTGGCTAGCTGTAAAACTGGTGATTAGTGACTTATTGGTGTGTTTATTATGATTTTTCCCACTGTACAATACGCCGATCTGTGAAACTGTCGTAACAATATGTAATAATAATAATTTTTATATATATCTGGAAGGCTGAAGATTGGTACAAAATGGTACCCGAAACATGTACCTAATAAGGAAAGAAACATCTTGAGGTAAATCAATATAAAAATTAAATATAATATATATACATCAAAAAACGGACTGTAGCAAAAAGTGTTTGAATTAATAATAATAATGTAGGTTTTAAATTAAACAAGTTTAATTTATTAACAAAAGAGTAAATATAAAAGAGCTATTAATTAGTATATGGAGTAAAAAAAAGATCATATAAAAGGGTTCTGTCAGGTCCTAATATCTGGTTCTGAGAATCATCTATTGAAACCATTTTATAATTTGCAAAATATTAGCCAAGAAAACTATGTTGCTTGCTTTGCAAGAGACATTATAAGTGAACCAATTCATTAATAATAAACCAATTGAGCAAGTTAAAAAGTTTTTAAATTTAGGAACAGTTTTACTTCCATGTTCTGTAAGAAAATGGAAGTATGGTGATCGTGAAAAAAATCGTGTTCAAGATAAGGGCAGATTCTGATTGTATTACCCTCAAAACATGAAGAAAAGTAATTTTCTGAAAAGTGTCTGTGTGGAGAATTTTTTCTATGGCGAACGATAACTGGCACAAAATAAAACAGAATCAAATCATTTTTTGCATATGTGCCCGAGTTGTAGACGACTTAAGACCTATTGATTTTGGTGAAGATCGGTAAGGGGAAGGGGTAGTTTACCTGGAACGTTTTACATTTTAACAAGAGTAAAGTACTTAATTTTGATAAATACAGTATCCTGAAAAGGTTACAATAATCCACTGCAGAAAGGTAGGTGAAATATCTATAAATGAAAAGGGCAGTTGAAGAGCGAGGGGGTAATTTTTACTTCCATGTTCCTTAAGGAAATGGAAGTATGGTGATGGCAAAAAAAAAATCGTGTTTCTTGATTATTGCAGATTCTGATTGTACTACACTCAAAACATGACAAAAAGTCGTTTTTCGAAAAGTGTCTGTGTGTGTGTCTGTAGATTTTTTTCTATGGCAAACGATAACAGCCGCAAATTCAAACAGAATCAAATAATTTTTTGCATACAGCCCTGATTTGTAGAGTACCTGTACTCATGACCTATTATTTTTGGTGAAGATCGGTTGAGGGAAAGGGGTAGTTTACCTGCAACAGTTTTTTTTTATCAAGGGACTTTTTTTTTGGCAAACGATAACAGCCGCAAAGTCAAACACAATCAAAAAATGTTTCGCATACAGCCCTGAATTGTAGAGTTCTCAAGACCTATTGTTTTTGGTGAAGATCGGTTAAGGGAAAGGGGTAGTTTACCTGCAACGTTTTATGTTTTAACAAGGGTATTTTCTATGGCAAACGATAACAGCCGCAAATTCAAACATAATCAAATAATTTTTTGCATACTGCCCTGAATTGTAGAGGTCTCAAGACCTATTGTTTTTGGTGAAGATCAGTTACGGGAAAGGGGTAGTTTACTTGCAACGTTTTATGTTTTAAAAGGGTATTTTCTATGGGAAACGATAAGAGCTGCAAATTCAAACAGAATCAAATAAATTTTTGCATACAGCCCTGATTTGTTGAGTACTAAAGACCTTTTGTTTTTGGTGAAGATCGGTTAAGGGAAAGGGGTAGTTTACCTGCAACATTTTATGTTTTAACAAGGGTATTTTCTATGGCAAATGATAACAGCCGCAAATTCAAAAAGAATCAAATGATTATTTGCATACAGCCCTAAATTGTAGAGATCTCAAGACCTATTGTTTTTGGTGAAGATCAGTTAAGGGAAAGGGGTAGTTACCTGCAAAGTTTTGTTTTAACAAGGGTATTTTCTATGGCAAACGATAACAGCCGCAAATTCAAACAGAATCAAATAATTTTTTGCATGCAGCCCTGATTTGTAGAGTACTCAAGACCTATTGTTTTTGGTGAAGATCGGTAAAGGGAAAGGGGTAGTTTACCTGAAACATGTTATGTTGTAACAAGAAAAATGTTTTCATGACGAACGATAACTGCCGCAAATTGAAACAGAATCAAATATTTTTTTGCATGCATCCCTGCATTGCAGAGGACTGAAGGTCTATTGATTTTTGTGAAGGTCGGTTTAGAGAAACGCGTAGTTTACCTGCAACGGTTTATGTTTTAACAAGAGTAAAGTACTTAATTTTGATAAATAAAGTATCTTGATAAGAAGCTCATAATAATCCACTGTAGAAACGTAGATGAAATATCTATAAATGAAGAGGTTAGGTGAATGGGGTGGGGGTAATTTTCTATAAATGAAAATTATATTTGAAGGGGGAGGGGAGAATTTTGTATGTGTACTACGTTATCGGCAACAAAGAAGTAGTTCTTTGTTAAAATTCCTTCCCGCGCTGTTTAGCCATAGTCCAATGTTTTCTGCAAAACCAGACTTTTCGACAGTGCCATCGACTTCCATCTCAGTGAAAATCGAGTGCGAAAACATGAGGTGGTATACGTTAGTGACCACAGTACTGTGGTTTAAGGCTGAAGCAATAAGTAGAAAGAAGTAGTTTCTATAGAAATATTTCATTTCGAATATGATTTTAAATATAATATAAATCTTAGAACATGGAAGTCCTGTATGGTTCTCCATACCGATATTTTGTATTGATATTATAAATTTATTCGACTGAAAACTTAAAAATTTAAATAAAATATTAGCGATTGATATCGTTCCATGCTAAGTAATCAGAGATATGTAAACAAAATAATTTTTCGTTTTCAAAAAGTCACAGAAAACAAACGCTGGGTGGTATTCGCTTTTTTTCGTGTTAAATAAAAGATAATTAAATCAAATTAATTATTTATTTTTTAAATATTAACAACTAGGTACGATTCATATTGTGATGATGTTTCTCAGCGTTTTTACCAAAAGCATGCTGATATATTTGGTTTCTTTCTGAGTTTTTGTGTACACATTAAAAATAATTTAATAATTAATTAGAACATGGAAGTCATGTATGGTTCTCCATACAGATTTTTATATACATGTTGACAACGCAAATCAATGATGGAAAATATGTAATAATTTAGGATTTAAATTAAACAAGTTTAATTTATTTACTAAAGAGTAAATATAAAAGCTATTAATTAGTATATGGAGTAAAAAAAAAAGATTATATAAAAGGGTTTACTCAGGTCCTAATAACTGGTTCAGAGAATCATTTATAGAAACCATTTTATAATTTTCAAAATATCAGCCAAGAAAACTAAGTTGCTTTTTTTGCAAGGGCCGACATAAGTGAACCAATTCATAATAATAAACAAATTGAGCAAGTTAAGAGCTTTTAATTATTTAGGAACAGTCAAGTTACAATTTTACTTCTATGTTCTGTAATAAAATGGAAGTATGGTGATCGTGAAAAAAATCATGTTCAAGATAAGGGCAGATTCTGACTGTATTACCCTCAAAACATGAATAAAAGTCATTTTGCGAAAAGTGTCCGTGTGTAGAATTTTTCTATGGTGAACGATAACTGCCGCAAAATAAAACAGAATCAAATCATTTTTTGCATATGTGCCTGAGTTGTAGACGGCTTAAGACCTACTGATTTTGGTGAAGATCGGTTAAAGGGAAGAGGTAGTTTACCTGCAACATTTTATGTTTTAACAAGAGTAAAGTACTTAATTTTGATAAATACAGTATCCTGAAAAAAAGGTCATAATAATCCTCTGTAGGTAGGTGAAATATCTATAAATGAAAAGGGTAGTTGAAGAGGGAGGGGGTAATTTTTGTATTGATGTTAAAATTTATTCGACCAAAAACTTTAAAAAAATCAATAAAAATGTTAATATCGTTCCATGTAAACAAAATATCGTAACCACGGATACGTAAACAGAATAATTTTTCGTTTTCAGAAATTCACACATTACAAACGATGGGCGGTATTTACTTTCTTTCATGTTGTTTAAATAAAAGATAATTTAATAAAATTAATTCTTTATTTTTAAAATATTCTTTATTTTAAAAATTTTCTTTATTATTAAAATATCTACAATTCGTATTTTGATTATATTTCTCAACATTTTTATCAAAAGCATGCTGTTATATTTAGTTTCATTCTAAGCGTACATATTACAAATAATTTTATAATTAATTAGAACATGGAAGTCATGTATGGTTCCCCATACCGCTTTTTAATTATGTCTTAGAATAGACAATATCAATATTTCAGAATATATGTGGCACAATTGTAAACATGCATATAATGTGCAAAGATATTCCGCTCACATTTTACAGTGATGGTGTTTCTGCTTTGCATTATGGGTGTGAATCATGGATGTTAACTAGAAAGGACTAGCAGTATATACAGGCTCGTGAAAAGAGGTTAATGTAAGCCTTAGCAGGTTATAGCCTATAGAAAAAATACGCAAGTCAGAACTGACTAGAAACTATATAAAAAGAACAGGAAAGAAACTGCTAGACCAATAACACCAAAAAACATAGCGTGGTGCGTGGTATATTCCACAGTAAAAGATTGGGTACAGTGGAATGTCATGGATAGATAATGAGCAGGACATGTGATGCATCCTGTGTGATTAAACTAGACAGTGATGCTTAATCCGTGTGGTTGATGATGATGATGATGATGAATTAGGAATAATAAAGGCAAATTCATAGTAAAAGATTAATTAAAATAAGAATTTTTTTACTTTCATGTTCCATAAGGAAATGGAAGTATGTTGATGACGAACAAAATCGTGTTCAAGATAAGAATTCTGATTGTACTACCCTCAAAACATGAAAAGTCATTTTCTGAAAAGTGTCTGTGTGTAGAATTTTTTCTATGGCAAACGATAACTGCCGCAAATTCAAACAGAATCAAATAATTTTTTGCATACTCATATGTGCCTGAGTTGTAGAGGACTATTGGTTTTGGTGAAGATCGGTTAAGGGGAAAGGGGTAGTTTACCTGCAATGTTTTATGTTTTAAGAAGAGTAAAGTACTTAATACTGCCATCATCAGTGAAAATCAAAAGCCGTAACATGAGGTGGTATACATCTGTGACCACAGTACTGTGGTTAAGGCTGAAGAAAGAAGTAGTTTCTATGGAAATATTTCATTTTGAAAATGATTTTAAATATAAATCTTAGAGCATGGAAGTCTTGTATAGTTCTCCATAGCGATATTTTATAACAAATTTAATATATAAATGAAGATACGTTGTATAAAATAAAAAAAAAAAAATACTAAGGTAGTATATGGTTAGTGTAGGGTTGTATCACATTTGTAATTATTTCCAATGGGGTTACTGGGGTTTGAGAAAGTTTTCTTAAAGTGACGAATGCAGAATGTAGATGGAGGATCATACTCAAGTACGTGAATTCATACTTTACTGATATGGTTAAATACTACCATATATATGACTTGAATCCTGTGAATTAAAATGTGTCAAGTGCATACACAGATAATCAAAAGATAACTGCACCTTAATCAAATCTTTAATATTATAGAAAATGCTATTATTTAGCAAAAAATATTATAAAACGATTCTTCAAAATAATAGTAATTTATATTATGTGCCCTGTGAATGATTAAACATTTACTGGACATTACAACACAATCTACGAGCGTATCTTTTAATGACAGCCATATGACAGCTTAATCATATGCAACACGAGTTTTTCGATCATTTGCATATATAATAAGTGCACACTTACATAATAAACATATGACACATAATGTAATCCACATAGTCCACACAAGTACACATATGCAAAATTACAACACAATAAGAATAAACTTTAATAGCCCGGCGGAGGCAGACAGGTGTCGTATATTTTGCTATTACTACACAAAATAACCTTCAATACGCTTATCTGTTTTAGTCATGTAAAAAACATTCTGATAAAATTCCCACTTTCCAATTGTAGCTTTAAATCAGGCACTGACAGACAGATAGAATGACAAAAATGACTGTATGAGCCCCTGTCCTGCTGTGTTATCAGATTAGATAAAAAAACCTACTTAACTTAACTCCTCCCAGCTCTGCCTCTGATAGGACAAAAACACCTTTCAGTCTAGTGGCTGTGTACTTAATACTGGATTATACTCAATTAATTAATATTTACAGTGTGTTTAAACAAAACAGTGGCACTCGTCAACTAACTGATAAGTTTATTTGTTACATTTAAGACATCTTAGTGCTGTTCCATATTTGTAATTAACAAAATAATAAGGTTTGTTACAAGAAAAACAATTTATTTTACATACTTTGAAAACAAATTTGTTTGTACTTTGACTTAAAATTGACTTTTATACTTACGATTGTACATAAATGAATCTTATCATTTTTTTTTTTCAGATGATGGCTTATGTTTGACACAGATTGCTCATTTACAAATGTAACCATAACAGCATAGTACAGGTTAATTAATATACATATGCATTCACGGCTGCCCATTTTATAAGTAAAAAAATTAAAGAAAAAAATGTAACTACAGTTACCTATAATGAATCATAAAAGCAATTTTCAGGTTTTATAAAAAGATAAATAAATAATGTTTGAAAACCTTGATTTAATATCAATAATGAAATATCGGTATGGAGAACCATACATGACTTCCATTTTCTAAGATTTATACTTAAAATCATTTTTGAAATGAAATATTTCCATAGAAACTACTTCTTGCTTCAGCCTTAACCACAGTACTGTGGTCACTAACGTATACCACCTCACGTTAGCGCACACGATTTTGACAGATGATGGGAGTCTATGGCACTGCTGAAACATCTGGTTTTGCAGAAAACATTGAACCATGGCCAAACAGCCCGGGAAAGAATTTTAACAAGAAACTACGTCTTTGTTGCCGATAACGTAGTACACATAAAAAATTATCCCCTCCCCAACTACCCTTTTCATTTATACATATTTCACCTACCTTTGTACAGTAGATTATTATGACATTCTTTTCAGAATACTTTGTTTATAAAGATTAAGTACTTTACTCTTGTTAAAACATAAACGTTGCAGGTAAACTACCCTTTCCCCTTAACTGATCTTCACCAAAATCAATACGCTTTGTGTCCTCTACAACTCAGGCACATACGCAAACAATTATTTGATTTTGTTTGAATTTGTGGCAGTTATCGTTCGCCATAGAACACATTCTACACACAAACACACACTTTTCATAAAATGACTTTTCTTCACGTTTTGAGGTAGTACAATCAGAATCAGTCCTTATCTCGAAAACGATTTTTTTGCCATCATCATACTTCCATTTCCTTATGGAAGTAAAAATAATATTTGCAAAATAATTTTATAGCCAAATTGTAACTGGTTTATTTTTTGTATACTCTGTGTCCTCCTCTTTAACACAGAGTTAGTGCGTGTTGCACTGTTTTACTTGTTGGTTTGAAATTTTTTGTATTGTGTTTATGACCATCTGTTAAAATATTTCATTAAAAAAATGCCATATGTATAACTTTGACACTTTGAGGTCTGGATGTTTTTGGCATTGTATGGTCCCCATGGACTGAGTGTTTTTTATATCATTTTGGCGATCTGTTACTTTTCCCTGTATCAACTAATGACGTTCTGTTTATTTCAAATGAAAGCCACTTTCATTCTCTAAATAACGGTATATATACACACATTTTTGCGATAATGCAAACTACTGGGGTAAAATAATTAATTATAAATATAATACTACTGACCCGGAACACTAATTTTTATTGGTAAAATTTATACCTTGTAGTCTGAACCAGTTTTCGCTTGTTATAAGCTTTGTCAGAGGCTGCCGCTAGGAGCACTGTCCGTCTTGTTCTTGGTGAGGGTGCCGTCGTTTGAAAGATCGATGTTGTGTGTGTGTATGTGTGTGTGTTTGAATAGTATGAGTGATTTGAATTGTGTCTGTTCGTTTAGGATGTCGTTTTTGTGTGTTTGTATATTTGTAGTTGTTCAAGACTGTCTAGTTTTTGGCCTTTTGTGTGTACGTGTAGAATATCCATGTTGCTTTTTATGTTCATGTATGTGTGGTTTGCTTCAATGAGGTGATTTGCAAAGATGGATTCGGTAGTTTGAGTGTAGTGCCTTTGTGTGTTCAATTTATCTCTGTTTGATGCTACGTCCTGTCTGGCCTATGTAGGTCAGTTTTACCAATAAAAATTAGTGTTCCAAGTCAGTAGTGTTATATTTATAATTAGTTAATCAATGGACACGTCATGGACAACAAAATCCAGGAGTGAAATAATTATAATTCATTTTTGCGTTTGAAAAAAGTTTGACTTGCAACACGTGTACAAGCGCATAATTGTTAGCTCCCACATTCATTATTGAGAGATACTATGATCAGTGGTGAGATTTACAACTAAGAAATAATTGTACTAACATAAATGCGCAGACGGTGAATGAATCACATTCGTTAGATGCGATGCAATACAGCATGAAAATGCAAACGAGTTCTGTTCGAGCACCATCCACAGCAGCAAACTACACTGCCTGAATAAAGTTCGGGCAAAGAACTCAATTATTAAACAAACAATTAAGAACAAACATTATTAAAATTACTACTACTGATTATATAATTTGTAATATATTAATTTTAATGTACTTTTTAGCAAATAATAAAACATATTTTTTTAGTCTCTACTGTATTTCTGCTACCTTTCTACTTTCATAAAACTTTTTTTTTCATGTAACAACCATATGTTACTGTCGTTATTTTTTTTCTATTTGTATCGGCCATCTGAGGACCACATGCCAATTTCAGTTCTTTATTCCTTGTTCTTTTTTTCTCCAATATTCTTTCATCTTTTCACTATGTCTCTTCTTCCTGTCTTCAGTCCACTTTGAACCTGAGTTTTCTCTCTCCTACTCTGGACTCCTTCCATTTTTAACACTTTTGCCCAAAAAACTTCTCTTTCAATTGTTTCTTCTGTGTTTATATTATTTTTTCTAAATCCTTTTTGACTTCTTTAATCCAACGTGATGTTGACTTCTTTCCCCACAGATATTTGAAGATCTGTTTTGTTAACCTATTGCTGTCCATTCTATATAAATATCCAAAAAATACTAGTCTTCTTTTTCCCACCGTTTTTGTTATATTTTCTACACTTTGATATATCTCTTCATTACTTCTTAATTTCCAACCTTCTGAAATTTTTCATGGGCCTAATATTTTCCTAATACTTTGTCTCTCCAATATTTTTAGTCTGTCTAAATTATAACTCAATGCTAGACATTCACTTGCATATAGGCATCCTGGCCTCACTACTGTACTATAATGCCCTATTTTCGCATTTTTAGATATGCACTTTTTATTGTAAATATTTGTAGTTATACCATATGTTACTGGCGTTATTATTAATATCACTAAACGTTCTGCTCATTATACAATATGGCTCAATTGTACAGAACCTTTTAACCACCGACAATTCTACACCGACTATCCTAGAACAGGGAAAACGCTGGTGTCATTTATAAAAATACTGACAAAATGTGGTTTTCTACAAAAAATATTGTTATTATAAATTTCTAAAAGTGAAAACTCCCTAAAACATCAGTCTGCTATGAAAACACTTCCGTCACTGTACAGAATTGTGTGATTTATATATTGTCAAGAATTTAATCCAATTTTAGGAAATTTTTCTACGAAAAAATGAGCACTTTAAGGTGCCATACAACCCCACTTAACAGTTTCACGCAAACACGTATATAAGGAGAGTATGGATCGTACTTCTGAATATTAAGTCATAAAAATGTATTACAAATAAAAACAACTAAAATTAAACAACAACAATTTATGTCTGATACCTGTTCCAGTGCAGTTACAAGTAAAGGAGGCAATTCCGTCAATGCACACTCCTTTATGCATGCACGGCTGCGTGAGACAATCATCTATATTTTCTTCACACAGGCTGCCACGGAATCCAGCAGGACACTGGCACTGTGGGGGCTGAAATAACATTAACAAAGAATCATTATTTTCACTAGATTATTATATTGTTTCCACAGTGTAAAGTAGTTGGCTACGAGAAGATGAATCTGTATCTCAACCAGGAGCGGATTCATGGGGGTGGAATGGGGGAAATCCCCCCCCCCAACCTGGCACTTCAGGTGAAATTTTTTTGAATTATATAAAATTTAAATAAAAAATTAATACAAAATAAAAAATGAAATAAAAAATATGTGCCTCGTATTTTTTCATATATTTTTTATTAAATCAAAAAACCGGGTGGTTAAAAAAATAAATGTTGTCCATTGAACTTAAAATAGTTTGAAAGTGAATTTAATGATTCAGAACTTCTGTGTAAACGATGTTTTTTGTAAAAACTCTTTCATCATTTGCTAAATGCCCTTGGCCATTATATTCGGAAATATAAAATCTCAAACCATCGAATGATCGAACTCTACTTGCTGCGACGTACAATTGACCATGTGTAAAAACTGGCTGCCTCAATAAAATTCAAATTTTTTCGAATGTTTGTCCTTGAGACTTATTTATTGTCATCGCAAATGCAGGTATAATTGGAAATTGAGTTCTTTGAAAGTTAAATGGTAAAACAGTACCGGAATATGTTAAATTTATACGTGGAATCAAAATTCTCTTATTGCGTGCGGTTTCAGTTAAAACTTCGCAATCAATAGCATTACGATGCATACACTTGATGCGCATTCTTGTTCCATTGACTAATGCTTCCTTTGTATTTAAGTTTCTGATCAGTAAAACGATGCAATTAACTTTCAATACTAACTTATGTGGTGGCAAACCACTAATAGTCAAGGAATTCAAAAACTCTACTGGATAGTTATTGATTTCATTGTCATCATCAAAAATTATTTTATCGTAGCTATGATATGTTTTCTGTTCACCTGGTATTCGATTAAGTACATGTATTAATAAAAGTACAATCATCATTTTTAGGTGCTAAAATAACTGACTTCAATATGTTATCTGAGAGTATGTTTTCGGAAATATTTCCATACACCTCATTAATATAATTATTTTCATCTCATATTAATTGCTGAGGTATTTCAATAATATTTTTACCAAACTGAGGGAATTGTGGGGCTTCATCATTACCAATTTTTTTGAAGAATTCGACAAATTCTATTTCACTTGGTAAGGCTCTCATATTTTGAGTAAACGTTTCTTTATGAAAATAAACAAATTTATGCCAACTCGTGACACAATTTTCAATTAAAGTTGCATGTGATCCATGTGGGACAACTGGTAAGATTTGCCGAAAATCACCGCACAGAAATATCGTTTTCCCTCCAAATGGTTTATGTTTATCATTTTCATCGCATAGATCCTGCAATAATCTATCTATGATTTTCAACACTTGCAGTGGGCATATAAAAATTTCATCAATAATGAATGAATCGATGATGAATTTATGTAACGTCCATAGCTACTATTTGCGGTAATATTGTAACGTACCAAATTTGGTAGTTACATAGAGTAAACAATTATTACGTCAAGTGACGGGAAATCATGAAAATAGTTCTAAGTACGTAAAACAATGGAAACAAAAAGTGAGTATCTACAGATATATTATTGTAAAATTCCAACAAAGAAGAAGGAAGTGTAATATAGCATCATCGAGTACAAAAGAGAGAAAGAAAATGACCACAAGCCAATATAAAATGTTAGAAACTAGGCCCAATAGATTCCAACAGTGAGGGGAAACAATAAAAATAATAACTATGTAAGATGAAAAGAAGACAACAGATTCCAACAGTGAGGGGAAACAACAAAAATAATAACTATGTAAGATGAAAAGAAGACAATAGATTCCAACAGTGAGGGGAAACAACAAAAATAATGACTATGTAAAATGAAGAAGAGACAACTCGAGAGCAACCACAATGATGACAAACCAACCAATCTATATATGAATACAAATACGATGGAACAACGACTACTACAAATGGAAATTTTGAAGAAGATGTTTAAACCAAAAGAAGAAAGGAAGAAAAAGAGCAAGGAAACATCACACGAAGAGTGAAGATAATGTATGGACAATACAAGAAATCACCATTCACCAAGTATACAAGGAACTATACTAGTGACCGGAAGAAGCATAACGATTATCAACTATGAAGAAACAGTGTTTAGCATATTTAAGAAATCACAAACAGTAATAGTGAATACTTAATGTAAGTGTGAGAACCTGTAACAAGTTAACCAATTTTAACCTAAATAAACCCCACAGACAATACAAGTGAGAAGGTTTATAACAGAGGAAAATGTGTTACCTTTATAGTGGAAACATCAAAGATTAAATAGTTAAAATGCACAGACAATTAGTGTGACCAATTTAATCAAGATTGTAATCCAAAATAGATAATCATAAGACCACCAAGAGAAATGTAAGATAGAACAGTAAAATCATTGTTCATAGAAACTGATAATAAAAGCTTTGTTAAGTTTTAAAATGAAATATAACTGAATGCCACGGCAAGACAGAATACAATATAAAGAAAGTCCAGAGAAAATAATAACAAACAAGCTAGTTTGTTAAGTATCAAACAACAAAGGTACCAGAAATTAGGTACAACACAACAAGAAATGTAATACCATTAGATTAAGAATATTTGTGTTATTGTTTAGAAAAAATAGTGTAAACATGTGTATTAATCAACAATTAAACCATTGTAATAGAATACCATAATGAAGTCATAATAGTAGAAGCAAATACAGCATAAGAATATGTTGCACATTGATACATAACCCCATAGGGAGTGCACCTATAACACAAAATCAAATATATGTTAATTAAACCAAGCAACCATCAACAATTGTTTCAGTCAAAGATTCATTATAAATAATGATGCATGCTAATAAATAATATTTTATGCTGAAATACACAGCACATAAAGCAGATTAAATATGATAGCACAAAGCTAGATGAAAAGAAACAATGTGACAAATTAGTTAAGCAAAATACATTATTAAAACTTGTCCAAGGATTACTGAAAATGTTACCAGTAGTTAGAAAAACATCTAGTACTACTATGAGAACAGATCACAATTGTAATAAGAATAGTTTTATAACCAAATTATTGGAAACTAACTGACTATGAATGTATAGCCAGATGTAAACAAATACAATGTGACAAGTTAGTTAAGCAAAATACATTATTAAAACTTGTCCAAGGATTACTGAAAGTGTTACCAGTAGTTAGAAAAATATCTAGTACTACTATGAGAACAGATCATAAGTATAATAATAGTAATTTTATAGACAAATTATTGAAAACTAAATGACTATGATTGTGGAATCAAATGTAAACAAACACTATGTAACAAGTTAGTTAAGCAAAATGCACTATCCAAACTTGTTCAAAGGTAATTAAAAATGTTATCAGTAGTCAGAAGGATATCTGATACTACTATGAGAACACATATCAAATGTAATAATAGCAATTTAGTTGTTGATTTATCAAAAAATAACTGACTGTCAGGTCATAACCTGATGTAAACAAACCCAATACTAAGAATTGGAAAGCTTTCAGATAGCGAAAGACTGATAAATACATTAAATAAACCAGGTACTATAGTTGTACACTATTTTCATTTGTAACATTATATACCTTATATGGTAAAATGATTGACAAAGTGACAATTTAAAGAAAAGAGAACAGAAGGTATTTGGATAAGAGTATTAGTATATGAAAAACAACATTTTTCATATAACAAAGTGTAAACCGATGTAACTAAATGTATATATTATTGTTAGAATACCAAACAAATGTCATTAGATAAGAAATAATAGTGTTATAAGCGATTATAAATAATCGAATATGGACGTTTGAAGACGCCATTACCAAATATTGTTGAAATAGTAATTGCACCTATTTTCTGTATTAAACAAATGAGAAATGGACTCAAAACGTTTAATAAGAAGTGTTATTGTGTAATTAGAATAAGATCTGGTGAAATAAACTTATTAATATTAAGATTCACCACAGGAATTTGTGAAATAATTGTAGTGAGTTGACAATGGACGGATTTTATCCTTGTTTAGACTTTATTTAAAGCCCAAGGTGTCCGCGATCTATTGCCACTAACTATTCAATGATGTGACAATTAATAAAAAAGTTATAGCAATTATAAACTTTTTAATCATTTTGTGTATCAACGCTTACGTCACTATAGTCTCCAACCCACATAAGAAATTGGTAAAAAATTAAAAATTTTATTTAACCGAGGTGTTTTGGGGTGGAGAGTTCGACAAATTAAACCAATCAAATGAATTAAAACAACCAGACAAGCAGGAGACGCTTAGGTGAAGCGTTCAGTCATCATTCAGTCGTCAAAGAGTCTACCAGCATAATTTGACGAGCAAGGTCGATGAAGAAATGTATGAAGTTGTATTTAAATTGTGCGCGACATGTTCATAAGTTACGCTATACACACATAACCTATACATAACAAAGAAATAACGAGTGTCCAGTGCGGAGTGAATTCAAATAATAAATACGGCCAGTGTATAATAACGGTCGTATTTTCGAGTTTTGTGTTTTATAAAAAAAAAACAGGGAGTACTATATTTTCATTATTTAACAAATAAAACGGAAATAATAATTTCTGTTAATGAACTGAGAATTATTGTTTGGGTACTACTCTAGTCAGGAGTACCGGAGTGTATTAATCATGATGAAAATTATCAGAATTAAATAAAAGAATTATCTCGCATTTATTAACTTATTAAGAAATAAATGTTTTACGATTTTATCGTAATTAAAGAAGTCAATATTAATTTAAATATTACAAATATGAGTGAAATGATTAGTCGCTCATTTGACTCATTTCGTTTGATTTGACTAATAAATAATTTCTTTGCGAAAAATATTCTAATTAACTGATAGTTACACATCAGATGCATTATGAATAAAATATATGTGTTTAGATTATTAAGAACGCAATGAATAATTTACTTATCCACAATAACTACTTACGTTTGTTAGCTAACCTAGAAATAATAACGACAACTTTGTCACCTTTTCATAAGTCTGTTCTCAAGTAATATAAATTAAATGAAAGCTATCACAAGAGTTTTTTCTCATTATAGATTTTTTCTCTTGCCAATAAATGATTTTTATAACCAACTATTAAATAATAATAGTAATTTTTAGCAGTGCAGCTCAACGCACGTGTTATTAAGGTAACTGCTGTGTCCATTATATCCAGCGTACGATAGTACGATAATTATCGATTTTATGGTACCGACTTTTAATTTTAATATTTGTTTGTTTTTTTTGTATTAATTCTTTATTAAACATTGTTAGAAAAGATAACATCTTGTATCTGGTATCATGCAACTTCCAAGAACACACAAACTTGGTAATTTAACTGTGTAAAGAGGACATAACCTCTCTAACTAAAATTATTGTATCAACCCTCAGTGTTACCAGCCTTGAGGTTAAAAGAGTTTCTTTTTAAAAATAGTTCATAATAATTATTATTTTGTAAAGATATTAGTGATTGATTGTTTATTTAAAAGAGTTAATGGCATTTCAGAACTGTTAATAAATCTCAATTATTTTTACCAGTGGAAAGAGTTTTTGATTTCAAAATTAAAATAGTTTAATTTTCACAACTAGTTCTATCAGAAGGTGGCGGCAGAATTTGAATATTCATTATAATTCAAATCACAATTAAGCCCGTATTTTATTTTATTGTGCATGTGTATTACTTAGGATATTCAAGTAGAATATCCACATGTATGTATAAAGTGTATGTTGCAGCAGAAGCAGTCACCAAACAGAACATTAATAATATCCACATATGGTAAGTGGGGAGGTGAACAGTGGAGTGCTAAAATACTTTTTTAAATTGAAAGATTTAAACGGGAATACCCACACAACTATTATTAATAATCAACACTACTAATAATAATTCCATTGTAAAATTTTAATATCTTATTATCTTATATATCGTTGTATTACGTTACAATATTCGCTACAGAATTTTCCAAAATGGGTATAGGCAATTTAAACACATTGTGTAAAGTTCTACCTCCAAGTAACAGAGTTGAAGCTATGCCACTGAACGCTGTTGCAATGCAACTATGATTAAGCGAATTTAATTTGTGAATGATTGCTGTTTGTGTGAATGTTTTTCCACAACCTGCATGAGCGGTTAAACAAAAAACATTAAATCCAGTATCATGATGCAAAACTTCACGAATCACACGATCAATTAGATTACACTGTTCAATATTTCCAGTATCATAATGCTCAGAAAACAGAAACTCTTGTTCTATTGGATCAATAGCATTTGCTTCGTCTGTTCTCTGCGAATACGTGGGAACTGGTAAACCAAGTTCTTGACATGACAAATTATGAACATTAAAAATATCTTCAATTTCTAATAGAGCTGTATTAAAGGATACTTCTTCGTTGTAATCTCTCAAAAAATCTTCACTAAGATATACTTTAAATTCATTCCATAACGCCAATGCATTGGCTGGCACATTTAATGCACAAATGTAACCAAATAAATTTTGCATTTGTTTTGGTGAATGTAATTCTTTTGCTTCATTTAAACATTCGCGCCATTCATTATCATTTGAAGCAATGCCGCGAGCATGGCACGCTTCAACAAAAGAAGTGTGTATAATTCCATTGTATGTTCTAACATCCTCAAATGATTTTGGACCACAGACATGTAATAAAAGCAATCGTAAATGGAAAAGTTCGATGTCTTTTGGTGATACTACATATATGCGTGTAATGATTTTATCACCTCCACGCCTTCTCTTCTTCCATTTTTTTCAGGAATCTTCCCACACATAATGCAAAGGAATTTCAATATACTTATATTCATGCGCTGATGGATCTGATCGATTCAATTCAAAAAATGCTAATAATTTTGTTTGTCTTGCATTTTCAATTGCTTGACGTTCTTGCCCTTCTCGAAAGTAAACATTCTGTCTATGCGGTAAATGAATGTCAAGTCTAACGATGACATGTGATTGAAAATGCATTGGTAATTCATAGACGCGCCATACAGCTTCAGTTGATCCGACATAACGGGCATTTAAAAAATTTTAAACTTCATCAATTTGTATTTCTTGACCTGGTTCATTTCTCTCTGAACCTAATTCAACAGATGCACTGTCATAGCCTTTATACACGTATTTATAAATGTATTTAACACTTTTAACTGTACTGCATACTTCAACATTTATATGGCAATTAAATTTGGCAAGTAAATACGGATTGTATGGTACAACATAACGATTGTCGAGGCAACTACCGCGAACTTCAGCATTAATACCATTATCACGCCTTCTGTATAATGGATATCCATTTAATGATTCACACGTAAATTCATTAAATCGTTTTGGATAATCTTTTGTGCATTTTCCATCTCTCATACATACAGAATTTGGATTAAGTACACCGCATGGACCATGCATCATGTGTTTTACAACATATTCATGTAATGTAGGATGTGTTTGAATGTTAGGAATCTCCGCAGATACAACTTTATCAATATCGGTAGCGTTAACAATTTTATCTTGCTCATTTAAAGAGAGTAAAATGTGAGCATGAGGCAATCCTCTCTTTGAAACTCAATTGTATAAATGAGTGCTTCAACTTTACCAAAGATTTTTTTTACTGTAAGGCCCTCAATTAATGCTTTCAGTTTGGACTTGAATACACGCACAACAATATCAGGTCGAAAATTAGCTGACTCACCTACAGTAATATTGCTAACTACTTCAGGCCAACTTGGATTGCAAGTCATTGTAATAAACAAAGAAGGCTTTCCGAAATGTTGTACAATTGACATTGCATCTAAATAATTCTGATACATATTTCTTGGAGATCCAATGAATGAAGATGGTAAAATTACTCTACGGCCAACATTATTGGCATTGGGGTTCAATTCTAAATAATCTGTTAAATTGTTGTAAACTTCAGACCTAAGACTTGTTTGATTTTGTCGAATGAAATGTAACCTTGTGCCCTCTATTCTCACATACATATCAACTATCCACTGCAGAAATAATTTTTGTGAATGGTGCAACATGCTAAAATCTTCTCTAATTGCAAGTCGATAGGCTGC
The DNA here is from genome assembly GCA_034769895.1 of Magicicada septendecula. NCBI lineage: Eukaryota > Metazoa > Arthropoda > Insecta > Hemiptera > Cicadidae > Magicicada > Magicicada septendecula. Next base: position 863,256,608 of record CM068368.1, read on the forward strand.
ATACTGAAGCATGGTTAATTTATTTCTGGGAGCTCTTGAATTAGATGTAGTTGGTACATTATGAGAAATATTGATATGCCACCCAGTATCACCATTTGGAAAAAGTAATGGATACGCTAAAGGGTCCAATGATGAATCCAAAACAGAGATATTTTTAATGGTACCATTAACTTTTGAAAATGAAACCATATTTCGTTCAAAGGGTGGCTCACCATCAACTGTACTAAATATTACTGCTACATCAGTTTGAACTGCATCATTATAAGGGCGTAGATCTAAATCACGATTTACTTTAATGAGCATACAAATTTCTTTATTTTGATTTTCAACTCTCTGACAATGATCTTTCATTGCAATGAATGACTGAACGAAAGGATTAATGTGTTCCAATTCAAGAGAGATTTCGCGCATTATATTGTTATTGCATGTTTGATTATAGTGTTCACGTAATCTATAATTGACAGCAGTGTCAACATCATAAAAATATAATTGCGCATAACATGGTGAGCGACCATATCCAGCAGTCATTGGACCTGATCTGTGATAAAAAACATCATGTATTTTAAAATGATACACTCCACGCGTAACTGTATCAGAAATTTTAGCTTCTGAGCTAACCACAGCAAATGATGAATTGTATTTACAAATGTTTTCAAAATAATTTTTTGACTTTCTTTTTATTGAAGGTTCATTTGAAGTAAGTCCATCATACAATGATTTAAAGTATTCATTTTGACTTAAGGCCGGTAATATTGCTTTACCCTTATGACACCATGAAGTGAATGCAGTCCTTTCACCTAAAGTGACTTCAGATTCGAAATGTTTTGCATTGCAAAACCTGCATTGTAAATGCATTAATCCACAATCAAAAATATTAAAATTTCTTGGAATGACATTCAGTGCGCATTTAAATGTATCCCTCAAAATAATTTCATCATTTTGTATACTATTTACACTATTTAAATTTGCATTTGGTCTATTATCATTTTGACTTTCACGCGAATATATATTCCTTCTTCTTTGTCTCTCATTCCGACCCGTCAATGTTCTATGTCGAGGCATAATGGAAGTAGGTGCGAATATCTGAATGTAAAAAAAACATGTAATGAAATTACTGAAACTAAGATTAGACAGGGTTTAATTTAATAATAATAGAATGTACTCACTTTTTTGAAACCACCAATAATAATTACGCGAGAGTAAGTCAATTCAAATTGCTGCTACAAAATTTCCCTTTTGCAACAGGTGTATATTAGGCAAGCTGTATTTCACTTTCAACTGCACATTAATATATAAAACACAGATATCTAATATACAAAATATAAAATAAACGCTTTTTTGCCTTGACATACACTCCACAGACTATTGAAAAAGGAACATTTGAAATCACACAAAATTCACAGCTCATTCAGTCAATCTGTCAGTAATTATTTGTTGGCAACATTTTAAAATTCTTTGGTGACAATCTCTACTCTGTGCGACTGTTTGACCACAGACTATTATGTGTTTGACATTGGCAGTATGAACGTAAACAAACGGCAGACTATTATGTGTTTGACATTGGCAGTATGAACGTTCACTAAAATGAAAAAATTATAATTTTATTGCCTGGCAACAAAATTATTTTATTTTTAACAATTACCATTGTTTGAAAAAGTTTAAATGAATTTTCAAGTGCAAATGAATGTTTTATTTTTATTTATTTTTTTTTGTAACACATTATATATATAAATTTTAGCTTTCTGCACTCCTTCTCCATATAAACTTTAACTATGCCAAATCTCACACTCCTCCGTGCGCGCAATATGCTTAAAAAGGGGTACAAAGTTTTCTCTTCACGTATTAATATATAGAAGATTGGGCTTATAATACGTCTGACGGTTTTCCTTTCAAAGGTGTCTACTATGTCGGCTGTTTTCTGTGTGATTGTCCATGCCTCACACCCGTAGCATATCACCGGTCTGATGACAGTCCTATATATTTTCATTTTTGTTTCCCTGTGCACATCCCCAGACTTAAATGATGGCAGCAATGCGAAGTATGCCTTGTTAGCCATGGTGGTCCGTCTTTGGATCTCCTTTCATTTTGTTTTATTTGTCTCCAAGTCACGTTTATTAACTAATTAGAATTAATATTAGGCATTACCTGTATTACCTTTCCGTCTTGTGACTTATCTGTTTTAATTTCTAAAACGACGCGTTTCAAGGATAAATCCTCATCTTCAGGTTTTAATATTACAAAAACATCAAATTCACCCGAACGGGGTCGTCAATTACTTAAAACACATAAAAACACCACACATAATTTACATTGATATAGTCTCGGCACAGTCCGATGCGCATCGTCTCGTTGCCAATGATTAACTGTTGTACTTTATCCTGTATGACCGTTATCATTGCCCGTGGACACATCAATATCGATGGCTGTGTTGTACAGTAGATTAGATTGAAACGAAACTTTATCATTCAGTAGTTGGTCCGCTTGTAACTTAGAAGCCTTGTATATCTCATATTCCTCCACAGCGTTCATGTATGCACCTTTTTTGCAATTATGAAGCAGTTTAAAGTTTGTGTGGAAGTCTGAGTACTTATGATTATACAGCATTAAATGTTGAGCGTAACTAGATCTTGTTTTTGAGATATCACTTTTGAGTAGGTGTTCCTTAAAACGTTCGGCTGATTGTCTGCCCGTTTGTCCTATATAAAATTTGTCGCAGTCATCGCATTCAAGCTTGTATACTCCAGTTTTCTCTTCATCCGGGATGCGAGTTCTTTGTCCCAAACGTTTTTTGATGTTATTTGTGATTTTGAAAGCCACTGTTATTTTATGTTTCTTTAACTCATTCTTTACAATGACTGGTAGTACATTCGTGTACTCAGTTACTATAAACTTAGTATCTTTTTTAGCTGGGCCGGTTAATCTGCTTTTACTATTGATTTTTACTGAGTGTTTTCTTACTAGCTTGTCTACGATTTCACCGTTATACCCATTAGCGATAGCTATACTTTTGATGATATTAGTCTCTTCTACTCTGTCTTTTTTTGCTCAAGGGGAATAGCAAGCATTGTATGAACAAACGCGTTGAAGGCTGCCATTTTTTGGGAATATGGATGGTACGATTCAGCATGAATAGTGATATTCGTAGTGGTGGGCTTTCTATAAATTTTGAATCTAAATCGGTCATTATATTTGCTAATAGTGAGATCAAGAAAGTTCAGGCAGTTATTGTTCTCCATTTCCAGGGTAAATTGGATTTTCATGTTTATACTGTTCATATATCCTTTCAAATTTTCTGTTTGTCTACTTGTTCCATTGAATATCATAAAACTGTCATCAACGTAACGTACGTAAAATTTAATTTTATCTCGCTGTTTATTAAAACTAGACATTAAAAACGTATTCTCAAAGTGGTTCAAGTATAGGTCCGCTAAAACTCCCGATAAAGGTGACCCCATTGCTAGACCATCCTCCTGCATGAAATATTCATTATCATAAGAGAAATAATTTTGTTTAAGTATTGTTTTTAGCAATTGCATAAGCTCATCAATTTCATTTCTATCTAACCTATTTGTTGTAATTAAGCTATTTCTGAGAATTATCATTGTCTCATCTACCGGTACATTGGTGTACAGATTAGTTACATCAAATGAAGCCAACCTATATTGTGGTGCTGATTTAATAGTTTTAATTTTTTCAACGAGATCGTAACTGTTTTTTATGCTGTAGTTATTTATTATGTCAATGTTCTCTTTTATAGTCTTTACTAATCTTTTAGCCGCCCTATAAACAGGGGCAGTTGTGTAATTTACAACCGGGCATATTGGCATATCTTTTTTATGTATTTTGGGTAAACCCGTAAGGTCTGGGGGCCTGGCATTTATGGGTTTTAAATAACGTCTAGTGCTTTCGTTTTTAGAGATTGGGGCATTTATTTATAGCATTGTTTAATTCCTTGACATAGGCGCTGGTGGGATCCTTGTGTGGCTTTTTAATACTATTGTTTTTTACGAATTCTTGTATTTTATTGGTATATGTATTTTTGTTAATAATAACAACCGTGTTGCTCTTATCAGTTTTCGTGACGATAGCGTTATCATGTCGAAGTTTTTCGTAAACGTTCCGTGCAATATGCACATCACATTTGTATTTATTTTGCAGGTTAGTGATGTGGGAATCTTTCTTAATGACTTTGTTTATTTTGCTATTTATGACGGCACGCGTTTCTTCCTGGTGCGAGATATTATCAATAGTTTTTATGGCAGCTTCTGCGCATATTATTTCACGGATCACAAAGTTCTTATTAAACGAGGGAATGTTATACATCAAACCTTGTTCAATAATGCTATTTCAAATTTAAAAAAAATTTTGAAGTTTTGTAAAAAAAATTTACAAAAATTTTGAAGCTGCCATAAAAACTATTGATAATATCTCACATAAGGAAGAAACGCGTGCCATCATAAATAGCAAAATAAACAAAGTCGTTAAGAAAGATTCCCACATCACTAACCTACAAAATAAATACAAACGTGATGTGCGTATTGCACGGAACGTTTACGAAAAACTTCGACATGATAACGCTATCGTCACGAAAGCTGACAAGAGCAACACGGTTGTTATTATTAACAAAAATACATACGAGGGGGGGCCCAAAAGTAACGAGAATTTTTCTCTGGCAGTTGGTAGAACGCTAGTTCCGACTTCTCCCGCTAGGTGCCTTCACTAGACACCATTTTTGATCAGTTGCCCTAGCGGCATTGTTGTGGAAACATTAGCGCGGTCAGTGTGACTATGTTTTGTAAGCGCTGTTTCACGTTTTCGGTGATTTTTCAATGGCAGACATTGACCAACCAACGTGCTAACATCAGGTTCTGTTTCCTGTTAGGGAAATCAGCAGCTGAAACTGTCGCAATGCTTCGGACGGCTTATGGGGAGGAAGCTTTGAGCCAGGCAAGGTTTTACGAGTGGTTTTCTCATTTTAAAAGTGGTAAAATGTCAATTGAAGACGAACCACGACCGGGACGTCCCTCGACTTCCAAAACGGACAAAAACATTGAAAAAAAACCGTGTTGCGATCATGTTTGATCGTCGTAGAACAATCGATGAATTGGAGGAAATGACTTGAATATCCTGGAGTTCATGCCAACGAATTTTGACTGAAGATGAAACGTGTTGCAGCAAAATTCGTTACGCGTGTGCTTTCTTGTCGGCTCAAAATCCTTGCCTGGCTCAAAGCTTCCTCCCCATAAGCCGTCCGAAACATTGCGACAGTTTCTGCTGTTGATTTCCCTAACAGGAAACAGAACCTGATGTTAGCACGTTGGTATTTAATGTCTGCCATTAAATTAATTTAAAAATCGCCGAAAACGTGAAACAGCGCTTACAAAAATAGTCACACTGACCACGCTAATGTTTCCACAACAATGCCGCTAGGGCAACTGATACAAAATAGTGTCTAGTGAAGGCACCTAGCGGGAGAAGTCAGAACTAGCGTTCTACCAACTGCCAGATAAAAATTCTCGTTACTTTTGGGTCCCCCTATGTATACCAATAAAATACAAGAATTCATAAAAACAATAGTATTAAAAAGCTACACAAGGATCCCACCAGCGCCTACGTCAAGGAACAATGCTATAAATAAATGCCCCAATCTCCTCAACGAAAGCACTAGACGTTATTTAAAACCCATAAATGGCAGGGCCCCAGAACATACGGGTTTACCCAAAATATATAAAAAAGATATGCCAATACACCCGGTTGTAAATTACACAACTGCCCCTGGTTACAGGGTGGCTAAAAGATTACTAAAGACTATAAAAGAGAACATTGACATAATAAATAACTACAGCATAAAAAACAGTTACGATCTAGTTGAAAAAATTAAAACTATTAAATCAGCACCACAATATAGTGTAACGGGACATTTAGGCCTACCCTGGGTAATAAATAAATTTTATTGAGTTTAATAAAAATGAAATAAAATTTGTATTATGTAATAATAATTTTGGGAGACATAGACGTAAATTCATAATAAAGGTAAATTTGGAAACAAAATTAGAAAGCGTAATTGTAAAATATTATTCATGAATTAAAACGACGCAGCAAACCGGCATGTGGATGTGTCAAGGTCAACATACAGACGCAAGAAAAACAGTTATATATTATGTAACATCAAGTCAGACGATATTATGTCAGTGTATACGTAACGCTGGAATTCAGGAGTGTCGACCAAACCTTATACTGGTGTAGTGATACGAGAACTTATGACAATGAAAATTAGTAAAACAGCCGCGGCCACTACACAAAATAGTGCCGTTCGTCTCATCAGTCGGCAATGAACATCTAACAACTAAAGACGCAAGCAATCCGCGCGTCCGCTGACCGGGTGTAGTTTTCGTCGCGCCCGCACTAAAATGTGAATACTGCACGTATAAAAGAATAAATGTGAATCACAAAATGGAACATTCGAACACATTAACAGTTAAATTTCTTTAAAAGTGAAAAAACAGTAGAATCAGTGAACGAAGTACCGAGTAATCGATGTAGCGTACGTGAAAAGGTCGAAAGTGCATATAAAAAATGGCCTGGCGTCTCTCGGACAGTTGAACAGATAAGTAACAGATGGGGAAAATTAAATTCAAATATGAGCTCAAGGGAAAAATTTAAAGTATGTTGTATGTGAGCATGTGTGGGGGTTTTGTTTAAGTATACATATTAAAACACGAAGCGCTGGTTTGTGTTATGTCAAATTAATTTCATGTTTTGAATATATTTATCTCGATTCTAAGAAAGGAAAATACCATGTACAACAGCTGTTATTATTATCCGTATAAAATAGTAGTAGAAAAAAGTAAAATGGGGAATATTTTGGGTTTATGGGAATATCTAAAAAATGATTTTTCGTTATGTTTACCTTTGTTGTCTAAGGAATTTAATTAAATAAAGTATAATCATGGTATGATGGCAATACAGTGGTATTTTTTTTGAATAACCATTTCTGCTTTTTGAGTTCGCCGAAAAGAATCTGGCCCGGAATGGTAAGTACATATATTTTTTCTTGTAGGTGGCAATACAAGATGGCGCCCGAAAAAATTAGAGAGTAAACAGTGAATAAAATTAAAATTAATTAAGTTTTAATTATAATCAGTAAAAATTATATCACAATTGGCTTCCGAACTTAGGGACATTTGTATAAGAAATTTTATATAAATATAGGCTTACTTGGAGAGCAGAATGGTTGTTGGAAATGAATAAAGTATAAATAAGGTACGTAGGAGGTTACGAGAAGTAACGTAAAGTGTTATGTAAGTAGAATACATTGTTATGTGATAGTTGTATATAGTGTGTATAATAGTAATTTTGACAGAATTATACTATTGAAATAATTATAGTTACAAATGGATAATAACGAGATTGTAGTTGAAATGAGCGAGTCGGCTGGTGTGGGGGAACCAGGGGTTCATTCAACCTCAGTAAATCGGTCAAAAGAGTTCAGCTTAACTGAATCAGCTATAGATGACCCGAGTACTCTATCAACTCCGACCTCAAAGAAATGTAATAGTCAATTCGACAATGATGTAATGAGTTTTTTACAGAAACAATTTCAAGTAATCAATAGTCGTTTTGATGTAAATGATATTAACATGAATGAACAAAAAAGTAATTTTAACGCTAAATTTGATGAAATGAATACACAAAATGCTAAGTTTGAAATTAATATGAATAAACGTCTGAATGAGATTGATGAACGTTTTAATACAGTTACAGAACAAATATTAGAATCAATAAGTAGTAGTTGCGAGAAAAAGATTGACGAAATGAATAAAAATTTAGAAAGTAAATTAAATCAGATAATGAATAAGAAGTTATGTGATAATAAAGTATTGAATAGTGATGATAATGATGTTAATTACAATTCTGAGAGTATAGTGGGGGTAAAGAATAGTGGAGAAACAGATAAATTAGACGAAAATAAAGACGATCAGATGACAGATAAAGAGGTAAGTAGGGGTGAGAATTATGAGAATATAATTAAAAATAGTGCTGATGAAGTTTTAGTGGAAGTAGGATGTAATAATGGAATGTTAGTGTGTGTTGATGGGTTAAAGAGAATGGGTAAAGAGAGTATAGAGGTAGAAGGGTTGCAGAGGGTAAATTTTCCCCAGGTTTATTGTGAACCAAGGTATTTACAAATGTTGTTGTTGAAGGGCAAGAGTCCCTTATTATTGGGAAGACATGAGGTCTTTGAGTTGTTCCCCGAAATTTTATGAGTTAGTGCCCTCTGTATGGGATGGTAGAGAAAGCGTGATATGGTGTTATGGTGAGAGGTATTGTGGTGAGAGAGAGAGAGAGAGAAAGAGATTTTTAAAGTAAACAGAAATTATAGAGAATTTGTAGAAAGGTTAGGAGTAGAGATGGTGGATAATTATAGTGAATACGTACCTTGTCTTAAAGCTGAGATAGCAGTAATAGTAGATGATGATAATAATGATAACAAGCACTTACCTTGTGAAATAACGGGTGTAGTAGTAGATAATTATGATGACGATAGTAATGACTTTATAACTTACTTAATCATGACAAATTATACTAAGGGCGACAGGACCATACTCTATGATGACACGATATATGATAAATTGATATGGAATAAGCCTATTAATTCAAACGACATTGTGGAAAGATATAAAAATTTAAATAAGTATTATGTTGATAATAATAATATCATATATTCAATAAAAAATAATGTATGCAGACCTAAGATTTGACTGTTGTTCGATGATGGTGGATAAAGTGTTTTATTGTTTATGAACATTTAATTATGTGACTAGTGTGGTTTTGAGATGGATTGTTTTATGAACTGATTTTGGTCAACAATAACAAATAATAAGTTGGATTGTATATTTTTTTGTGTATTAATGTCAATGTATTGGTGTATTCTTGATGTGTGTATTACATGTAATTTTATGTAAACCATGTATGTAACAAGAAGTTATAGTTTAATTGATTTAATAATAACAATTAACATTTTTTTGTTTTGACTAAACAAGTGATGAAAGTAATGATGAAATTTTAAATAATTGAATTAAATAATTGAAGATTAATTACTTAATTAATGTTGTACAAAAGAAAGTTGAAAATGAATTTAAATGATTTTGTGAGATTTAAACTTGATAATAAATAGTGAATAAATATAAAGTTGTAAAAGATAGAATTTGGGTAATTATTTAAATAAGGCATTTTGAATCAGTCAAAGTTTAATGGAAGTTAGAGAGAATAAAAAGTTGAAATACCAGTAACACACAAAGAGAGTGTTAGATATTTTAGGGACACAGTAGTGTTAGTGATTATATGTAGAGAAAGAGAGTAATGTAGATGGAGATTAAATAGTTGATGGTGATATTTTGTAGATGAGGGTGATGTTGTAGGGAATGATCAACGTGCGTCGTTGGGCAGGTAGTTGCGAAGGGTTGAAGAGTGTTTGTCGATATTTGGTGGAGGGGCAAAAGGTTATGCATGGAATTGCCAAGTGGGGAACACACATCCTAGTTACAAAGAGGGTATTAGTTATTTCATTATAAAAGGAGAATAAATTGAGGTAAGTGGAAGTTAGAGAATTAGTGGAGGTAAATATTTTGGAGAGATTGGTGTCATGCTATATAAGTCCGTTAGTGGTTGTTATTAGTAGGAAGCAAGGTGAGTAAGGTTAGATATGTTTAAATGCCTATTCCATAAGTCAAATAATTGTGAATAACGAAGAATCACCCAAACAAATAAATGATGAAAATAAACAATAGAAAATTTATAGTTAAAAGGTAATAATAAATGAAATGTTATGTAAAATAAAGGTTGATAATGAATTTGAATTTTTGTGGAAAAGTTAATGGTATAGTAAATGATAAATAATTGATAATTAATTATTAAAGTTCAATTGAAATTAAAATGTAATGTTTATAATTTTATATGCAAATTAAAATGTGAATTGTTATTTTTAATGTAATAACAACAATGTTTATTACGATGTAGAATATGTAGTTGATTTTATGATGTACTTAGATGATTTTTTGTTGATTTGAGATGTTTTGATGGAGATGTTTAACCAAGTTTGAGAAAGATATAAGGAAATAATTTGTTTAGATGTAGTTGATTTTGTCATATATAAGAAATTTTAAATGAATTTAACTGTTTTGAAATATTAATCCTAGGAGGAAAGGTATTTGTAATATTGTAATGGGAAATGTTTATTTAAATTCTGATGGGAATCAGAGGGATATGTTTTGAATTTTGGGATAAAAGTTAACAAGAGAAAGTAGACAGAATGAGATTAAGGAAGTTTATAAATGTATCATGTTAGGTTAAGGGTTCATAGATACATGTGTTAGAAGTTAAGAATTAAGAAAAACCAGTGCTTCTTAACGCAAACCAGCACAGCTGAGGGGAAACAGATCAGTTAGGGATATAGTAATATAAGGCCACTAGTTGATATTTTGATTTGTTGTTTCAGAGTCTGGTGATGCTGTGGAGGCGATCCTGAGCTGGCCAGCGCGTCAGAGAAGGAGCGTTAAGTATCTGTCTGACTTTATGGTGTTGGGATCTCGAGAGAGAAGTCCAGTAAGATCATTCAGGTGCGGTCACAGTCACTGGACCAAGGGTGAGCTAGATATATTTTTTTATATAAACCATACAGGGGGTTGTGGCGACATATCCTGACTGATCCCTTTAGCAAGTATGAATGTGTCAATGAGAGTTTTTATGCTTCGGCATAAAACCTCTCATTGAGGGGGTATTGTAACGGGACATTTAGGCCTACCTGGGGTAATAAATACATTTTATTGTGTTTAATAAAAAGGAAATAAAATTTGTATTATGTAATAATAATTTTGGGAGACATAGACGTAAATTCATAATAAAGGTAAATTTAGAAACAAAATTAGAAAGCGTAATTGTAAAATATTATTCATGAATTGAAACGACACAGCAAACCGGCATGTGGATTTGTGTCAAGGTCAACATACAGACGCAAGAAAAACAGTTATATATTATGTAACATCAAGTCAGACGATATTACGTCAGTGTATACGTAACGCTGGAATTCGGGAGTGTCAACCAAACCTTATACTGGCGTAGTGATACGAGAACTTATGACAATGAAAATTAGTAAAACAGCCGTGGCCACTACAGAAAATAGTGCCGTTCGTCTCATCAGTCGGCAATGAACATCTAACAACTAAAGACGCAAGCAATCCGCGCGTCCGCCGACCGGGCGTAGTTTCTGTTGCGCCCGCACTACAATGTGAATACTGCACGTATAAAAGAATAAATGTGAATCACAAAATGGAACATTCGAACACATTAACAGTTAAATTTCTTTAAAAGTGAAAAAACAGTAGAATCAGTGAACGAAGCACCGAGTAATCGATGTAGCTTACGTGAAAAGGTCGAAAGTGCATATAAAAAATGGCCTGGCGTCTCTCGGACAGTTGAACAGATAAGTAACAGATGGGGAAAATTAAATTCAAATATGAGCTCAAGGGAAAAATTTAAAGTATGTTGTATGTGAGCATGTGTGGGGGTTTTGTTTAAGTATACATATTAAAACACGAAGCGCTGGTTTGTGTTATGTCAAATTAATTTCATGTTTTGAATATATTTATCTCGATTCTAAGAAAGGAAAATACCATGTACAACAGCTGTTATTATTATCCGTATAAAAATATTAGTAGAAAAAAGTAAAATGGGGAATATTTTGGGTTTATGGGAATATCTAAAAAATTATTTTTCGTTATGTTTACCTTTGTTGTCTAAGGAATTTAATTAAATAAAGTATAATCATGGTATGATGGCAATACAGTGGTATTTTTTTTGAATAACCATTTCTGCTTTTTGAGTTCACCGAAAAGAATCTGGCCCGGAATGGTAAGTACATATATTTTTTCTTGTAGGTGGCAATACAAGATGGCACCCGAAAAAATTAGAGAGTAAACAGTGAATAAAATTAAAATTAATTAAGTTTTAATTATAATCAGTAAAAATTATATCACAATAGGTTGGCTTCAATTGATGTAACTAATCTGTACACCAATGTACCGGTAGATGAGACAATGATAATTCTCAGAAATAGCTTAATTACAACAAATAGGTTAGATAGAAATGAAATTGATGAGCTTATGCAATTGCTAAAAACAATACTTAAACAAAATTATTTCTCTTATGATAATGAATATTTCATGCAGGAGGATGGTCTAGCAATGGGGTCACCTTTATCGGGAGTTTTAGCGGACCTATACTTGAACCACTTTGAGAATACGTTTTTAATGTCTAGTTTTAATAAACAGCGAGATAAAATTAAATTTTACGTACGTTATGTTGATGACACTTTTATGACATTCAATGGAACGAGTAGACAAATAGAAAATTTGAAAGGATATATGAACAGTATATATATTGTTCGTATTATTATAACTTGATGTAACAATCATGATGGCATACTGAACGATAAATTGAACTTTAAATCCAACCCACTGTACAACACCGCGTTGCAGTTACTTGAGATAAACAATTTGGCAATAACTCAAGTCCAATAATTCAGTATCCTACCGAACGTTGAACGGTGCGCACCGAGTCGAACACGTGTGGTTAAAAGGTGTACTTTCATGTATTTTATGAGTTTTAATATTTAACGATCTCTTTATGAGTGATTAGTCTGATGATGGGACATAGTTCCCGAAACGCGTCACATTAAAAACTACGCGACGAAGTCACATGACGGATTTAAATAAGGTAATTTATTAAACAGAACGTGACTTGGACCACATTTAACAATGTTTAAATTTTTGGATCATTACGGAGAGTATGATTAGAAGTGTACAAGGAATGAATGTAACATCAACTAAGATGCACAAGAGTTTTGATTGAAATGAGTGAAATTTTTCATATTATTTTCTTATAAATAGCTTATCGTTATGCAAATAATAAAAGTTAAATAATTAATAACATTTAGTAAAAAAAAAAAGGGTAACTTGACAATATATATAGGCTAGTTCTAGTTCCTTAACACTTTCAGTCCTATGCCTGTACGTTGTATGGCCGCACGTGTAACCCCGTTCTGTCCAATGTCCGTATGTTGTACAGGCATCACTTTTACATAGGTTTAAGCTGTTTTCCAAGCTTGCCGTATGAGAGCAGCTGGAAAATGGACCTGTAGTTATTTCTTTATCTACCAGATAGCGTTGAATGGATTTTGTTTTGTTTACACGCTTGCATTCAGTGAGTTTTTATAAGTGAAAATGTATTATAAATGGCTGGAAATAGTAATTCTTATTGGCTAGAGATTTCAGCAATAATTGAAGAGGCCAACTTACTTGCAAGTGGTAGTGGATCTGAAGTAGATGATTTTGACACAGATCCCGATTTTTGTAACAACTCTTCTGATGATTTTTTTTTTTATTGAAACTGGTCTAAAAGAGCAACCATCAATTTACATCTAATGTTTGTTATAATTTTAAGTTACTTATACAGTCGCCCACTGGTGTACTATATATTACTTTCTAAATTTCTGCACACACTGCACTACACTAATTCAAAAGTTTTAGTTCTCTTCAGCCTTCTCACTGTATTGGCGTTGTCAAGCAGTTCAATAGCTTCTACATTGATATGCTGGTGTAGTCTAGATTCGTGCTTTGCAGCAAACCTTTTAATTTCACTGGCGACATCAGGGATCCTAAGGTCTCGATGTAGATCACTATTTCTGATGTACCATGGAGCACTTACCATGTTCCGTAGCACTCTATTCTGGAAGGTATGAATACATCTAATGTTCGTTTCTTTCGCACAACCCCACAGTTGAATTCCATAAAGCCAAATTGGTTTCAGAATTTGGTTATATATCAGAATTTTGTTGTGTATTGACAACTGAGAATTTCGTCCCAAGAGCCAATACAGTTGTCTATATTTGAGACCAAGCTCCGTCCTTTTTTTTCTGATGTGCTCCTTCCATCATAGCTTTATATCTAGGGTCATCCCCAAATATTTGGCAGTGTTTGCATATGGTACTACAACACCATTTAAGGTAACTGGAAGACTGTTCTCTATTCTTTTGTTTGTAAAATTGATATGGACAGATTTCAGTTCATTAAGTTTAATTTTCATCTCCTAGTCCACTGCTGTATCTGATCACTAGCATCTTGAAGCATGTTGGTAGCTTCACCTAAGGTCGAACCAATCGCCATTATAGCTGTGTCATCAGCGAAAGTAGCAACAGACACATTCTCTGGCTGCGGCAGATCACATGTAAACAACAAGTAGAGGATGGGCCCCAAAACACTCCCTTGGGGCACACCTGCCCTCACTTCTCTTAGCTCAGAATAGTCATCTTCCTGTTTGACTCTAAATAATCTTTCCGATATATACGATTTTAACACGTCAGCATATTGTTTTGGTAGCATTTTATTAAGTTTATGTATTAAACCTTTATGCCAAACTTTATCAAAGGCCTGAGCCACATCGAGGAAGATTGTCGAGCAGATTAGCTTCTTTTCTAGTGCTTTCTCTATTGTGTCTGTTATTCTATGTACTTGGTCTATTGTGGAATGTTTTTGTCTGAACCCGAATTGATGATTTGGTATCAGCTTTTTTCTCTCTATTACTCAATTTAGCCTTTGCAACAGAAGTTTTTCAAAAAGCTTTGATATAGTTGGCAACAGTGATATGGGCCGATATGATTTGGCCTCATTTGGCAGTTTGCCTGGTTTACGTAGCATAATAACTTCTGCCACCATCCAGACACTAGGAACATGCTTTAGCCTAAGTGCCGCATTGAATAAATATGTAATCATAACAATCCCTTTCTTAGGTAACTGCTTTAAGATCTCACCTGTAATGAGGTCAAAGCCAGGTGATTTTCAGGGGTTCAAGTTTATCTTGATCTCCTTAGCTACCTCTTTTGGGGTGACCAGTTGAATGTCCTCCTCTTCATGATTTGTATCTTCATCTAGCTCTGTATCAGACTGGGTATTATTTGGCTTAAAAATGTCAGCTAGATGTTCAGCAAACGCTTCAGCTTTTTCTTTATTATCTCTAGCCCATGTACCGTCGCTTTTCTAATAGGTGGTACTTGAGTGATCGACCTTTTAAGCTTCCTCGTTGCTTTCCACAACGAGTACTCTGTATCTGCATCTGCTGTTAGATTTTCCAAATAGGAAGCTATTGATGCTTCTTTTAACTTCTGTATTACACGCTTTAGTTCTTCTGATGATGAGTGAGGTAAATATATATTTATTTCAAATATTTACATAAGAATACAAAGGTTTGTGGGTTTTATTATATTCAATTTTGTATCATACTTAGTTTCTGTTTACTTATAAAGTACTAGGAAGTAAAAACTTGCTTTTAAACATAACCTATGAATTTGTTATGCCTATTAACTTTTTATTTACTTCTGAATTTTATGTTTATTTTTGTCCAATAATATAGACTAGTGTCCAATAATTGCAGTGGAACCTCAATATAACACCCCTGTGATAAAACGCGACCCTTGATGTAACGCTCATTTTTCACGGTCCCGGCAAATTAAATAGTTAAACTTGGGACCTTTATATATAGCGACCCTCGATATAAAGAGCTTTTTGGCCAGTCCGCAGAAGAGCATTATATCTAATTTTCACGGTATATAAAAATCATAAATGTGTGTTTAGAAGTGTTACAAAAGTAAATTGTGACTTAAAATTTTTTTTTAGTGCAGTTGTACCTTAATTTTTTGTTTTAAATTGTGAAAAAAGTGTAAAGTGTTATACATCAGATTAAAGAGGAATGGAACTAAAAGACAGTATAAGGTAAGTTGACAAAATAGAATTGTTTAAGTTGTAGCATAACAATGAAATACACTAAAAAACACCAGGCCACCATGGGTTAACACCCCTTACAGGCCCAGGTCTGAAAGTGTGAAAATGTTTGTAAAAAATTCCCTCTTATGAAATTATTTGGAGCTACAAATGAAAAAAAAAATTAATTAAATAAAATTTAAGATGAGAGAATATACTCACAATGGTCATATTGTTGCATGCTCCTCCGTTCAAACAAGATGTCACAAAACAATATGCAGTATCGCAGTAGGGCCCCACAAAGCCTTCTACACACGTACATGTGAAATTATCATTGGTTTGAGGATCTGTAACAAAAATATGACTGATCAAATTTTATTTATAATTTATAACAATAAAAGTTAAATTGGACTTTGTTACTATGATAACTGTTATATCATATGCATATCGGTTGAAAAACATAGCACACTTCTTTAACTCTGCAAATCTAAGATACAATAATTTTTACCCATTCTCACAAATGGAGACAGAAGAGACACCAACAATTACAGAGGTATCAGTCTCCTAAATTCATGTTATAAATTGTACACACGTATTATAACAACAAGACTACAAAACATAGCAGAAACTCTTTTAGAGGAAGAACAACATGGTTTTAGGATAGGACGTTCTTGCACTGAGTGCATATTTACTATACAACAAGTGATAGAAAAACGACGTGAAAAGAATGTGATGTTACTATTATTGAAAATTAATTCCGTCCCTTGTTCTGGGCGACATCTGTGAAGTAACTCAATTAATACATTTAAATCACAAAATATTTATCTCCCACTTACCTTTAAATCTTCTTTCAGCCCAGAGTTACGTCACACGAACGGTGCAATGCAAGTATGATTGTAAGGTTATTTGAATAACATACACAACTCGCATTTATGAGAGAAACAATTAAAATTTTATTCTCTTCTTTAACTTTCAGGTTTCAAATGATGAATTATTCATCTTTACTTCTCAAGTCATGTTATCAATTTATCAATGTTGTCATGTGTTTAAGACAAAGAACAAAAATATTCTTAAACTACAGTAGAACTTGGCTAATTCGAAGCTGAAGGGACCAATAAAAAATTCGAATTATCCAAAAATTCGAATTAGGAAAACTTTTAATAAGGGTAGAAAAATCAAATCAAAAACCGAAATTCAGTAAAGCAATATGTTATTTTATTAAATAATTTCCTTATACATATGTATTACAAACGTATAAACATGTTTCAGTACAAAATATAGCATTTACAGTTTTTTAAAAAAGCTAGAAACTTTTGATTGCATTTTGCAGTTAATACACTGAGTTGTAGTAAACTCTTCAAGTTTATTAAGTGCTTGGAAAATAGCGTCACTTATGTTCTGCTGTCCCTCAACAAACCGTCTCAAGTCTTGAATGTAATTTGATGCCTGTGAAGCTGTTGGAATCGGTATCTCTGGAAGTTCTAGCTGGTCCCCTTCTTCATCTGAAGATGTACCATCATTTCTTTTGTTCATAACATCAGCCACGATCTCCGCATCTGTCTGTTCACCGCACACCGCCAAGTCTTCATCCATGTTTACAAACTCTTCGTAACGAATGCCTGCGTCATGTCCAACATCTTCCCAGTTATCCGTAGAGGGTACGACTTCTCTAGCAGCTTAATTCTCTTCTTCACCTTCAATGTGACAGAAACCACCTTTACGAAAACAATTAGCAATTGTTTTTTGCGTAACTTGGTTCCAAGCACTGTTGCACATGCGGGCAGCTTGAAGGATGTTAATCTTGATATTTTCGTGCTCATCTAAATAAGCACCTGACAGAATGTTTTGGACCACAAGCCGTCCGTAAAAATGCTTAAAATTTTTTATTACACCTTGGTCCGTAGGTTGAACTACTGAAGTCATGTTTGGAGGGAAAACACAACCTTTACATTTTCCATCACAGGAATAGTGTTGTGCACTGTACAGTTGTCAATAAACAAGACGATTCTTCTGTTTTGATTGCGAAATTTCCTGTTGATTTTCAAAAGCCATCTTTCGAAAATTTCACCTGTCATCCAAGCTTTATTGTTTGATTCATATTCAACTGGTTTCGTTTTTACATTTTTGAAACGACGTGGGTTTGCTGACTTCCGTACCATTAGCAAAGGCAGTTTTTCCGAGCCATCCATGTTTGCTCCGATTAAAAGTGTTATGCGCTCCTTGCTGTGTTTGCCGCCACTACAACTTTCTCCTTTAAAAGCAAGTGTTTTGTCGGGGGTGCATTTGAAGAATAAGCCCGTCTCTTCTACGTTAAAAATGTCTTTAGCGTCTCTATCAGAAATCATTTGCAACAAATCGTCTTTCCATGAATTTGCAGCTTCAACGTCAACAGATCCACTTTCCCCACAAACAGTTTTGAAAGACATGCCATTCTTTTCTTTAAAACCATCGAGCCAACCAGTGCTGGCCAGTACACGAGCCAGGCATGTGTCATCGCCAGATACTGACGGCAATTCCACGAATTTGACACAAAGGACAAGCGTCTGTTCACAAAGGGCGATGCCTGCTTGTCTGTTTCCAGTCGCGTCTCTATTGTTACGTGGTCTAGCCCATACAGCAGGCGATTTTTTGTAGTTAGAGCAAAATTTTTATTTCGAATTAACCAAAAAAAGTTCGAATTACAGACGATGTTTTTGCATGGTTTTACATAGGATATTCAAGGGACCATGGTAAAAGTTCGAATTATCCACGAATTCGAATTATGCACGTTCGAATTAGCCAAGTTCTACTGTATATCAATACAATCATCTCTTATCAATAACATTTAGCTAAACATCTTATATTAAATGAAACAGCCCAGCCTGCTCGCACTCACATTCATACCATCGTAAAAACCCCTTTTTATGTTAATTGATGTGTTGAACCCCTTTAAAAAAAATAAAATTATTATGATGGATTACCCAACCGGTGTTACTCCTTTCGCTGCCATGTGCCGCGTGTGTTTAAGTGTCCTAAAGTTTGTAATTCACATTTTATTTTGGCCCGTTCACTTCACTGATTCTATTTTGCTATATTAAATCATTTTTTCCAATTTTGGTTACCACTTTTTACATAATAAATTTAGATTTTTGTGTGCACACGTTTTCTTCGCTCCCGGCCGGGATGAGAGTTTTATTCAACTGGGGAGAACGCTACCAAACTTTCTCCCACCACTTGGGTTGCTGGAGGGGAAAGCAATGCCTGCTACGTGAAAATGTTCGTCACGGGACACAAAGTGCACTGTTGTTCATGCGTTTAGACGTCGACGAAATCTCACTGCCACTGGTTACGTCACTCAAATAGGCGGGTTCTTGTGCCATGCTTCCGTCCGCTAACTCGCACATGGCAAACAAATTTTACAAAAGCCATTTTGGTTCGGCTTGGTCTGAGCGTCGTCTGGGCGCCCCGCTGGTGTTTGCGCGTTTGTGTGCGCCACACAGCACTGAAGTTCCTGGAATTCAATTGCGTTGACAGCATGCCTCGCATTCCAACGTCCCGACTACTTGCACAACTTCACATCACTGATTCTTTGTTCGACGACAATTTCAATTAACATGGGACTGGCCACGCAGATGGAAAACAAATGTATATTAATAAAATAAAATAAAACCCTCTCCCTGTTTAGCCCCGTTACAATACCCCCCCCCCAATGAGAGATCTGGTGGAACAGACGAACTCTCATTGCTAAACCCCCAAGAGGATCGGAGAGGATATGGTGCCAACCACCCCCATTAATTCTTAACGCATCATGGGTAAACTACCCCCCTAGCTCGGTGACTATGGCTGCACCTGAACGAGATTACTGGACTTCTCTACTAGAGATCCCAACACCATAAAATCGAACAGACACGCACCACAGCACACCTAACCTTTTATCATTCTACCTCCAAAATCAAAACCCTGGCCTCATACCAAGCCAAATCTTCAACCAATATATTCCTTCTTACATGCACACTGGGCTGCCTTTAGCAAGTACTGGGCGCGTACACACACTCATGATTACTTTCTAAACAAACTCATCATTTAAAATTCCCAAAATATTTATCTTTAAATTCAAAAAAAAAAAATTCATTTAAGTTCAAAATCAAATCGTTATATCTCCATTACTTCCTCTCAAAAAAAAAAAAAAAAAAAAAAAATCTTTTACATGAATCCATCAACTCTATTAATTTTCTTCACTACTCCTAATAATCATAAAGAGAAAAAAACACATTGAACATCTTATTAAATCATAAACTTACTTATCCTAACATTTAGTTACACATATATATTAAACAATGTAATTCCATAAAAACACTAGTAATACACATAAACAATAGTATACTTAAAACTCAAACATCATCTATATGGCAGGCATAAAAAAAAATTAAACTTTTTTTTCAAAAAAATTTATCAAAATATACTTTTCTCAATATTCAGAAACATTTAAAATCATTTAATTCAATTAAACGGCAAAATTGCATCAATCAATTGCTAGAAACTGGTCTTGTCTATAATATCAACCATCAGCTGATCTCTCTGGGTCAAGTGAACGACCTTGACATACATATGTTACACAAAGTTACATCATAAAGTACATGAAACATCTTTAAAATCCTTTACCTTCAAACATAGTACAACATAATACAATAAGACATTTAAAATTAACATGGTTATTATTATCTTACAATAAACAATAAAATTTACATTTAAATTGACCAAAAATTACACATTTTATAGCTTTAATTATTTTCAACTTCTATTAAAATCTGTCACTTGTTTCAATTATTTTTATATTTTAACTATGACTTTGTTTCTTTAATATTTTCATTCTCAATTAGTTTGGGTGACTTAATTATTCATAATAACTCACTTCATCAACTTGGAATTTATATCTAATCTTACCCCCCGTATGACTCTAATACTCACTTAACAGCTTTAACTAGTATGACACCCATCTATCAAAACATCTACCAACCATTCTCTACCCCTAACTTACTACTCTAACTCATTTCGCACCATTCTACCCTTATAACAAAAATACTCTCTACGCCTTTGTGCTCAGGATGTGTGTTCCCTTCCCAATGCTCATTCCCTTATTTGGTTCCTGGACCCTTTCCAAGGTAACCCTTTCCGGCGCTAATCGGTTCCCTTCCCGCCACAACGCTTTTCGTTGAGGACTCCTTATCACACCACCCTCCTTACAAAATTACCCATCAACTAATTACTCTCCCATACCTCACTTTCATCTACAAAATATCTCCACTTATTTATTACCTCAATATATCAATCATTACTCTACGTATTTTCCCCATAGCTACTGTGTCACTATCAATTCTCAAATTCTACCTTACGTTTACTCACAACAATCTTACTTTGTTCAACTCCCCTTCTAAACTTAACTTGGACTGATTTAAATGTCCTAACGAAATAATAATCACCCAACTTCTAACCTTTACCACATATTAGATTACATTTACCATTGAAAATTCAAAACTAGCTCAATTCATTTTACCATTTAATTCAAAATCTCTTAAACACATTGAAAATACTATATTCAATTTTAATTATATTCAAACATTTAGTTACATTGAAACTTTGCAAATCTTTTATAAGTGATATACTACATTTTGCTTTATATAAATTGCATTATAAAATTCATACTTACATTACCTCACTCACATACTATCATAGATAAACAAATATAAACATCAAACACCAATAACTCCATGTACCTTCTGAAACATTTGAACAACCATGTTATTCCACAAACTAAATACAATTTAACATTTATTTATTTATTAATTATTATCAAATTTACATCTCATAAAATAATTTAAATTCATCATCACAATTCCATTATATAACATTGTAAATCAATCAAAAAAATAGTTAAACATATTTCAATTCCTTTACTTCAGAACAATTAGATTTCCTTTATTACAAACTCATTATTTATTTTGTCTGATAAAATATTATTATTGAAATTAAAACAATTTCTACTACATACACATCTCGTTTACATTACATACTTGTTACAATACAAACACAATTGATTTCACTAAAATTTATTTACAAATCTTTGTCATTATTTTTCCGTTTTCCACACCTCATTTCCTAATTTAGCCATGTCAGAACCATAAACTAAAATATTTAAAATGTTTATTGATTGATTTCTTATCTAACCTGTATAATAGTCTTATTTTTTTATAACACTTCTCATTCTTACTCACACTCAATTTATTATTATTATTATTATAACCCATTAACTCTATGTCATTCATTGTACCATTATAATTTATAGGATTATTCCCTTTTATCTTTTCATAAACCTTGTCAATATTAGTTATTTTTGTCCAGTCTCCATCAGTACTTTTGGTTAACATCAGGTAAGTTATTTTATCATTTATAAAGGTATCATCAAAATAATTATCAATCTCTATTTTACAAGGTAAGTATTTTATATCATCTATTCCCTTCAATTCTAACCTCTCTTTCAACTCATTATATTTTCTCTTTAACTGATATATTATTATCTCCCTATCTGCACACAACTCTCTCTCAAAACATCTTTCATCCTCATAACACCTGTCACTACCCCCTTGAACTATCTCATTCCATGCAAAGGGCACAACAAACTTACTATATGTCTTGGCACTTCCAAGACCATCACAAAAAATAAAGGGACCATCTGAAGACACCTCGTCTTCCATACAACTACAGGAGGAAACTCTGTCCTCATTAAACATCTGTGAAACCTCTGTTTCACCATAAACTTGGGGAAAATTTGCCCTTTGCCCATCTAAATTTTCATTACACTCTCTCACTAACAGACAAACATTTGTTTCTACTACTTCATTATCACATACTACTTCCACTATATTCTCAGAATTGCAATTAACATCATTATCATCACTACTCAATACTTTATTTTTAATTACATTACCCCTTTCAACATCATTGTTATCACTTGTTACCTTATTATTACAATTATCATTATTACTCACCTTGTTATTAATTATCTGAGTTACTTTACTTTTAATTTGTTTTCCTACTGACTCTACCACTTTCTCAACACTCTGTTCTAATTTGTTAAAGTTAGTTTCTAATATTTCATTACTTTTTTCTAAGTGCTTATTAACTTCATTAATCTGGTTTTTTAACTCATCGAATTTATTATTTTGTACCTCAAATTTGGTGTCAAAACTACTCTTTTGTTCATCAAATTTTTTTATCAAAGTCATTGCTTAATTTGTCAAATTTTTCATTTTGTATGTCAAATTTTACACTCTGTTTTTCTATCATTGCTTGTATCATTTTAAACATTTCATAACTATCGTCAGACTTTTTACCTTGGATCTGTATCGACTGACTTTCTGTTTTATTGTCAGTGAAGCTGACTTCATCATTGTTAATTTTACTTTCCCTACTCAATTTTGGGGTTAAATGAATCCCCGAATCATCTGTAATATTGGTTTCACTTGTAACATTGATTTTTGTTTTATTGTCCTGACTCACATTTGGAGTCGAGTGGACCTCAATATTATTCA
Organism: Magicicada septendecula; assembly: GCA_034769895.1. NCBI lineage: Eukaryota > Metazoa > Arthropoda > Insecta > Hemiptera > Cicadidae > Magicicada > Magicicada septendecula. The sequence goes on from CM068368.1 coordinate 863,279,988, forward strand.
TAACAGCTGACTCATCAAAATTGTCAACATTAGTTATTTCATTGACATCGTCCTTATTTCCTGCCCTTTTTAAATTGTAAATTTACTGACTTTTGTTTCATTAATCTTTAATTTACATCTACAACATATACATACAACCTTATGTACTTTTTCAACCCCTCAACCACACTTGCATTTCCGTAGGTGCGGAATTTCATATATAAAATTTACTTAATAAAATTCGTTCCAGTTTGTGGCGCCATCTGTGATGTTACTATTATTGAAAATTAATTCCGTCCCTTGTTCTGGGCGACATCTGTGAAGTTACTCAATTAATACATTTAAATCACAAAAAATTTATCTCCCACTTACCTTTAAATCTTCTTTCAGCCCAGAGTTACGTCACACGAACGGTGCAATGCAAGTATGATTGTAAGGTTATTTGAATAACATACGCAACTCGCATTTATGAGAGAAACAATTAAAATTTTGTTCTCTTCTTTAACTTTCAGATTTCAAATTATGAATTATTCATCTTTACTTCTCAAGTCATGTTATCAATTTATCAATGTTGTCATGTGTTTAAGACAAAGAACAAAAATATTCTTAAACTATATCAATACAATCATCTCTTATCAATAACATTTAGCTAAACATCTTATATTAAATGAAACAGCCCAGCCTGCTCGCACTCACATTCATACCATTGTAAAAACCCCTTTTTATGTTAATTGATCTGTTGAACCCCTTTCAAAAAAATGAAATTATTATGATGGATTACCCAACCGGTGTTACTCCTTTCACTGCCATGTGCCGCGTGTGTTTAAGTGTCCTAAAGTTTGCAATTCACATTTTATTTTGGCCCGTTCACTTCACTGATTCTATTTTGCTATATTAAATCGTTTTTTTCAATTTTGGTTACCACTTTTTACATAATAAATTTAGATTTTTGTGTGCACACGTTTTCTTCGCTCCCGGCCGGGATGAGAGTTTTATTCAACTGGGGAGAACGCTACCAACATTTCTCCCACCACTTGGGTTGCTGGAGAGGAAAGCAATGCCAGCTACGTGAAAATGTTCGTCACGGGACACAAAGTGCACTGTTGTTCATGCGTTTAGACATCGACAAAATCTCACTGCCACTGGTTACGTCACTCAAATAGGCGGGTTCTTGTGCCATGCTTCCGTCCGCTAACTCGCACATGGCAAACAAATTTTACAAAAGCCATTTTGGTTAGGCTTGGTCCGAGCGTCATCTGGGCGCCCCGCTGGTTTTTGCGTGTTTGTGTGCGCCACACAGCACTGAAGTTCCTGGGAATTCAATTGCGTTGACAGCATGCCTCGCATTCCAACGTCCCGACTACTTGCACAACTTCACATCACTGATTCTTTGTTCGACGACAATTTTAATTAACATGGGACTGGCCACGCAGATGGAAAACAAATTTATATTAATAAAATAAAATAAAACCCTCTCCCTGTTTAGCCCCGTTACAAGAATTTAGAAACACATATTGCCTTTATTGATATTAACAAAGCCTTTGATAGAGTGATTAGACTGAAGTTATTGGTCATACTTGAAAATAAAGATATACCACAACACCTAGTTCAGGCTATAAAGAGTTTACATAGACACACCGCGGTAATCTTAGACAACGGAGAAGAATCTATCCCGACTGAAACAAACCAAGGCACAAGACGAGGTTGTTGTCTGTCACCATTACTTTTTAACCTTTATCTAGATGATCTCCTAAAAAAATGGAAACAACAATCCCCTGACGGTATTAAAATCCACCATCATCCACAATACATCAAAATTATATAAAAACTTACTTTTTGTATCGGCACAAGTTGCACCATTTTTGCAAGGCAAGTTTTCACACGTTACTTGCCGAAGTTGTTCACACTGATCACCAACATAGTCTTCGCTACACTGACATTCAAAGAATCCAAGTCGATCGATGCAGGTGCCGTTGTTCTGACAAGGATTTGAAGCACATTCGTCTATTTCATTTTCACATCTGAAATAGATGAATAAAAAATACACACAACACTACCAACTCCGATACAATAATCTTTAATCTTTATTTTACTATTTTATTATTAACTATTTTGGAGCTCTATCTTCTCCTCAATGTACTACAGTTATGTAACACTTTGAGGGCCAACAGTGTAATATTGTGCCACCCGTTGACATGGTATTTTGACAGATGGCGCACATTTACACCGCTCACTTTTCAATGCTTTCAAATGCTTCGCGTCTTACTATTATGTCACAGAATGAATGCAGAAGTTTTATTTGACATTTTAGTTCTTGTTTGTGCCATCAGATTCCAGCACTGACTGAAGAAAATAGTTTTTAGGAATAATTTGTACAGTTGGCAAGTGTCGTGACTTTGTTTACACTTTGTGTGTTCAAGGTGGAAGTTGTGGTCTTTGTTTACGTGAGGTTTGCGGGTTTTCTTAGGTTATTTCTTGTTTATTTTGCGTGTTATTGATAGTAGTGAGTATGTTTGTTTTAATTCCTATATTATTAGTTACAAAATGGTAAACAATATTTGACAGAACTTTTTTGCTTAAAATTGCACGAAACGTATTTTTAAACAGCTTCAGTTGGAATATAAAATCAATAATAAAAATGTTATGAGTATTTTCATAAGAGGAATGTCTGGGAAAAAGTGTGCCATAATTGTTTTTAGTATTAAATTGTATTAAGTATTTATGAATGTTTAAACAACGGTGTTAAAAAAAAAAAAAAAAAAAAAAAAAAACTGCTGGTCATAGGGGATGGTCTATGTACAAATGCCATGGTACTCAAAGTGTTAAATAGAAGATCAACACAGTTGGTGAACTATGCGGTCTGAAATATTTCTCACCGATCTCAATATATTTCAGCAGGCCCAGCTCCAGGCAGGGGCGAACCGTGCCACTGCCCAGGGCAGCAGATTCCAGGATGTTAAGTTTTGAAATTGAGAGAAAAAATAAAATTATTCACTTAATTTCATCACAATATGTAAGAATTACTTTATGTATAAAGTCAGCGGAGTTTAACGAAGAGTCGAAAACCCGTGAATGAGAGAACGTAAACCTGACTTTTTCAAAGCTCAAACTTATTAAAACTTATCTCAGATCGAGTATGTCCTGAGTAGTCTGGCGACTATATCTACAGAACATCAGTTAGCTGAATCACTTGATTACAACGAAGTCATAAAGGAGTTTGCCAGTGCAAAAGCTACACGAGTATTTTTAAACTAAGGTATATGATACATTACTTTTGTTACATTTCAATCATAATGAATTTTAGTTAGTATTTTAATTTTAAGTCATCACATAGGCATACATTTTTATTGTCTCACGATTCCTTGTAGTGTCTCTACAATTTTTATTGTAGCCGTTCGCAGCATCGTAAACATGAAAAAGTTCTAGTTATTTGATAAACACAACAATGTGTTCAGAGTTAAAAGGGGGCAGCACTCATAAATACTGCACAGGGCAGCAGAAGCACTGGGGCCGGTCCTGTATTTCAGTTTGGGGAATATAATGTAATAGAGCTGGCCGAACAAGGCATAATTACATGCACGTGAAAACAGTAGTTACTTACAGCCATCCTTCCCACCCAGGCAGACACTGGCATGTGTAGTTTGCTAAACCGTCGATACACGTTGCATTATTCAGGCACTGATTTTCCATGCATTCGTCTATATTCACTGAGCAGTCGTCTCCAGTGAAGCCTGGCGAGCATTCGCATTTATATGATGCAGTGGCATTTTCACACCTTAAAATAAATTAGTCACCGTTATAAACACAACAAAGCGTTACAAGATTTATAACTACGAATGATAAAAAACCCATTAAATGAGATTTATGGGTAATTACTATTTACATAATTATTATAATTACATATAATAAAAATAAATTTATTTATATAATTTATTTAATACATATACAATTTATTTAATATTTATAATTTATTTACCACAAGATGTTTTTTCCCTTATTGGAACATGTTTCAGGACACTTATTGTTCCCATCCTCAGCCATCAGTTTTGAATCTAGTTGGACAGATATGTATAACTAGATACATGCAACTAGATCCAAAACTATGATTTAAAATTTATATTTACTTTACCTCAAGATGTTATTTTTCCTTATTTGGAACATGTTTCGGGACCCTTAGTGTTCCCATCATCAGCCTTCCTAATATTGAATCTTGTGGAGTACCTGTGTGCTGGTTGGCTGTTGTTATGGCTTTCCATTGGTTTTTGGTTTTTTAAATTGTTATTGTGTGATTATGGTGTATATATTAGTATTTTGTGTTGTAGCGGGTCATTTTTGGGTATTTTTTTATTTTAACCGTATGGGGCTTTTATATATTTTATTTATTTCATTTTTTGGGGAAGTATTATAAAAGATGGTGAAATCGTATTATAACAGAACGCATTGCCACGTTATTTTCCATGCAACAGCACGATGTTGAGAAACAGTGAGACAAAAGCGATACGCAGGTGTTATTGTGTAAGCCGGCAAGCGAAGCATTTACCCCCTTCAAAATTCTCAGAAATCTGTTCTTATGTAACAGCACACAGACGCAACTGTATCACCACAAATCCGAATAACGCATCCAGCCACCAAAACAGGATGTCCCAGGACGAGCAAAATTCCGCAATGTGCTTTTTTGAGCGGCAGGAAGTCATGGCTAAATCCGGCTTTTCCAATGACGTCAGCAGAGCCAAGTCCAACATCGGCCTCGGGTCACACGCACATACCAGCTTTATGCCACACATAAAGTGGTTATCTCTCAGCAAATGAGCAATGAGCGACGAAAGCCGGGTGGCAGTGAACAACAATTCCCGCCAGAGAAAGGAAGATGTAACTGTTACATTACCAGTTCCAAGCTAGTCTACAAGTAACAGTCTCGGCGCCAGGCTGGTCTCACGTAGGCTCGCCAACAAAGTTTCAATTTATCAGGAGAAAAAGTGGTAATTACCGCAAATGTATATGTGACCGTGCTTAATCCAACTTGAAGTAGTGAAACCAGTATTTTTTCGGAAAGATAACAATCAATTTACTCTTAAAATTATGAGTGCGGGTATGAACCGCGTGGCAACGGTTTACGTGAGAGCTGGGGTGGGCTTCATCTAAAAAATGTTAAGGGGTTTTTAATGTCGTACGAATGTGAGTGTGGCAAAGCTGGGCTGTGTTTTTTGTTTATGTGTGTATAATTATGCAGTTGTAAAATTGTCCATTACAAGGTAAGCTATAGTCAGTAAGGTATAATAATTGCGTAATATGTCGCACGAAGATTTGTAATGTCAATAATTCAGACTAATTAAAGAAAAATCTAATTTCTCTTCCACAAAATTGCGAGTTAAAATTCTTTCAAAACCTTAGTTCGTTTTATGTGCTGTCATAGTTCGTCGAACGAAATGGGTTTACCTCCACTACGAGATCCGGCCAGATCCAAGTCGTAAGGTAAGTGGAAGTTGTTAAATTAATTTGAAAAATAATTTTACCGAAAAATATAAAAGTTACAGTGTATTTCCGATGTTGAGTGCTTTGAAAATTGTATCATGTTTTGTATATCTGTATTTGTTCAGGTATTAGTTTGTTTTGTGTTTGTATATTTATAAATTTTCCCAAATGTTCATTAGGGTGCATTTGTGTGGTATGTGTTTTATTAGTGTCATGTTGGTTATGTCTGGAAATTCATGTCCAGTGTTTATTGCATGTGTGGCCAAATTAGATTTATATATTTCTGGTTTTTTGTATGCGTTTAGATGTTCAAAATAACGTTTTTTCCAGTGTCTTTTTGTTTGTCCTATGTAACATTTATTGCAATCTTGGCATTCAATTTTGTATATATACCATTGGTTGTTGTATTATCTTTGTTGTGTGGGTTATTTAGTTTTTGTAAATTAAAAAAAAAATTTACATAATAATGTACAAATATACAAACACAAAACAAACTAATATCTGAATAAATACAAATCAATACACAACATGATACAATTTTCAAAGCACTCAACATCGAAAATACACATAATACTAATATATACACCACAATCACATAAAATAACAACAATTTAAAAAATCAAAAACCAATGGGAAGCCATAACAACAGCCAACTAGCAAACAGGTACTCCAGAAGATTCACAATTATGAAGGCTGATGATGGGAACACTAAGGGTTCCAAAACATGTTCCAAGTACGGAAAAATAACATCTTGAGGAAAAGTAAATATACATTTTTAAATATTATATATATATATGTATATATTTACAGTGTAAATATTAAATATTATATATATACATATATATATTCCTTTGTAAGTAACTCCAGTTTCCTGCATGTCTCCCTGTAATCTCTTCAAATAAATACAACTGAAAGTAGGTTTATTTTTACCTGACGCATGTTTCACAGAAACTGTTCTATATCTTCAGAGGTTTTTTGAATTGTAATTGAATGTTTCGCTTACAATAAGTGAAGATTATGTAGATATTATATATATATATATATATATATATATATATATACACATCTTATGTGATTTTTTATATAATTCAATTCAAAACGAGTGTATGCTAAAACAGTACTTGATTTTCACATTGAAACAAGATGTAAAAGCTTGGGTGTAATTTCACAGTAGCCTTTCTGAGTTTAATCAGATTAGATTAAAAAAATGTATTTATAATATATAGCTTTTGTACTCTTAATTGCTGTATTCTGTAGTTTCCACGTTACCTGCCACCATTTATGCATTCAGCCTCAAAACACAGGTAACAACCAACACTGAATTCTTTTTCTGTAGCGTTGGAGAGAACAAACACGTCTCTGTTGGCAGTACCGGACGTTTGGTTCAGTTCAGCTGGTGTGAAGAATGGCAACAGCAGTCCTCCAATTCGCACCTCTCCTATACATCCCTTTATACAGACGAGGAGACAAGTTGGTGTATACATATACATATTATACTTTATTACATAATATTACCTATAACATATTTACTTATTGTACTTAACAACAGTTACAAAAGTAATGGTCAGTTTATGCTTGTCTTAAAGTAAGAACTATATATCTAGGTTAACCCTTTGGTACAGCCAGCTGTTGATGTGAAGACAGCAAGCTGAAAAGTCTTGCAGGCTGCAGAAAATACACGGGCTACTCAGAAAGTAACTTCTGTCTGAGTCTTAAAACACTAATTCACTTAAGAAGTTTTTTATTAAACATAATTTTTAGCTACTTTTGACACACTTTCCAGTTATATTATTTAGGCACTTGTCATATCAGTGAATGCATTTTTGATTCCTCTTATTACATAATTCTGTTGCCTGTGACTTATGTCATAAGTCGACTGTGTCCTTCAAATCCCCATCATTTTCATAACAATTTTTACTTCCATGTTCTATAAGGAAATGGAAGTATGGTGATCGCAAAAGAAATCGTGTTCTAGATAGGGGCAGATTCTGATTGTACTAACCTCAAAACATTAAGGAAAATCATTTTCCGAAAAGTGTCTGTGTAGAATTTTTTCTATGGTGAACGATAACTGCCGCAAAGTAAAACAGAATCAAATATTTTTTTGCATATGTGCCTGAGTTGAAGAGGACTCAAGGGCTATTGATTTTTGTGAAGGGGAGGAGTTGTTTACCTGCAACGTTTTAACAAGAAGTACTTAAAAATTTGTTAAAATTTTTTCAAACAATGGTAATTGTTAAAAAGAAAATAATTTTGTTGCCAGGCAACCAGGTTGTTTGGTTAGGAGGGAGGGATAGTTTACTTGCATTGTTTTGTGTTTTAACAAGAATAAAGTACTTAATTTTAATAAATAAGTGCCCCGAAAATAAAGTCATATTAATCCACTGTAAAATGGTATTGAGTGGGTAGTTTAAGGGGGAGGGGGTGATTTTTTGAAAATAGCTGTGTTGAAATCAAGTGACGTGCGAATATTTAATTTTGAAGGATAAGATACCTTAGAAATTACATATGATAAAACTATTACTCTATGAAAGTATAAATAGCTTTAATGGTGGGGATTGGTAGAGGAGGAGGGATGATTACCTGCGTAGTTCAGTTTCTTTATAAGAATAAAGTACCTAACTTTTCTAGATAGTGACTCGAAAATAACATTATATTAAATGACTACTCCATAATAACAAAAATATATATAAATAGTGAAAATAAATATAAATAGTTTGAGGGTGGGCGATATTTTTTTTTTAGAAATTATCGAACCTAATTCAAGTAAATGATATTAAATATAAATCTTAAAACATGGAAGTCATGTATGGTTCTCCATACCCATTTTTTACTTACATTACAAAGATTTTATCTGCATTACATTGCTGATTATATTGTTTCTTTATTATTGAACCATAACATTATAAAACAATAATCCCTTCATAAATAAATAAATAATGTTTCACACCTCTACAAATTATTACATGTTGGTAGAGTGTGTGATGTGTCTCCATTGTTAATATTGAATAGATAAACTATCCATGATGTAACAAGTACTTTGGGAATTTCTGATGTAAAACCGCCCAGATTCAATTTCATCCTGTCTAAAAACACATTTTGTTTACGATGAACACAATGTGGGGCTATCTCATCTACTTTTGGTTGTTAACTAAAACTAATAGTTAACACTTTGGCTGTTAAATTAACTAGACAAATCATGTCAAACTGAATGTGGTGTTCATGTTTGTGTTAAATTTCACAGTATAGTTACCCGATGAGAACGTGACAACAGAAAGGATGTGCAAACAAAACATTTGGTTACCATAAAAACAAATATGCATGTGAGGAGCATGCATTCTATAGCTGCTTGAACTTTAACACCAATATGACAAAACCAATAAGATTGTACAGTGACCAATTAAAGGTGTAAAAATGTTAATCACGGTTATTTTTATAAATAAATAAATAACTGCCACCATTATTAACTGCAAGGACGTAATTGGACCTTTCCCCGTAGAACCACCAAGTGACTTCGGACCTCCCCCGAGTCAAAATTTGTTGCAAAAGCTCTAACCCATTGGAAGAAAAATGCAAAGGGATGGGTATTGAAATTGATGATGACACATGCTTGTACACCCTGCAGTTTGCAGATGATATAATGATATGTGCAAATGAAAAAGAAGACCTGGAATATATGACACACAAACTGAAGGAAGAGTATGAAAAGTGGGGATTACTGATGAACATAGAAAAAACGCAGTATCTGTGTGTCGGAAAAGAAACAACAGATTCAGATTTAATCTTAGAAAACAACGAACGTATAAAAAAATCCAACAGCTACAGATGATGTTGAAATAAAATCAAGAATAAACAAAGCAAAACAAATAATTAGATGATTGAATGGGATGCTATGGACCACAGAAATTGGAAAAGAAAGGAATAAAAGAATATATGATAGTATGATTAAAAGCTACAGAAACGAGCTGCTAGAACTTCAAGGCTAGAGCGAATACGAAATGAAACAATCAAAGAAGAAATGGGCATACAAAAGACAATCATCGACTCCATTGAAGCAAAACAACTAAGCTGGTATGGACATGTACAAAGAATGGGACAAGACCGACTAACAAAGAAAACAATGAGATGGATATCAAGAGAAAAGAGAAAGAAAGGAAGACCCAAGAAAACATAAGATAGAGGGCATAAGAAGATCAATGAGCGATAGAGGACTAAACTATGAAAACCGCAATGACAGACAACAATAGAGGTTGGGCATTGGACCAAACATCGTAGGACGTTTTGACCCCGAATTAAAAAAAAATTTATAAATAACTGATAAGACTACAAATCTGTCTGTCTGAGAAAGTGGTCTTCATGTGTAAGTTTCCCATGCTAATGGACTAAAGTTCATTCACCTATTTCATTATATTTTAATAATTATAAGTCAACATACCTTGTAACCAGACAATGCATGACTGAATCCTTGTGTAACCAGTGCGACATCGTTGGTGTCTTCTCCATCTGTCATGTAACTATTTTTGGACATCAAGTCTTCACTACCACCTGAAATTGAAAATAATATTGACTTAACACACACATGTACAGTATCTAGAACAGATTAAAAACATGTTATGGAGGAAATGAGAGGAATAATAAGGAGAACATATCGACTAATAAAGGAGAGGGATACAATATATGTTTAGTATGGGAAACAATGAAAACAAGCAGATGGGATTATCGAAGCCAAGACCCCCTCCCCCAATAGCAAAAACAGTGTATAGCAAATAATCTTTTAGAGGAGTGGTTCCCAAACTTTTCAGTCCATGGACCCCACCAAAAAATTAAAAATTTCACGGACCCTGTCTGAGTTATGAAATAAAACAAACAGTAAATATGATACAAACTCTTATATTTTAATCAAAATTCTCCCTTCTTGCAAAATTATAATATTAATGTATTAAACATAGTTTAATATGAACAATGAAGCTGGTTTGGAACAATTAGATCTAGAACATTAGGTTTAACGTCTAATAATTTCAATATTAAGTCACTCTCGACATCAAGTTTATTTCTTAACTTTGCCAACTTCGGCTCTATCTTTCCAGCCACACGTGTCGAAATCTAGCTACTTAGGCGTAAAATCAGCTACAAGGCAAAACGTTATGCTTAGCTACAGTGCTTATAAATGAGATACAGTGCTTGTATGTGAACTAAAACAGCACGATCAGTTCTGCGTTGATGCGATGCTCAAGGCAGTTTGGCTGACAAACAGATCTGGTACACAACATGATTTAAAGACATTATTAAAGCCATTAATTTGAAATTACTTTTACAATTAGTTTGAACCAACAAAAAAAATAAATAAAAATACTGGAAACTTCTACTAATTATTTGAAGATTGATTTTAGACTATAAAAAATATAACTTTATTTATTTATACGTGATAAAACGCTAAAAAACTATGTATTGTTTAATACCACACAAATTAGGACCTGCTTACATATACTTGCAGGGACGGAGTGCACTATCAGCTGATGGTCCGTTTCTCTTGCTTCTCACTCATGTAAACACTAACAATTATGTATTGTTTCATACCACACAAATTAGGACCTGCTTACATATACTTGCAGGGACGGAGTGCGCTATCAGCTGATGGGCCGTTTCCCTTGCTTCTCACTCATGTAAACACTAACAATTATGTATTGTTTCATACCGCACAAATTAGGACCTGCTTACATATACTTGCAGGGACGGAGTGCACTATCAGCTGATGGTCCGTTTCTCTTGCTTCTCACTCATGTAAACACTAACAATTATGTATTGTTTCATACCACACAAATTAGGACCTGCTTACATATACTTGCAGGGACGGAGTGCACTATCAGCTGATGGGCCGTTTCCCTTGCTTCTCACTCATGTAAACACTAACAATTATGTATTGTCTCATACCGCACAAATTAGGACCTGCTTACATATACTTGCAGGGACGGAGTGCACTATCAGCTGATGGTCCGTTTCTCTTGCTTCTCACTCATGTAAACACTAACAATTATGTATTGTTTCATACCACACAAATTAGGACCTGCTTACATATACTTGCAGGGACGGAGTGCACTATCAGCTGATGGTCCGTTTCTCTTGCTTCTCACTCATGTAAACACTAACAATTATGTATTGTTTCATACCACACAAATTAGGACCTGCTTACATATACTTGCAGGGACGGAGTGCACTATCAGCTGATGGTCCGTTTCTCTTGCTTCTCACTCATGTAAACACTAACAATTATGTATTGTTTCATACCACACAAATTAGGACCTGCTTACATATACTTGCAGGGACGGAGTGCACTATCAGCTGATGGGCCGTTTCCCTTGCTTCTCACTCATGTAAACACTAACAATTATGTATTGTTTCATACCGCACAAATTAGGACCTGCTTACATATACTTGCAGGGACGGAGTGCACTATCAGCTGATGGTCCGTTTCTCTTGCTTCTCACTCATGTAAACACTAACAATTATGTATTGTTTCATACCACACAAATTAGGACCTGCTTACATATACTTGCAGGGACGGAGTGCACTATCAGCTGATGGGCCGTTTCCCTTGCTTCTCACTCATGTAAACACTAACAATTATGTATTGTTTCATACCGCACAAATTAGGACCTGCTTACATATACTTGCAGGGACGGAGTGCACTATCAGCTGATGGGCCGTTTCCCTTGCTTCTCACTCATGTAAACACTAACAATTATGTATTGTTTCATACCGCACAAATTAGGACCTGCTTACATATACTTGCAGGGACGGAGTGCACTATCAGCTGATGGGCCGTTTCCCTTGCTTCTCACTCATGTAAACACTAACAATTATGTATTGTTTCATACCGCACAAATTAGGACCTGCTTACATATACTTGCAGGGACGGAGTGCACTATCAGCTGATGGGCCGTTTCCCTTGCTTCTCACTCATGTAAACACTAACAATTATGTATTGTTTCATACCACACAAATTAGGACCTGCTTACATATACTTGCAGGGACGGAGTGCACTATCAGCTGATGGGCCGTTTCCCTTGCTTCTCACTCATGTAAACACTAACAATTATGTATTGTTTCATACCACACAAATTAGGACCTGCTTACATATACTTGCAGGGACGGAGTGCACTATCAGCTGATGGGCCGTTTCCCTTGCTTCTCACTCATGTAAACACTAACAATTATGTATTGTTTCATACCGCACAAATTAGGACCTGCTTACATATACTTGCAGGGACGGAGTGCACTATCAGCTGATGGGCCGTTTCTCTTGCTTCTCACTCATGTAAACACTAACAATTATGTATTGTTTCATACCGCACAAATTAGGACCTGCTTACATATACTTGCAGGGACGGAGTGCACTATCAGCTGATGGGCCGTTTCCCTTGCTTCTCACTCATGTAAACACTAACAATTATGTATTGTTTCATACCGCACGAATTAGGACCTGCTTACATATACTTGCAGGGACGGAGTGCACTATCAGCTGATGGGCCGTTTCCCTTGCTTCTCACTCATGTAGAGTGAAAGTTAAGGTATACTTTATTTTTTCTTAAAAGTGTCCGTGGACCCCCTGAAACCTTATTGCAGACCCGACTTTGGGAACCACTGTTTTAGAGTAAACCAGTTACGGCATATTCTTAGAATGGGCACTTGCAGAACACCCCAAGTGGTATTAGACTGCATAATAAATACACGGGACTCAAAAGGACAGGGAGACGAAAGTGGAGGGATAATGTGTGTCATCAACTACCTATGCAGCTTGCCTACAATTTCTTACCTATATAAATACTCGATGTATAGATTAATTCTTGCCAATCGGCCACTGAAAAATTGCTAGTTGGCATAAACGTCTGACTGCCAGCGTCTTCAGAATTATCGTCTAGACCTCCAGTCACAACATTATCTGTTATTCTAAACCAAACTGTTGTCCAATCACTATAATCAGATTCCCTTTTTATGGTCTGAACTTCTCCACTTGTGTCTGGATTCAAGCGCCATGCAACAGTTATCTGAAGTATTCAAAAGAAATTGTTACAAATAATCTACTAATACTTCTAATTATAACTACTAACACAGGCAAAGAATAAAAAGCTTTTCTTCAGGCAGGTAATCTAAGCTTTTCTTTTGCACGCTTATCTAAGGAAACAACTGTTAATCATACAAGTACATTTCTATGCTCATCACAGTTCTATGACAGTTTACATGAGTTATAAGTTTTCAATATCTGAAAATTAAACTTTTTAAAATATTTTACATTCACAGTTTTGAGCAAACCAATGACGTTCATGAACTTAATTTAATACACTTTATATATGCTGTATGGATGCAACAGCATTAACACTTTGAGTGCGGGCGTAGTAATATTACGATGGCAGTGGACTTGGAATTTGTGCGGGCATAGTAATATTATGACGGCCTGTTTACATGTATTTAAATGCGATCTGTAGTAATATTACTACAACCTGACAAAACTTTTGTCATCTGTTAGTATTGTAAAACAAATTTTTGTCACTAGACGTCAGCAGGGTACAGGTACAAGTCGCTGAAACATCGAAATCAAGGTTGCTGTACACAGCCACTGTTTACAACTCGTGTGGTGTTTGCTTAGTTTCGTTGCATCATTTTCGTTTATTTAGGCTATAGAGTTTTGTAGAATTTTTTACTAGAAATAATACTTCTCTTAATTATTACTTTTTTATTTTGAATCATTATTATGGAATATTTATCTGAAAAAAATAATCGCAGAATTATTAGAGCAAAGTGACAACCGTTAGGAATACACGGATTCTAATCCTGACTTTGCAGTCAGTGTATCTTACCTTTTGCATTGTTAATTATAGAAAGTATAAGGAAAATAAGTATGTAATTTATTTTAGGATAACATTAAAATTGAAGTTCTTATATACTTTTAAAAACAAGCAGTTTTATGAAAAAGTAGCCCGTTTCACGGTATGGAACTGTTCCTAAGGTGACTGCACTCAAAGTGTTAAAATACATTTTAAGTTCCATATAATACCCAATCTTAATAGGAATGGAAAAGTTTCTATGCATGTATATTGTATTATAATACATTTGTAATTTAAAGAAATCTATTACTTTGTGCTCAACTTGTCAAAAGTTGTCTTGTTTTTATAAGTGTGGCAGCACAACAAAACAGTTACACTTGTCACGTACACATTATAAATTGAAATATAAAATTTGTCCGTTACATAGAAACAACATTATTAAGAGAGATAATTTCCTATGTAAAAATCATTTAAATGTAAATGTAAGTCTGTACAAACATTTGAAAAATAATGACATTTAAAATGACTTTTTGTTCATGACTTACATTTTATGAAAGTTTAACTTTAAACAGTTACAGTTATATATGAAAAAACCAAGAATACATTACGTGCACGTAGATAGATTAAACACTGATTTAGTTTGAAGAAGTGGTGTGGCATAATGCTAATTAACATATTGAGCCCTATGAACGTACCTAGTACAACATTTTATTTGCCTCCAGAAGCGGTTAATACTATAAAATAGGTTTATTACCTTCTGCCGCGCTTCTTAAAATCCAATATAGGATAACTCGAGTTTTGACACCTATACACCATAGGTAAAACTATGGTGTAACATAAAGTTAAAACTTCATTTATCGATGTATATTGTAGCATGACAGATAATCCACTTAAATCAATTACCAGATGATCATTAGTAAAAATCAAGTATATGGAATATCCAGAAAAATCCAAATGAAAACAAAATAAAAAGCACTATAAACTACCATTATAACAAGAAAAAGTAAATATAAAGAAAAAATCTGCAACTAATATAATTGTACAACAAATTAAAACCCAAGAAAACAAAAACCCCAAAAGAAAATACATGTCACAATAGAAAGTATAACACCCCAACAAACCATAAACTCATGTAAAACTGATAAAAACAAAAAGTGTTTAAAGTGCTAAGTAGCAGTGCACCCAAAAAAGTTATTGTATAGTTTATATAGACAAATCTTCACAGTTCCCCCATGGTTAAACAATTTCATATTATAAAACTATGAAAGGACTAGTGATAATATCAAGAAATAACCAGGGACAAGTGCAAGTTATTAGATTATAATAAATAAACTTTGAGAAGGTACATGAATTACTGTGCAATTAAATAACTTTAAGTGTTTTTAAATAGTATCATGAATGATATTTAATCAAGTAATATGGTGAAGGAGCAATGAATACTCTTTCTAATAAAATGCCACTGTTTATATGAGAACATTCAATAGAATAAATAATATAAACAGATAGCTTGGGTTTAGTATATAAAGTGACGGGGAATACATCCCTAAAATTAAGGAAAACAGAGAAGACTGTAACTAAATAGTTTTAAGGGAGTGTTAAACATTTAATGGAACAAAATGTTATGTTCCAGTTTCCATATATATTAACTCTATAAATAAGATTTAGAAGTAGAGATTAATACTTGTATTTATCAAATGTTATTTTGTTAGTAGTTTGAATTAGGAATGCAATATCTGAATGTAGATACCATTCCTATATTGTAAAATGTTTTTATAAGTTACTGTAAGTAATCAGTACAAAAAAGGTATGATTCAAAATACCATATTAAATAGTAAATAATTGTTATGTTTTAATTGTTTAAAATCAATACTCAATGTTATAGTAGTAAATGAACAAATTATTAATGAATATTATATTAAAATAGAAGGTCAGAAAAGGGTACAAACTAACTGTATTATTAAAAACTTTGCAAGTAACAACAGATAAAATCTAGGCCAGATAGTAAATTTAGACTACATAATAATTGACAAATCTAGTCCTATAAACCAACTAAACTGATGATATTTATGTAAGATAAACCCACCATATAGTAATACAATGTAACTTATACTTTATAAAGATATTGTCAGAAGATAAGTAAAATTATAAATAAAAATGGAATGTATTAACTAACATTTCAGAGGAGGAGTCATAGATAAATGAATTATATTTAAAAACAATAATTAATGAACTAAATTGCAAGAAATTCAGTAAAAATAGACAATTATATCAATCTTAGATTCAGTATAATAATAATTATATCAGAAAAAATGGCTATTATCTGGTCAAAGACAGGAAACACATATTTGAAACTACTATTCCAACATGAAAGAAATATAACTTTTTTAAATGAAAACTTTGTAAAACTATATTAATTAGTATCAAAATAAGCAAAATAGATTAAAGAAACCGAATATGTATTTAGTATTTCATACAGTTAATTAATAACGAAAATATTTTCCGTGTATAATGTATTCAAATAAAATGTATTGGAAGCTAAGATAATTTGAAACAATGTATAATATATATTAAATTGGCTAAGATTTTCAGGAGACGAAGGAAATGAGAACAGTTAATTATTATCTGTTGAAGCGAACACTTAAACAAGGTTTTGCTCCATGTAACCTAACTAATGGTGTGCAATAATTAAACCGAGTTCATTAAAAATTTTTATAAATTTTTTAATTTGAATTTTTAACTTGTGAAATAGTGAAAACGAACAATGAACAGTGCATTACATATAAACAGAACCACACACGCCTAAATAATTGAAATAACACCACTACAATAAATTTTACGGACGAACAAAAAAGGTTAAATACGACACATTTGACAAAAGTGAGATAGACATAATAAAACACATTTACACCAAGTGAACTAATAAACAATACACCAGGAACACTCAATTAACTCCAGAACCAATATCCACAATTGCTGAGACGAATAAACGGTGAAAGGACATCTTTATTAGAAGAAATATTTGTCGAGGTGATAGACGTTCCACGGCATGCTCCGCATGCTCCTGTCGGCCATTTTGATTTTTCATCATTCTCATCAAGGCGAAGCAAACGAATTTCTAGATTGCATTGGTTCGAAATATATACTATATAAACTTCATATATTAATTAATAACATTGTAATTGTTAGTTTTAAGACATTTCTAATTGTAAGTGTTATACTTTCTTGTCCCTACCCTTCTCTGGCTAGTCTAACATAACCGTTCAAAGAACATATTTTATATATACAGTTAATGTAAAGTTTTTGTCGACTGGCCCTGAGTACGAGTCGATATTGTTGTCAAATATCGATTATAATCAATATTTTTTCATAAATTTGTTAATAAACCTTCTATTTATGCAATTTGGTCGAATTTTTCTTTAAATATACTTAAAGAATAAGTTAATCAAGGACACAGACTAACCGAAAGACGGTATATACGAAAATAAAGAACGCATCGAAGAAGAAGAAGAGCCGTCAATCGACTAGTACTGGAGTTAACCAGATTAACATAAAAGTGATTTACAGAAAGTGACACCACTACACTATCAACCATAATACCATTAAAATTTTAACACCAAACAATAACCACAATTATTTTTTAAATACTAGTAATAAGAAACACGACACAAATATTTTTCAGAAACAACAAAAATTTTAAAATTTCAAAAATAAATTTTTATTTCATTCTTCAAATTATAACATCAAGTATATTTTGTTATATTACAAAATTGGTGTCCAACTAAAGGGCTGTAATTAGGGATTGAAAGGCTGTAATAACTCGCCCAATTTCTAATTCAGCTTGGCAGCGGTTATCCAGCCAGAGAAGCAGGAAAGATGCAACGTCGTGCCATATCCAAGAAAAGAGCGGCAGAGGCAGAAAAAGAAATTAATATGGAGGATAAGGAGGCGACCCCAGTGGAGGACGTAGAAACGTTATTACCCCCAATAGAACCAAAACCACCAGCACAACCAAAGGAACAACCGGAAATGCCCACACAAACAGGGGAAATTAATGTCCGGGAGCAACAGGGAGAAAAGTCAACACGAACAGAGAAAGAGGACATGCAAGAAATGTTCCGATTAATAATGGCGAAAATGGATGCCACAAAGGAAGAATTAAGGAAGGACATAGGAGAGACCAGTAAGAAGATGGAGAAGAAGATGGATTCTACAAAGGAAGATTTGAGTAAGGATAGGAAGGAAGACAACCACTCCTTAAATGAAAAATAGAAGATTTGAAGGAAGACAACCACTCCTTAAATGAAAAATTAGAAGATTTGAAGGAAGACAACCGATCCACAAAGAAAGAATTGGGCCGTAAGATTGAAAATACCAACAAGAGAATTGAGGAAACCAGTAAGAAGATGGAAAAGAAAATGGAAGAAAATAATAAGAATTTGGAAGAGAAGATGGAAGAAACCAGTAAGAAAATAGAAAGTGACAACCAACAATTAAAGGAAGAATTAAGAGAAAATAACAAGAAAATGGAAGAGACGATGGGGGAAAGGTTGGAAGAGTTAAGAGAGGATAACCAACTATTAAGGGAAGAATTACGGGAAGTTAACCAGGAGAATCTAGACAAGTTAGACGAACAAATGGAACTATTAAGAAAGGAAATGAACAAAGAACTCAAAGATAATAAGAAATCTATGAATAAAAGGCTGGAAGAAGAAACAATAACTATAAATCAACAGATCAGAGAAGTTGATGAAAGATGTCGGCTAACTGAAGGGGAGGTACAAGAGTTCAAGGAAGTGGTAAACACCAAGGTCACAAATCTCAAAGAATATAGTCGCAAGAAGGCAGAAGAGAACCGAAGGGAAGGTCAGGAAGAACTAAGTAAAGTACATACCCAAATTACTGAAAGGTGCGACGGAATGGAGGTAGTAATGACTAACATCACTGGTCAAGTTTGGCAGAGCCAGGAGGAAATGGAAGCAATTCGGAACCGACCAACCAACTTCACAAATATCCCCATCAACGAAAACAGGGAATGGCTGAACTTCCGCCAATATAAAAGGAAGCCGATGGAGTTCTTGGCCCGGATTGAGAAATATATGGCCAAACATAGGGGTAATAGATGGTTAAATAATCGAGAGCTGTTGGACGAATCATTCCGTGAAATGACGGACAACTGGTGGATGGCAAACCGGAGCAAGATAGAGGATTACCAACAATTTAAAAATTTGTTCAAGGCCAAGTATTGGTCGGAGACCACCCAAAATCTAATAAGGGACAACATCTGCCATGGTCGATACAAGACACAGTTTGGTAATACAATGACAGCGTACTTCCTTGGGAAGGTATGCCTGGCGAAGCACCTGGAACCGGCCATACCAGAGGAATGCTGGTAAATAAGCTCTCCTACCATTATGATGAAGAGGTCATACGAGCACGAAGAGGTAGCCAAATAAAGACCATCCAGGCGATGACGGAACTCTTAGAAAATTATGAGAACGAGGAATACTATAGGCAAAGCCGAAGAAGGAATGAGCGGCCAGAATTCCAAAATAATCCGTACCCGAACAATAATAATCACCAGAACAGCAGTGGGTACCAAGGGAACCGGTATAATCCCAATTACAATAATCAGAACCATACCAACGGTAATAATAATAATAATAATAATAATAATAATAATAATAACGGTAATGTAAATCCAAACATTAACCAAAATAATAACGGATACCCCGGTAATAGAAACAATTATTACCCAAATCCCAATGTAAATAGCCAGAGAAATCCAAACCATACAAATAATACAGAGCGGTATTATAATAACAATAGGGATTACCCAAATAATAATAGTAATAACAACAACAGGTTCTCCCGACCCCGGGTAAATTTTATACGCGCCAAAGGAAACAGTCAACGCAGATATAACCATCAACGGCGGAACAGTTTCCATGAATACGAAGACCGACGCAGAAGCCGAGAACGGGATAATTCAAGATATAATCCGCCTAGGCGAAGTACCAGCCTAGATGACCCAGAGCGGCAACCAAATAGAGAACAAATATACGAACAGCGAACGGAACAGCTGGAACCTACTCAAGGTTTCCCAACTGACGCCTCTGTTGGTCCAAATGTTAATAACCAGGATGATGAGAATTTAAACGGGAGGAGGCAGTAATAAATAATAAGGACCTTTTGCTGCTTCTATCGCCTGGGTATAAAAGAGAATTGCCAAGAGCAAGTAATAATAACAAGATTACTATTATTCGTTGTAATTACTTAAAAAACATTTGAAACAAACTACTGGAGGAGGACGACACTCGCCTCCATAGTATAAATAATGAGATAATTTATGTTAATGCTGAAATAGAAGGAACATTCGCACAGCTAATGATTGATACAGGTGCGAATGTATCTATAATCAACTCAATAGAATTGGAGAGGATACAAGAGAAATGTGGTCAATTATTGCCGACTTTACCTATCAATAATATTGTATTAATCGGTGCCACTGGTCGCCAAAACAAAACAATAAGAAAGCAAGTATCGTTAAACGTGATTAGTAAGGGTATAGCAATAAACATGGTCTTCCTAATTGCGGCAGGATTACCTTTCAATATATTAGTGGGATGCGATGTGCTGAGAAAAAACTCTGCTATCATCGATTTACGATCAGAGAAAGTATCGCTATTTACCGGAGGTCTGACCTGGACGGCCGATTTAGTCGGTAGCGTGATAGCACTTCCCAGCAGTATCCACCAGCAAATTCGTAACATTAACTATACGAAAAGTAACACTTCATTTAACCCAATAGTATACGACAACACGGACGAAGATTTATGGTCCCAAAAGATACAAGAGATAAGGGATTTCCGGAGCGGAATTACTAGAGAGAAAATGCCCATTGATCAAGCAAATCAATTAATCAGAATTTATGAGAAGTACCACTCAGTATTTTCAGACGAGCCAGGCAAGGTAAAAAATTATCAATGTACCCTTAAGTTCAGAGATACAGTGGAGTTTAATAGAAAATCCTACCCTATTGCGCATTCACGAAAGGAGGCTGCAAGAGCGGAGATAAACCGGATGATTAATAGCGATATAATAGAAAATAGCCAATCCCC
Organism: Magicicada septendecula; assembly: GCA_034769895.1. Lineage (NCBI taxonomy): Eukaryota > Metazoa > Arthropoda > Insecta > Hemiptera > Cicadidae > Magicicada > Magicicada septendecula. Next base: position 863,301,379 of record CM068368.1, read on the forward strand.
ATACACCAGCCCTATTGTGGCTATTCCCAAGAAAAACGGCCAAGTCCGGCTTTGCTTGGATGCACGGGAAATAAACAAAAAAATAATTAATGATAGAACATCGCCCGGTGAGATTGAAGAAATCCTGAAACGTTTCCACGGTACCAAGTACTTCAGTACCTGGGACACGGTGTGCGGTTACTGGCAGGTAGAGTTACACCCACGGAGTCGCCAGTATCTGGCTTTCATATTCGAGGGACGCAATTACCAATTCAAAAGACTGCCCTTCGGACTGGTAAACTCAGTTGCCATCTTTGTGACCTGCATGGACCAGATATTGGGACAGGAAGCACTTCAGTTTACCACCGTGTATGTAGATGATCTACTAATAACATCAGAAACGTGGGAGGAACACTGCTACCATGTGGAACACGTGCTTGAGAAGTTATCTGTCAGTAACGTCACGCTGAAGTTAGAAAAATCCAAGTTTATTGCCAGAGAAGTGCAATTTTTGGATTTTAACTTGGACGATCAAGGAATCTCACCGTCGGCAGAAAAGGTGGAAGCAATCCAGAAATTCCCGGCACCCAAAAACAGAAAGCAATTACAGTCGTTCCTGGGACTCTGTAATTACTATCGAAAGTTCCAGGAACAATATTCGGAATTAACCGCAAAATTTCAACCTCAATTGTCGTCAAAAAATAAATGGGTATGGTGTCAAGAGCAGGATGTGATTTTGTGAACTAATTAAAGACAAATTTCTGGCAACAACAATCTGTCGGCCATTTTGATTTTTCATCATTCTCATCAAGGCGAAGCAAATGAATTTCTAGACTGCATTGGTTCGAAATATATACTATATAAACTTCATATATTAATTAATAACGTTGTAATTGTTAGTTTTAAGACATTTCTAATTGTAAGTGTTATACTTTCTTGTCCCTACCCTTCTCTGGCTATTCTAACATAACCGTTCAAAGAACATATTTTATATATACAGTTAATGTAAAGTTTTTGTCGACCGGCCCTGAGTACGAGTCGATATTGTTGTCAAATATCGATTATAATCGATATTTTTTCATAAATTTGTTAATAAACCTTCTATTTATGCAATTTGGTCGAATATTTCTTTAAATATACTTAAAGAATAAGTTAATCAAGGACACAGACTAACCGAAAGACGGTATATACGAAAATAAAGAACGCATCGAAGAAGAAGAAGAGCCGTCTATCGACTAGTACTGGAGTTAACCAGATTAACATAAAAGTGATTTACAGAAAGTGACACCACTACACTATCAACCATAATACCATTAAAATTTTAACACCAAACAATAACCACAATTATTTTTTAAATACTAGTAATAAGAAACACGACACAAATATTTTTCAGAAACAACAAAATTTTTTAAATTTCAAAAATAACAAAATTTTTTATTTCATTCTTCAAATTATAACATCAAGTATATTTTGTTATATTACAATATTCATCTCGTCAAATAACAAAAAACAACACACACATAGTACAAAAATAATAAATAATTAACACACATTAAAAACGAAATAACAACGAATGAAAAATAACACAACCGGCCGCTACGAACCTGTACAGGAACGCGTTACACGGTAAAACTAATCGATATTGATTTGACCTTCGATCAACTTTATCAATCTGACACAGCTAATTTCTCGTTCATATCATTGATTCTATTGAATAAGATATTATTTTTATGTATTGACTTTTCGTTTAGGATATGATTGTAATTCTCTTTAGTGGCTTTATATATTTCAAAACGTTCGAGAGTGTCCAGTTTAAGTGATTTCTTGCATTTCTGTAATATGTCCAAACTCTCACTAATACTTTTTATGTTGTGATCATGTAAGCTTAAATGTTCAGCAAATGTAGATCTTCCTATATTTGACTTAGAGCTTGGGATGTGTTCTTTATAACGCAATTTGAACGAACGACCCATTTGCTGAACATTTAAGCTTACATGATAAGTTTTGTTTATTGAAAATGGATTCCAGGAATTATCTTACGGAAGAAGAAATTAATGAAATCATAAAACAGTTCTGGCTCTGACATTGATTCATCAAATTTATATTCAGAAAATAGTGGTAACGTGTGCTGATGATAGTGACATTGTGATGGGTGGAGCTAATGATGTAACTAATTTATCACTTTTTAGTTGAAATCATTAAAACTCAGAAGATGTACATAGTAATACAAGCTAATTTCATTATATCAAACTCAAGTTCGTGGTATGAGTTAGATGAACAACCAATGTTACCCGTGTATGAGAAAGAGAGTTGTATCCTAACATCAATTGAAATTTTTTGTTTTTGACTATTTCAGTAAATTTTTTTATAAAACAATTTTTACGCGTAAACACTATAATTTTGTGTATACGTAGTTGTAATCTGTGTTTAAAATTAATGATAAAATGAATGTACTGGTCAAGAATTGAGTCGAGCTGAATTTTTTTTGAAGTGAGAAAGTGTACTTTTCTCGACTTAATAAAAAAAGAAACTACCAAACACCATAATAATAATAATAATAAATATATATACATATAATTTTATAACAGAAGATGTGTACTTTAATGCACTGTTTACGTAATGGCTCTAAGTGAAGAGAAATTTTTTAGTAGTGCTTAAACGGTTTTTTTTTTTTTTTTTTTTTTTTTTTCCGTATTGTTTAAATTAGCAGCCATCCTTACTATTTCTTTTATGAATTTGCTAACTGCTATAATTTTTTATTGTTCGACTAAGCTTTTCGTCATTACTGACATCTTCAGGTCTTAAACAACCTGAAGATGTTGTTTAAGACCTGAAGATGTCAGTAATGACGAAAAGCTTAGTCGAACAATAAAAAATTATAGCAGTTAGCAAATTCATAAAAGAAATAGTTTACAAAACTGCTCAGGACACAGCACCATGTAGCAGGCAGGTCTCAATGTGTTAACTTTGTAACAAGGCATTTTATGCAGTGTAATATAAATTACGATTTTCGTGTATGAAACATAAGATTGGACTGCACGGAATTTTTGTAGTTTCTACTGAGTACATACCCAGTGTAAATTTGCATGCTCGGCAGTCTTGCATCAGATGAATAGGACTCGCGGGTGTGGAGAGTTCCCATAAAAGAACTGGAAAAAACAACAACGTAGTGCAAGTTCCAAACGTATGCAACATCAAAAAGTATTGTCACCAGTAACACTATTGGATGCCAAACAGAATGAATGGCAGCAGCGGCAACTCAATCAGGAAGGCTGTGGTTCTGTATAAAAATGTAGTTGCCAAAGAGTTAGTATTTGCGAACACTGACTCGGAGCAAAGATGAATTTATAACAGCCTTAATTATTGTAGACAGTTGCTTCCTGACTACCAAAAAGTAAGCCACAACAGGCAGCGACTCGAGCCTGCGAGCAGTAATCATGTAGATCTTCATTGTGCACAATTATAATAGTGGTCGACAATTATATATCTAAAGTGTTGTGGCTGTAGTTTTACCATAAATGCTGGTATTAAGAATTGTGAAATTTAAAACAGTAAAATGCACAAAATGAGTGCACAGCAACAAAAATTATATACACTAAAAACTCGTTTATCCGAATTTGATGGGTCCGCGCCCATTTTGGATAAACGAAATTTTGGATAACCCGAAACTTCTGTGTAAATAATAACACATATGTAAGTACAGTAACTTTATTTAATAATAATAATTTAAAAGTTATATACAGTGAATATGACAATAAACTACAAAACGGCACTGCACTGTAAATTATAGTGTCTACATTACTGGAACAGTTCTATTGCATTGCTTGTTCGTATAGTGATCAATCATAGTTTTTTGCCTACGTTTTGAAGCTCGTTTGCTGGCTGCCCGATCTTAAGTCGTTTCATTGTTAAAAGTTCTGCACGGGACTTTAACAATATACAGTACTTTATGTTTACAATATATGAACATAATGTTCATATCTTTATGTTTGAAAATCCGAGCAAATCGATAATTCGGAGTACCCCTTATCCCAATTAGTTCTGATTATTGACTTTCTACTTTATATCACATGGAATCGCTTGTCTACGCTATTAAATATAGATTATAGCGACAGGAAAATTCTTTTGTGTATTTTTTAAAAATTTAATAAAAATTGTTTAGGATAAATTGGATTTTCGGATAAACACGATTCGGATAAACGAGTTTTTAGTGTACCACGTATTGTGCACGAGTGGTCAAAGAAATTTTTAAAGGTGGACAGTACCACAACAACAACACTGATAACCATAAAACACTATACGAACCTGGAAATTCTGTTAGGAGAAAGTTTGTTAGTTTTAAGTTGTTTTCATGGGGACAGTGTTGCGGTTTCCACATTCTGCCTGTCAAAATGTAGTGGCAATGAGAGCTTTTGAGTTTTTTTCAGAATCTTCTGAAGATGTAAGGTAAGTGAATATAGTATAGGGCCTTATTATTATTGTTTGAACAATTACAGAGTAACGGTTACTTCCTCTTGTAATTATATATGATTTAATATGTAATATCTTTCTTACCTGGTCTTTATAGGCAGAAAGCTGGAAGTACCTCTGCATCGGTGACGAATCAGGAGCAATGTAAAGTAACGTACCGCCGGTTTTACTGCGATACGACACCCTTATATCATTGAAAGGTATCGACTGATCGCCTTTAACTAACGTGTAATGTAATCTCGACGATGTTCCATTGAGTGTGATGTTCGCTACACACTCGTAACCGTGGATCAGATTACGGCACTCGCTACCAATTGGGCAGTCCTTTAGATGACAAAACTCCATCTCTTCACACTGTTTGCCTTTATGACCAATTTTACAATTGCACCTGTACCGATAAAGTAAAATAAGATTCACAAAATAAGAATTCACTTCCCCTGCTTATACAGTGTTATATAGAATAATATAGATTAATAATGGCTTCTTTAATGACAAAATGCAGTATTTATTATACAAAATATATTATTAATACAAATCATTGAAAATTTGCAGAATATCAGCCATCTCTGTATGTATTGTTTGTTGATTTTGAGAGGGTTTTTGACTCTGTTGACAGGAAGAAAATATGGAGGGCCATGGAAAGGTTTGGAATTCCACAGAAGATTGTACGACTTGTACAGGCAATGTACGATGGATATACTTATCAAGTAGAGCATAGGGGGAAGCTGTACCAACCTTTTGCTGTTAACTCGGGAGTAAGACAAGGGTGTCTTCCGTCCCCTATCTTGTTTCTCATAATGCTGGATGGCATGTTGCAAGAGGCAACAAATAGAAAACAGGGGGATTCAGTGCGACTTAAATAGCCGTTTGGAGGAAATGGATTATGCGGCTTTTTGTAGAAAGCCTATGAGATATGGAAATTAAATTGAACGATCTGAAAATAGAAGCCAAACTAGTAGGGTTAAAGGTGAATAACAAAAAACGAAGGAAATGCGTATTAACCATAGAAATAATTCTGATTTGATACTAGACAGAAGAGTTATAGAAAGGGTAGAGGAATTTTGCTATCTGGGTAGTATGGTTAGTCAGGATGGAGGTGTTCTTAGGCATGTGATAAGTCATATAAATAAAGCAAAAGGAGCTTTTGCACAGTTACGACCAGTATGGAGATCACCCCATACAAGCAGGAAAACAAAACTAAGAATATTTTACTCAAATGTCAAATCGGTGTTGCTGTATGGATGTGAGACCAGGAAAGTGAGAAAGGACATCACCACAAGGTTACAGACTTTCAAAAAACCGTTGTCTGAGGTACATAATGAGAATTTGGTGGCCCAAGACCATCTCAAACAGAGATCTATGGGAGGCCACAAGTCAGAGTCCCATCCAACTGCAGATAAAGAGATGAAAATGGAGGTAGATCGGTCACACCCTGAGAAGAGCATCAGAAAACATCACTAGACAGGCACTGAATTGGAACCCACAAGGTAGCTGCAGACGTGAAGACCGAGGAACACCTAAAAGAGGACTATGGAAAGGGAGCTGGCTGGTGTCAACAAGACATGGAGGGAGGTGAAGGCACTGGCAATGGACAGAACATGCTGGAGAAATTTTGTCAAGGCCCTATGTTCCACCTAGGAATTTAAGGACTTAAGTCAAGTAAGCCATTAATACAAATCAAACATTAAGATTGTAACGTTTATTACAATTTATATAACACACAAAACAAGAATATATTACTTTACTTACCCCGTTGACTACGATCTTTTTACGTACTTACCTTAAACACAGAAAATTCCACAGTCTCAAGGTCGCCAATACAATTTGAGGATGAAATGTATAAACCTTTTACACTCTTCCCAGATTAATTTAGATAATAATTTAAATCCCTTATATAAAAAACTCTCAGATTCGTTTAGGCAAGCCCTCAGTACAGAAGATAGGTTATGGTTTACAGGCGTAATAATTACACTTAACACATGGTTATTGTAGCACAGAAATCTGATTTTATTTTCTTTGTATGTATTATGAGAAAGTTTTCTGTTCTTTGACACCAAATTTAATTCATAATCAACTATGTTAAACGAAAACCATATGTAATTTAATTAAACAATAAACTAATTAAAGATGATTATCAAACACAAATAAAAATCTAATTCGCAAACCAGTATTTTTCTCTTTCTCTTTATACTCTCACACAATCTCTCACTCTCTATTTCTCTTTTTATTGTGCTCTCGTTTTGTTATTGGTTATTTGTTACTTTACTTCACTTTTGGCCAATTAAATTGTTTTTGCATGGTACTTATCTGCACGTGGTCCCAGATGTTGCGCACTATGTCGGTCGAGCCCTTTTCACTGAACTACCACAATACTCGTTTTAAAAAACTGTTCACTGTTGTTAATTTGACAACTGTCTAATGCTGTATTACATTTCAATACTCTCTTTGGTAGACCTACTGTAACATTTTCGGCCTACCAAAAAATGCCCGAGGCCACTACTATATTGTAACTTCATTAATTTATGACCAATATTATAATATCTTACTCTTACCTTTTGGGTTCGGATCCAGGGTCGTTCAGACGAAACCAGCTACAGAAAGGATTATTTGGATTTGATCTGTGCAATAATTTCGTTAACCCATTTTCTACTGTCTAAAATACATACTTATTTTATTTATCGAAAATCACACACTTCTTTACTTTCTACAAATGACAGGGTTTTTGTTAAACTTTATTTGAAACTACTATGATAATTAACATTACTAAGTACCTATAAGAAAATTGAAAATGAACCAGTATATAACCACACACACACACACACACACACACACACTCTTTCTCTTTTCGTTAATATTTAAACAAACTCCCCTCTATTAGAGATCTCTGTTCCTTATTGAGGTATCTATGAAAGCAAATTTTATAATATAGTAATTAAAGGTGGTACTCATCCTGATAATAGTTTCACTCCAATGCACACCCGTATTATTCACATGTAATAACCGTGACACAAGTTCACTAGCTGACTGATTTCTGAATTCTCTCGCACTCACGCCACTGTTGGTACTGATTTTACGGTTTTTATTTCATGGTTCTTACTGATTTACTGATTAACATCTCACGTTCTAAAAGATGATCAAGTCGGCCGACATAACTTTTTGCTCTTAGATGTTGTCGTAGGCTGGCCGTGCTATATTATTTACGTACTTTTCTATAAATGTTTTCACACATTGTTAGATAGGCCGAATTTGTTTTAACGGCCTATCTTGCACCCGAGGCCACCGTTTAATTTTAAACCACAAACTTTACTGTCTGATGCTGCTTACTACTGTTCACTCTCTGATGGCAGACTGCAGACTGTGATTCACAAAGAGCCTGCTGCTGGGCGGTTACGCAATACGTCTGGGCAATTGTTTAGGCTAATAATGTGCATTGCTGGTTACTGGGGCTCCCCACAGGTGAAAGTTAACAATTTTAAAGATTGACTGAATTGTTATAAAATTAAAACTTGGACTGCATACAATTCTGTACCGTTACAATACCCCCCCCCCAATAAGAGGTTGAAGGCCGAGGCGTTCAAACTCTTATTGCCTAAACCCTAAGAGGATCAGTGAGGACATGGCGCCGCAACCCCCCTGAGCACTCTACTAAAATCATGGGTTCTTACCCCCCTAGTCTGGCGACTACGGCAGCACCCATCCGATCTTACGGGACTTCTCTACTCGAGATCCCACCACCATAAGCTCGGACCGATACCCACCACAGTATCGCCTGACTCTAGAACATTCAATTAAAATTTAATAAACGGCCTTCCATCACTCCATATCCCACAACTGATTTGTTTCCTCTTAGCCATAAAGGCTTATTCTTTACAAAGTACTGGTTCTTTTGTTTACAAAGTACTGGCTTTAGTTTAAAACAATAATATAAACTTACAGTCTACTAAATATTTTAATCATTATGTTTTTTATCAATTAGTATTTAATTTATAATTCCAGTTTGAATTCGAATGAAAATAAAGTTTAAGTTCATTATTACAAGTTCATTATTAAAATCATCTTTTCAATTAAATTTCATTTAATTTAATTCATATTGTTTTAATTAACAATTTCAAAATTAATTACATTTTTCAAAATGATCCGGCATAAAATATTACCTGCAGTATTCAAAAAATTTACCTTCCTTTCTTCAAAGCTGGTATTTCTTTTTATTTCATAATAGAATTTTCCTACTGGCAATGATTCAGCAGACTACAACATTTTTGTTATTGTCAACTCAGCTTCAACACCTCTGGCTGTAAACATTAGTCAAAACATACAACACACCTGTTTACATCAACAGTTGTCTGCAAGACTTGTGTTATAAACACCGTTATAAACACTCACATAGTCTAAACATTCTGCTTACCTCACCTCTCATACCTGTACTTTTCTATAAATCTTTTAGTTAACATATTTGTCTCTTAAAATTTTTATTCCAATTCAGATCAGATATAATTTTAATTCACCACAACTACTTTAATAGCATTTTACTAAAAACATTTTAACTTTAGTTATATTATTTAAAACACTTTGAATATAAATACACAATACAAAATAGGCTTCATTATTACCTCTTGTTAATTATTTTAGTAGAATAAGATATTATTATTAATTATTATACCTTTCCCTCTCATTACAAACATAAGTTACACATAAGCTATAATATACATTGCAACAAGATACTTTTAACACAATACATTTAACATTAACACATTTATTTATTTACACATTTTCATCATATCCAATTATTATTTGCCGTGCTTCAATATCTAATTCAGCCAAATCATTACCATATATTAAAGTATTTAAAATGTCCATACACTGCTTTCAACCTCCATCATCGTATAATAGTCTTATTTTTGTATAACACTTGTCAATTTTGGTGATACACAGCATACGGCTGTTTTTTGTTTTACAACCATAAGAACTTATTTTTTCCATTGTACCAAAATAATAATCTATAGGGTTACCCCCCAAAATTATCTTATCATAAATCAAGTCGACATCAGTATTTTGTATAAAGTCTCCGTCAGTGTTTTTTGTTATTACCATTACATCATTATCATATTCCTCAAAATAATTATCAAACTCTATGTTAACAGGTAAATCAATTTGCTCCTCTCTCTCCATGCATAAATTCTGTACTAGTATTTCATAATCTCTATTCAACTTAAATATTTCGGTTTTTCTTTCTTTAATTCTCTCATCACAATATTTCTCCCAACATTTCACATTCTCATTCCATACAGAGGGTAACACAACATTATTACAACATCTGGCTTTACCAGATACACAAGAATAATTCAAAGACCTTTTGTCTTTTACAAAAACTAAGGAGGAACCTTTGTCCTCCAACAATACTAGTGAAGCATTTTCTTCACCCACAACTACATCACGGGAACATTCTACCCTCTGTACACTCTCTTCATTTAAACTGTCTTCACACTCTCTCTCATTCTCATTGGCATTTACTAACAACACTTCATTATCAACGTTACACTTATTTATTTTACTTTCAAATTATCTTTCATCTCTTGAATTTGCTCATGGACTTGTATTTTGACTGTCTCTGACACTTGTTTGTTTACATTAATGATATGATTATTGAATTGTTCATTTACTGATCCTATCACTTGTTCTCTGAATGTGTTAAAGCATTCATCCATCTCATTTAAACGTTTATTAATATTGTCTTCTAACTTAACACTCTGTTGTTTCATGTCACATAAACGCTTATCAAATTTTTTGTCAATATTATTTATGTCTCCCTTTAACTCATGGAACTTAACATCACTTACATCAAAACGACTATTGATTACTTGAAATTGTTTCTGCAAAAACTCATTACCTCATTGTCGAATTGGCTATTAGATTTTGTAACGTGTCAAAAATGGGGTATTTTATTTTATTTCAGTTTTCGGGGTTTCATAAAAAATATTGTGCAAGTTTTAGTCCCATTGTGACAGAACACGTGGTGAATAGAACAGTTGTGTAACAAAACAGCAACGCAATATTACGTTGCGAAATCAGTTGAGGTATGTAGCCACCCTCGATTTCCACGAACTCTGCTTATGTGTGGTCATGCGCCTGTACGCATGACACAGGTATACGCGCGGGTGGGACGCGAAGCAAATCAACCGACGCTGTCGAAAATGGCGGAGAAACGAAGTTTTTGTGAGACCTACAATCCTAGCTGCAGGATATGCAAATTAACGACCACCTCTTTAGTGACGTCAGACCAGAAGTGCCTGAATATCGTCGGCACACACTACTGAAAAGACCACTATATATCATGCACGTGGTTGCTCAACCGCAACAAATCAACTATGAACGTCGACGAGATCCGTTAGCAGTGGACCTCAACTTCCTCCCGCTCGCAAGCGAAGCTAGCCCAATTCGTCTCTGATCGTGTCGGCCGACACAGAGCCAAGCGGGCTCTACTAAATTTTTATCAGTCTTTTAATCTCAAAAGTGAAATAACAGAAAAAATCATGTGACCGCAGAAGGGTACGCAAGTAGACACTAACAAGTTTTATTTCGGACACCTCAGTAAATACCAAAAGTGAGAAACAAGCGCTCGAGTGATCACCACGTGCTACGGTCGGGAAGGGTATCTTTTAAAATGTGTTACGGGTTTTTTTTTAAATAATGCAGGTATGGATGAGAGAATGAGCAAAGCTGGGCTCTGTCTGTTTATGTTTCATGTGTATGTGTAACTTAGAATAAGGTAAGCATTTTATTATATAAGTAGTAAGGTTAAGAACATGTCTCAAGAAAATTTTATTTAAAGATCAAGTTAAAAAATGAACAACAATTAATTCGATACAAAGTAATGACGAAAAAATAAAGTAAAATAATTTCTCTTCCAAAAATGTATTGTGTAAATCATTCACACAACCTTGAAAATTACGCTTGTATCCTAACGTTCGTATGACGCAACCTTGGACCCGAGAACACCGATTGACGGTAAGTGGAAGTTTTTCAAATTTTGTTTGGTATTTTAATTTTCTAGTTAATTCGTAACTCAACATTTGGCGCCACGGAACAGGAACGAATTTAATAAATTGATGAAATTCCATACCTACAAATAAAATACAAGCGCAATTTAGAGGTTAAGTGAAAATACGTAAAGTTACGTAAAATAAGTAAAAAATACTTGTTCAGATAATAAATAAGTTACATATTTAAAAGTATAACAATGGAAAATACAAAGAATGAAGTCGATTTGTCATCGAATAGAGAAAGCAAAAATAATAACGATGAAGTCAGCTTCACTGACAATAAAACAGAAAATCAGTCGACACCAGTCCCGATTAAAAAATCTGAGGATCAAGATATGATGAAAATGATCCAATTTCTTTGTACCAGTTTCAATAAATTTGATGTAAAGTTAGATGAACAAATTAAATTAAGCAATGACTTTGACACCAAATTAGAAGTACAAAATAATAAAATTAATGAGTTGAAATATGAGATCCAAGAAATGCATAAATGTTTTGAAAATAATAATGAAACAATAAAAACTAGTTTGAGTAAATTAGAGCAGAGTAGTGAGCGAATGGGAATAGTTGTAATAAATCCAGATAAAGATAATACGAATGAAAATTATAAGGACAAAGAGTTAACAAATGATAATGATAATGTTGAAAATAGTGAGAATAATAATATTGAGAATAGTAATGTATTTGAAGAGTTAGTATCAGAAAGTGATACGGTGAAAATAAATAATGAAAGTACTGATGAGTTTGTAGAATGTGATAATGAAATGTTAATGTGTGTGTATGAGTTAGAGAGAGAGAGAGAGAGAGAGAGAGAGAGAGAGGAAAGATAGTATAGTGGCAGAATGGGGACAGGGGGTAAATTTTCCCCTTATTATTTATGATGATGATTTAATGTGTTCACAAGTATTGTTTAAGAAGGGCAAGAGTCCCGTATTGGTAGAAGATTTGAAGTGGTTATTTTTGTTGTATAATTTTGTACCCTCTGTCTGGAGTAATATTGAGAGTGTGATATGGCATTATGATGAGAGAGATTTCAACAGAGAATTGTATGTGGAGAAAGTAACAGAATTGTACGAATTGAATAGAGAGTATGATGATTGGAAAATAAGGTTAGAAGTGTGTCTAAGTAATAATGAGTTAATTGATGATACAAAAGTAAATAACCCGATAATGAATATAATTACTGATGGAGACTTAACAAAAGTACTTAACGTTGACCTGTTTTATGATTATTTTGGTGAAAGGAATGAATTTGGTTTTTATGGTTACAACACACAAAACAGTAATTTGTGGGGTAATAAAATTGAACAATGTTATATAAAACCAAGATTAATCTGGGACGATGGAGGGTAGGCTATAAAACAATAAAAGACAATTATAAACGTTTTTGTTTTATGGGTTTGGACCTGGCGGATTTGGACAATGAAGTGTGAAAAACGGAACAGTTAAGAACAAAAGTTTGTAAATAAAAATGTAGTAAATTTATGTGTGTGTATTGTAGAATGTTAAGTAAACAAGTGTGTGTAAGTGTTGCAATAATAATATTAATAGTTGCAATTTAAATAAATATCAGAATCAATTTTGAAGACAGTAACTGATGAGTTGTAATTGTTTTGATAGCTAGGTAATGTGTATTTTCAGTAATTAATTTAATTAAAACAATTTGATATGTTTTAAATATTTGGATTGATTATTTAAATGCTAATTAATTAATTTTTTTAATGAATTCAATTTATTTTTATGAGATTTGTGAATTTGGTAATTAAATGATAAATTGTTTGATTTAAACTAACATTTGTGTTAAATGTTTCAGAGGTGAGGTGAAGTATTGGGGTGTATGGTGAATATGTTTTGTGTATGTCATTTTAAATGGACTGTAAGTATAGAACTTTTACAGTACGAATCAAGTATAATAAAAAGTGTTTACAGGTGCAATTTAGATGAAGTGATTTTAATTCAGTAATGAGATGATTTGAAATAATTGTGTTAAATAAAAATGATAATTAAAAAATTTAATAATAACTGAAAGGTGATATATATAATAATTATTAATAAATTTGAAAATTTTAAGAAAATTCAAGGGTAGAAAGTGATGAATGATTTGAATGTTGATGGATAAATGGGTAATGAAAATGTTACGATAGAATGTATACAAAATTTTTTAATTATTTAGTTAGTAAGGTGCTATTGCGGGGGTGGCCTGTGCCCTCGTAGATAGTGAAATGGGTTGGGGGTAACAGAGAGTGTTACCTCCATCGGAGGCGAAAATGGCGAAAATGTGTGACACACCTTTTTCGTGCAAATTCAATTTGTACACTGGTAGACGCTCGTGTCGCACATACTAATAACGAAGTAGAACAGGCAATGAAATAAAATTAGATTTCCCCGACTTTTCGGGCGATTATTGCCTTACCAGCACTAATCGTGGATTTGGCTAGCGGTTAGCTATGGTCATATCAAGTCCCTTGACCATAGCTGACTTGAAATTGGTATATAATAGAAATTAAATGGGGGGTGAAATTAGGGGAAATACAGGAACTATGGAACAGCGGCTACCACTCTGTTCGAGTAGGAACAGCAAGGCCAGGTGGTAGACCCGTTTTAAGGGCGTTTAAATATAATCAAAGATATGTTGATATCAAAAAATGTTAAAATATAACTGCCGAAGCAAAGACATGGAGATGTCAGATTACTCCAAAATATGCAGTCTTTGTGGAAGCGAAAAGGCGCTACAGTCTTACATAACTTGCAATAGAGTGTGTGGATGGGAGGTGGCTCAGAGGAGCCACGAATTTAAATTTTATGTCATAAAAATTGCTAACTCTAATTTTGGTCTAATAAAAATGCTTGTGTTCTGTTTAAATAACTAGATGCTCATACATTCAATATAAGGTGTTCATTCTATGTTTAAATGTAATATTTTATGGTAGTAGGTTAGATATAAGAGTTGATAGAAAGTATATGTTTTATATAATTTGTGTATTTTTTAAACTAAGCAAATAACTAAACCGACTGGCAGGCGGTTAACATAAATTACTAGAGTCAGAGAAAGGGGAAACAAGGCTGTTAGAAGTAAGTATTGATAAGCATATGCATTTAATATAATCTGCACAAGTTTTGAAAGGTGTCTTCACTTTACTAAGGATATCATCTGATCAGTAATAAAATGTCACTGTTATATTGGTTGTAAATGTTCCAGGTAATTAATGTTTAATATAATGTTTCAATGTATTACAGATGCTATTTAAAGTAATGAGAAAAGTAATTTGATAAAGTGAGAAATAAAGTAATAATTTGTGAAAGCTAATAAAAGATAGTTTTAGGGTGATGAATATTTTGTGGGACATATAGATCAGTCCAAGTCAAAGTTAAAGGGGTGGTAGAGAGAAAAATATGGTTTTGAGTTAATGTATGTTATAGAGTTTTGAGAAGTATTGATGTTGACACAGTAGTTATGGAGAATATATGTAGAGTATTGAGTGATAATTACGGTGCTATCACCGCAATCGTCGAACCGTATCGTTTGGATTGAGTATTGATGTTTATAATTGATGATGTTATTTTGTTGTAGTTGAAGTGAGGTAATTAGAGTGAGATTTTGGGGATGGCAATTTTGTAATAGGGGTAGTGTAATGTGGGAGTCCGCAACAACATAAGGGTTGGGACGGGAAGGTACTGATTTAGTGGGAAGGGGTCGCCTTAGGTAGAATCCAGGGACCAGATTAATGGAAATGAGTTTTTTTTGGGGGGGGAAACACGTATCCTAAGTACAAAGGGTTAGAGTATTTTTTTTTATATATAGAGAGAAGGTGGCAATTTGAGTTTAATGATAAGTTGGGGTTTAGAGATTGTTGGATAGATATTTTGATAGAGATGGGTGTCCTGATAGTTGAAGTTATTAGTGGTTAGAGTCAGAGAGGTAAAGAGGATATATGTATAAATGTCAAGTGGTAAATTAAATTGTTATAAATAATTTAAATCACCCCAAAGTAATGTAGAATGAGGTTGTTAAATAAAGGAAGAGATTTGTAATAAGAAAATATAAAATTTTTGTGGAAACCAGTGACAATTTTTTTGATGGAATTTGGAAACAAAAAATTAGAAAGTGTTTATTTTGAATAATTTAAATGTCAATTTGATTATGATTTATAATAATATTTTGTTATTTTAAATGTTTTATTTTATTATGTTTTGTGTTTCAAGTTAGAATGTTACAGATGTTAAATGTATTTTCAGATAGAACTTGTACATGACGTATGTGGGTCAAGGTTTTTGAACTTGACCTAGTTTTAATCAGCTGATAGTGAGGTCATATAAGTTAATAGTAAGGAAGTTAATTCAACTTTTGTTTTTGTCAATTTAAACAAATTTTAAATAATTTCCGTATGAAAAGAAAATATTTTAAGAAATTTAAATTTTTTTTTGAATTTTAAAAATTTTGTGGAAAATATTTTTTTTTTGAAAAAAAAAAAATTTTATTTCTTGATTTTTCGCCTGCCAGATAATGAATTTTTTAAATTTTGATTTTTTTATCATTTGTGTATTAACCATGTTTATTTTGTTGAATTGTTTTATGGAATGGTATTGTTAGACTCTAGGTGTAATCACATGTTAGGTTAAGGATGTTCTTAATTGTAAGAAATGTTTAAATTGATTTATTTTAAATAACAGAAAAAAAAAACAATGAAGAGAATAATTTAAAATATATACAAAATTTGTGATTCGTTTTACATGGAAACAACCAGCGAGTTGTAAATTAAACAGATTTTTAAGGGATTTTTCAATTTATAATATGTAATGTGAGTGTGTGTGAGCCCAGTATCTGCTAAAGGCAGCCCAGCTTGCATATAAGGGGAAACATATCGACTGAGGATCTGGCATAATCTAAGCCAGGGATTGAGGGTTTTCAGGGTAGCATGATAGAAGGCGAGGTGCGCCGTGGTGCGTGTCTGTTCGATTTTTCGGTGTTGGGATCTCTTACAGGGAAGTCCAGTGATCTCGTTCAGATGCGTCCATAGTTGCCAAGCCAGGGGGGTCGTTTACCCATGCAGAGTAAGAACAAAGGGGGTTGTTGGCACCAGTTCCTCACCGGTCCTCTTAGGGGTTTTATCAATGAGATTTCTTCTGTTTTGGACAGAAGACTTCTCATTGAGGCGGTATTGTAACGTGTCAAAAATGGGGTATTTTATTTTATTTCAGTTTTCGGGGTTTCATAAAAAATATTGTGCAAGTTTTAGTCCCATTGTGACAGAATACGTGGTGAATAGAACAGTTGTGTAACAAAACAGCAACGCAATATTACGTTGCAAAATCAGTTGAGGTATGTAGCCACCCTCGATTTCCACGAACACTGCTTATGTGTGGTCATGCGCCTGTACGCATGATACAGGTATACGCGCGGGTGGGACGCGAAGCAAATCAACCGACGCTGTCGAAAATGGCGGAGAAACGAAGTTTTTGTGAGACCTACAATCCTAGCTGCAGGATATGCAAATTAAGGACCACCTCTTTAGTGACGTCAGACCAGAAGTGCCTGAATATCGTTGGCACACACTACTGAAAAGACCACTATATATCATGCACGTGGTTGCTCAACTATGAACGTCGACGAGATCCGTTAGCAGTGGACCTCAACTTCCTCCCGCTCGCAAGCGAAGCTAGCCCAGTTCGTCTCTGATCGTGTCGGCCAACACAGAGCCAAGCGGGCTCTACTAAATTTTTATCAGTCTTTTAATCTCAAAAGTGAAATAACAGAAAAAATCATGTGACCGCAGAAGGGTACGCAAGTAGACACTAACAAGTTTTATTTCGGACACCTCAGTAAATACCAAAAGTGAGAAACAAGCGCTCGAGTGATCGCCACGTGCTACGGTCGGGAAGGGTATCTTTTAAAATGTGTTAAGGGTTTTTTTTTTAAATAATGCAGGTATGGATGAGAGAATGAGCAAAGCTGGGCTCTGTCTGTTTATGTTTCATGTGTATGTGTAACTTAGAATAAGGTCAGCATTTTATTGTATAAGTAGTAAGGCTAAGAACATGTCTCAAGAAAATTTTATTTAAAGACCAAGTTAAAAAATGAACAACAATTAATTCGATACAAAGTAATGACGAAAAAATAAAGTAAAATAATTTCTCTTCCAAAAATGTATTGTGTAAATCATTCACACAACCTTGAAAATTACGCTTGTATCCTAACGTTCGTATGACGCAACCTTGGACCCGAGAACACCGATTGACGGTAAGTGGAAGTTTTTCAAATTTTGTTTGGTATTTTAATTTTCTAGTTAATTCATAACTTAACAATTTTGTTGAGGTTGGGGTTAATTGAACCCCAGAGTCCTCTGTAACTATTGTTTATTACGTATTATTCACGTGTAATAACCGTGACACAAGTTCACTAGTTCAGTGTTCCGCAACCGGTGTTCCGCGGCACAATAGTGTGCCGTCACAAGGTGAAACGTGTGACGCGAACTTTTACCTATTATTGTAATAAATTAATTGTCGATTTTAAGTAAGAAGGTGCTTGTTTATTCTTTAATACATGTTGATAACTGTTATATTTTCATAGAAATTAAATGTAATTTATTTACTCAATATTGTTGTTATAGTTTGCTTAGCTTATCTTAAGTTATTTGTATTCTCGCCTGAAATATTGGGCCGGTTTGATGGGTTACAGGCGACAAGCTTTGTGTTCACCCAAAGAAAGCCGCGTAAGACTTTTAGCAAGCCTTTTAGCGGCCCGCACCAATCATACAATAGAGTTTACATTCAAAACTCTAAACGTTCTAAACTCTATTCAAGAGAGTTCTTTGTAACACCGTATCTTTTGTGTACGGCTGGCTGTACATGCTTTTAACTAAAATTGCGGGGATTAGCAAAAATTTTCCTCTCTTTTATTATTTTATTGCCTTGTTTTGATATTTGTGCCCGTTTGTCGGCGCTTCTTAAACTTTATTGCTCTTTTCCTTCACCAAAGGACCCACACATTGTCAGACGACAATTACAGTATTTCAGTTCAGTTCTATCACAGCTGTGCTCTGCAGTAGTGCGAATATTGTGATTGCTACACCAGTCTTACTATTTTCTATTACAGTGTTATTAAACTATTTTTTTTTCGATATGGGTAAGTTCCTTGTACGGAGTGGTCCGTCCTCGAGTGCAAGTAGTGAAACCATCGAGCCCGAAAAAAAGAAACAGAAAGTAGTTCACCGGCAATATAGTGATAATTATTTATCTTACGGGTTTTTTTGGTGTGGTGACAAAACATGCCCAATCCCCGAGTGTGTTGTGTGTGGTGAAAAACTCAGTAATGCTGCTATGGTTCCCAGTAAAGTGAAACGACATTTGTCAACAAAACATTCCTCTCTGTTAAGTAAAGGTGTGAATTATTTTCGTCGGTTGTTGGAACAAAATAAAAGACAAGTGACGCTCATGACTATGTCGGTACGTGTTTCGCAAAAAGTACAGGAAGCTAGCTATAAGGTAGCCGAACTTATCGTAATGGCCAAAAAACCATACACAATAGCAGAAACGTTGTTAATGCCCGCGTGTAAAGAAATGGAAAAAATAGTCCTGGGTTTAGAAGCTGGTACTGAAATTTCAAAAATTCCTCTCTCTGCTGACACAATCAGCCGCTGAGTTAGTGACATGTCCAGTGACATCGAAGACATTGTGAAGGAGAAAATAAAGAGCAGTCGAAAGTTCTCACTTCAGATCGACGAGTCCACCGATATTGGCAGTCACGCACAACTTCTTTCCTACGTAAGGTATGTTGATGGGGATGTAATTGCAACTAATTTCTTTTTTTGCAAAGAACTACCCGAGCGAGCAACCGGTGAAGAAATATTTCATACAACTAATGAATATGTGGTCCGTAATGAATTAACATGGGAGGATTGCGTTAGTGTTTGTACAGACGGAGCCGCTTCTATTACAGGCCGAATGAAAGGATTCATGGGTAAAGTATGCGAAGTAAATCCTAACTTACGAACCGACCATTCACCGCGAAGCCATTGTTGCTAAGTCTTTGCCATCTCCTCTGAAAATTGTGATGGACGAAGTAGTAAAAGTCGTGAACTTCATCAAATCGCGGCCCCTAAATATGCGGCTTTTTAATGTTTTGTGTCAAGAAATGGGATCAGAGCACACTACACTTCTGCTACATACAGAAGTACGATGGTTATCTCGAGGTAAAGTGTTAACGCGAATGTTTGAACTTAAAGAGGAGGTACTTGCATTTTTGACTATTGAGGGGCATGAGTATGCGGATTTATTTGCAGATGATGAATGGGTATCTAAGTTGGCATATCTTTCCGATATTTTCTATCGTACACTTGAATGAACTAAACAGAAAAATCCAAGGTAGAAACGAAAATATTCTGACTAGTATGGATAAGATTCAAGGATTTATTAATAAGTTAAATTTGTGGATACAGACAATTGAAAATGGATCGTGTGACATGTTCCCAACTGTATGGCCCCTTGCTGACGATAATAAGGTGTTGATGGACTTAATTAAAGAACATTTAGTACTCTTGCAGCAGAATTTCAAAAAATATTTTGGAGAGAGTGTTGAAGATTTTGACTGGGTTCGTGATCCATTCATTATGGATTCGAAACATCTTCCGAATAATTTAGGCTTACAAGAGGAACTGGCAGATTTGAAAGCAGACAGAACATTGAAATTAAAATTTTTCGAAGTGCCTTTGGAAACATTTTGGTTGTCAATAAGCAGTGAATGTGTTATTACCATTTTCAACTACATATTTGTGTGAACTGGGCTTCTCGACGTTGACTGAAATTAAAACATCAAAGAGAGAGAGACTCAAATCCATCGATGAAGAAATGAGGCTTGCTTTGTCAATGATTCCGCCACGAATCAGCCGTCTGTGCAGCTAAGCAGGCTCAAGTATCACATTGAAGGTATGAGTAGTTATTTACTTTAAAATTCGTATTTTCTACAGTGAATTAAAGTTAATAAATGCGTGAGTCTATTCCTGTTTTATAATAATAATAATAATAATAATAATAATAACAATAATGATGATAATAATAATAATAAAAATTGATTACATAACGATGTAATATTTTGTAATTATATTAAGATTCATATGATTTTGAGGGGACAGACATTTTGGTGTGCCGTGTTGAGTCTGGGGTGTGCCGTGAGTAAAAAAAGGTTGCGGAACACTGCACTAGCTGACCGATTTCTGAATTCTCTCGCACTCACGCCACTGTTGGTACTGATTTTACGGTTTTTATTTCATGGTTCTTACTGATTTACTGATTAACATCTCACGTTCTAAAAGATGATCAAGTCGGCCGACATAACTTTTTGCACTTAGATGTTGTCGTAGGCTGGCCGCGCTATATTATTTACGTACTTTTATATAAATGTTTTCACACATTGTTAGATAGGCCGAATTTGTTTTAATGGCCTATCTTGCACCCGAGGCCACCGTTTAATTTTAAACCACAAACTTTACTGTCTGATGCTGCTTACTACTGTTCACTCTCTAATGGCAGACTGCAGACTGTGATTCACAAAGAGCTTGCTGCTGGGCGGTTACGCAATACGTCTGGGCAATTGTTTAGGCTAACAATGTGCATTGCTGGTTACTGGGACTCCCCACAGGTGAAAGTTAACAATTTTAAAGATTGACTGAATTGTTATAAAATTAAAACTTGGACTGCATACAATTCTGTACCGTTACAATATTACGTCCTTATGATCTGCTGGCGAGTACGAGACTGGGGCGAGATATTGGTGTGGCGTGGGTACGCTGATTCACTTTTTCTGCCTTTGGAACTGGTTTTAGGTGGTTCCCCTACTTGCGTCTTGCCCTGGATGCTGAATATTTCCGGCATTGTTCGTCAACAGGAAACTCTCGGCGTAGTTAGAAACATGTGGAGTTTTTGCGACTCACAGGTCACGTGATGGTAATTAGCAAAATCCTCGCCTTATAAGGCTGTCAAATTCCCCTACTTCGGTGTTGAGTTGCTGTTGAATATTGTGTCGTAAGCCACATGCTTTTTCTATTTTCTATGATTCACCAGCTACGGATTATATGCCCCCTCCTTACACACTTCCGACAAGATATACGTTACTTTATTAATAGAAAATTATTACATACAATGGTTATGCCCATTTTGTCCCGTTACAAGATAACGTTTCTACAAACACTTAATAACAATGGTTTCTATGGAAGGGAGAAGTCTTTTATTACAGAAATTGGATAAATATAAAAACTAATAATACAATCGATAAAAGAGATATACCTGAAATCGTTCCATGTAACTTCACATGTACCTCCATGCAAACACGGCTCGCTTCGGCAAGAATCGTCTGACACAACGCCTTGTAGAACAGCAGATGTATCTAATTCAACAATGCCCACTGGAGGCGGTAATTCTAAGTCTTTTACATCCAAGGGGAAAAACTGAACCACCATTATACGGGAGCCGTTGCTTATCTGAAATGAAACATCACACTGATGCATATGGAATATTTATAAAACATCACACGTACACACTCATGCTGTTAAATTGAATACATCAAAATATGACATTTCCAATTGAAGGAAATCCACAAAATCTGAAACTGAAAACTTCAACTTATCAATTAACTATCATGATATATTATTTTTAAACAATAAAATATACGAGGGCTATCCAGAAAGTAAGTTCCGATAGGCTAGTAAAGGAAACTAAGAATATATTTACAAAACATTTTTATTGCTATTTGAAGTACACACCTTAAACTACTTTTCCATACAGTTTTCGCCATTTTTGAAACAATTTTCATAGCGAGGCACCAGGTGTTGTATACCTTCATCGTAGAAATTTCCTGCCTGTGATTTGAACCATGTATTAACAGCTTGTTTGACATCCTTGGCAACAATGAGGGATTTCTAATGCTTGAAAAGGTGATATTCGCTTGGTGTGAGGTCTGGGTTGTAAGGCAGATGATTAAATTGTTGCCAGCCTAACTTTGTGAGGAGATGTTTCGTTGCAGCAGCAGTGTGTGTGTAGTGCCATGATTCATTGGAATGTCTCAGGTAAGCATCCTACATCGCTTAATCTGGATAGGACTCAGCAAAAAAGCCGTATCCATCTTGGTACTATTGAACTGCTCTGCTTCTTCTCCATAAATATCGAAAATCAGATGGTGAATTTCAATTGTATTCTTGACCTTTCGCATGCAAGAACCGAATCACATACTTACTTTTACATGTAGCAGGCGTCTTGAATTTCTTCAACATTATAAACACGTCCAACGAAGGTTACTAAGTGCACAGTTGTTTACAAATTGTGTTTTTGGCTTTCCAACGAATCAACAAATTGGCTGCACATGCACAACAGCATGACGGCATAGAAACAGCGGCAATATTTAAAAACAGAATTTACTTTCTGGATAACCCTCGTATCTTAAGTTAAAAGATTAAAATTAAAGGAAGAAGACTGAACAGGTGGTGTGATGCTGTTACGATAGATTTAAAAGACAAGGATGTCAGAACACAAACAGTAACACTAAAAACAGAGCATTTACAGTATTCTGTATTTAAAGTGTGTGTGTGTGTGTGTGTGTGTGTGTGTGTGTGTGTGTGTGTGTGTGTGAGAGAGAGAGAGAGAGAGAGAGAGAGAGAGAGAGAGAGAGAGAGAGAGAGAGAGAGAGAGAGAGAGAGAGAGCATAATCATTAAAGAACGGATTAAAATATTAATACACTGTACAATATAGTATAATAGTACAATATATGATTGTATGTACATATATAGAACAACATATATGATTTGTTGCCTGTTTCAGGCATGGATTGTCCAGGGGTTTATTAGAACTAGATGCAGTGTCAAAAGAGAAGAAGGTCTTCAGAGAACAAAAATTTCTGGTAAGAGTAGTTCTTGAGAATTCTGGGTGAAGACTTGCAGCATCACTTGAAGGCTAAACAATACATAATCTTGTGTAAAGTTACAAACAATTTTAAATAATTTATACTGCCAGACTCTTACTTACCTTGCGATGTTTCTCTCGTAGCTCACCTTTTCATACACTATCAGAAGTTTAGGGCCGCCAACATATTTTTTAAGTTAAAATATGTAAAACTTTAGTACTCTTCTCATTAATTAACCCTTTAATAATTTCAAAGCAATCTAACTCCCCTTAATCAGAAGACTCCCAGTGTCGTGAGACGAATTTGTGTGGACACAGAAATATAGGAGAAGGTTAACGGTGAAATTAATTATTCTAACAGTGTTGTGCTGACTAAATCAATGATTTTGTTTTATTAAAATAAAAACATACTTCTCTTTTACTAACATTACTTTCAACTACACAAACTCTGCACTTTCTTTTAACACGCTATTCCCTTTTTATAACATTAAAATCACAAATCTGAGATTACAATGGCTTAATTAATATCAACATTATAAATGGTTAATTACTATAAAACTATTCTAGACCAACCAGTACAGTACTTTTAATATTTTTGTATTCTCATACGCACACCCACTTTCATTCACATTATATTTTTTAAAATTCCCCTTTTTATTAATAGAGCTCTTTCTTTTCTACCGTCGGTTAATTCTCGAGTGAGTTAATTTAAAATAGTTACTTTCCTGTTTTGCGCATTACTGCTGTGGCCGTCTTCACGTGGTTGCAACACTACCGTTAGTTCGCTTTTGTTCACTTTATGTCCGAAATCTTGGTAAAGCTGTTTAGCTCTTTGATGTATATTACTTTTGTTCACATTTTTATTTCTGTCTTACGTCAATTCACTTTTTATTTGTCGGCCGACTTCAAAATTTTGCTCGAACACTGATATAGAGAACCGTGCGGTTCGAAGGATCTTAGTCGACTGGCGTCTCAAAAAAATGGCTAAGCGTCTCTCCGCGTTCACCTGCCTCGTTACTCCACAGGAAGCAGGTCTCATTGTAGATTTGATTGGTTCATTCTATTAGTGGAAAAGGTCTCGTCTTTACCACGTGGTGCATTTTGGGTTCAAGTCTATATATTTTGTCCCATAACCTTTCTCGTCCTCTGAGCACATGTCGAATTTTACGTCACAAAAGGCGACACACGTGCGCTCGTACGCATGAATACGCATACGCATGAATACGCACCCTACTGACAATAAACATTCTTGTACCATGCTGTGCCTTCCACGGAGCTATAGTCAGTGACCAAAAATACACTCTGAGTGAATAAAAAGATTACCTCAAAGGTTGTCTACAGATGGTTAACATGAAATTCTTTAAATTATAAACCCCCTTTCTTTTGCCACGTTACACTTGTTACTCAAAAAGAGATTCGTTTTACAGATTAGATTGATGACAGACAACAGTTAACTTATAGGTATGTTAACTGCTAACCTTTAGACAGTAGTCACTAGTTCAGCTGGTCCATCTATAAGGTCTGGAGATCCCACCTTGAGATCTTATGATTTTGTAATGTTACATTTTATTAAGCTTAATGCAAAAACAGATTTTCGTGGGTTAGAAATAATACCAGACCAAATGGAACTTTTGTACATGACTTTGGCCTGGGAAATTCATAATTATTTGGCAGGTGTATGTGCCCAAAAGTCAGTTCTCACGTTCAAAGAGGTTCGCGTCAGCCATAAAATGTCATGCACCCGCTGATTTTCTCACAAGAGAGCTGGAAAAAAAACAGTTATAGCGTGGGTTCAGAGTAATGCTAAGCCTCACGTGCAGGGAGTCGCCTTACAACTATCAAACAGTGCCAACGTTAAAAGTACAGCAATGTAGGCCTATGTTATCGCATTGTGTTAATCAAAATTATAACAGTGAACATTAGATATTCCCAGGATCTTTTCTCAGTAAAAGTTTACACAAAGATTTAATAATTTGTAGTGCGGAATTAGAATCAGTGACGTAAACAAAGAAATTAAACATGAGTACGTACGAAAAATCATACCGTGTGAGTGACATTGGAGACACAGCACTGGAGACACTACTGGATGCAGACAAATAACAACAACTGAAAACATTAAACCAAAAAAGAATATGTTATAATGGAGTGTGGGCCATAGCATGGGTGTGAGAGCGAGAGAGTGAGTGAAAAAAGGGGTGGGAGAAGTAAGAGAAAATAGTTTAAAGTACTGATTTGCTTGGCTTTGTTAAAAAATAAGTTTTAAATTAAAACTTTTAATTCACAATAAGAAGCAGTAATTATGATAACTGTAGTTACAACATAAAAAAGGATACAAAATTAAATAAATAAGTAAAACCATAAGATGAAAAACATTTACGTAAGAGAAAAATGAGAAAGTTTAGATAGAAGTAATTGGGTTATAATTACACAATTGCAGACGAACATATCAAACTTGCGTTTTAAATTCAATTATTTGCTATAATTGGGATAATAATAATACATTTAGTTTGATTTATTTGCTAAACCTAAACATTCACTTGAGTTTTAATTGAAAGAAATGTTTAAATTTATATGTTCTTCCAATAAAAATGTATATTAATATGAACATGAGTTAAGTTATTTTTAAAGTAACCTTGCCTTAACCTAAACTTTGCTCACTGAGTTCGTCTCACGAATTTGGAACTTCTGTTAAGGAAAAGTTTATTTTTATTTTTAAGTTGTTTTCATGGGGACAATGTCTTGGTTTCCACATTCTGCCTGTAAAAATATGGTGGGGACACAAGGGCTTTTGGAATTTTTAGGAATCTTCTGATAAGGTAAGTGATAGTATTGGGCCCTCCTTCTTATTTGTACAATTAGAATTTTGGGTTCCCTAATAATGGCTCTCAGAATACAAAGTCCCTAGACAGCTCTGGCAGTCCCCAAAATACAATATATTTGGTTCGGGAGTTCTGAGTATAAAGGTTCACAATCTAGAAACTACTAGGGAATTTCTCACCTACTGGGCCCTTCTAAGTTAGTTTGCAAAGTTAGTTTGTATTCCTGGAACTCTCTAGAAATGGTTTCTGGGAAGAGGATTGGAACCTGTCCCACTCAGTGATAAAGGTAATCTGATATTGGCAAAATCTATGCAGAAATGCAAAAGTTACATTACATACCTGAACATCTTGTATGACTCCCTTAAAACTTGGAACTGGGGCATTATCCGTGTTCAACTGTCTGGTGTATCGTGGAGATGGTGAAGGCATTCCTCCTAAATATAGCACCTGAAGATCCAACTGACCTGTAGCACTTATTGTCTTACGGAAATATTCAGTACCATTGATCTTCACTTGTACTAATGTAACATTTCTTGTAACCTGTGAACATGGAATACGTCTATTAATCAACTGTGAAATTGTGCATGTGTGTACACACATAATATTTTTTACACCTTTTGTCTGAAGTCGATGTCAATATATTAAAAATTATGTTTAATAGCAACCGAACATGGCCTAGCGCCGACATAATGATGTTTAATAAGCAACCGACCATGGCCTAACAGACCGGTTTTTAAATGTAATTTTGAATATTATTATATATAACCACCAAAATCAGTAAATTTTTTTTATTTTTATAAATAAGGCCTTTTCGAAATTATTATAAAATAGTTATTGAAATAGTTGGTCATTTTCGAATATAGTCTGCTGATTCATCAATTTGTTATATTTTTTATGTAGGTATATATATATATATATATATAATTTTTCTAACTGTATAATATCATTTTTATTATTATTTACTTCTATTATTTCCATATTGTTGTTTATATCTGTTATATTATGATTCATATCAATAAGGTGGTCTGCTATATTAGAGATTCCCATTTTATTATTATTAAAGGCTCTGATATAAAAAATATAACAAATTGATGAATCAGCAGACTATATTCGAAAATGACCAACTATTTCAATATATGACTTGCTTGGTTTCACCAAATAATGATGGCAGTGGAAGATTCAATATGAAGTGAAGTGAAATATAATGAACACAAATAACAACATTTTATAGAGTAAACTGATGATGAAATTATAATAATTTCGAAAAGGCCTTATTTATAAAAATAAAAAAAATTTACTGATTTTGGTGGTTATATATAATAATATTATAACAAATCAGTGGCATAATGTTTAACAAAATAATTCTGAATATATTTTTTACACCATTCAATTAAAAAGAATAATGCTGTTTGTTGCTTAATGTATATTAACAACCAATTTGTTGTTTATTTTTAAAACTAAATTTTCTTCACTTTTTAGCTACATGCTTAATCGCATGCTACAAAAGAACTACATTACCTGTATTAGATGGAAGTATCCATCATCCAGCTTTACTCCGCCAACAGTGTACGACTCTGGAGTACCATTAAACTGTATTCGAACTTGCAGTTCTCCACCTGCAAGCTGAGCAGCTATGAGTGTTTCTTCCGGGTATGGCACGGATTCTGGTAATGAACCCAAATAAAATATTCCTCCTGAACTCTGACGTGTCCGTATAAACATAGATATATCGACAATATTACGAACGGCTCTCCGCACTGCCTGATCTACTGTTACCGTCACAATGCTGGCTGATGCTGTCACATTTTCATGACCAAATGTTGCTGCTGTTAAATCTGAAACAAAGAATGCTCCCTTACTACAAAATGTATTTAATTTACACTTTTTATTTTTGTAAATGTAAGCATTGTTTTCTTTCATAAAGTTCCTCCAAAACTATTGGTGCATATATAATAATCTCTGTTTGCAACATTTGTTCAAAAACATTAGTTTTTATTCTGCTATCCCCAATGGGAAAATCTGATTATTGACGGAAAATAGAAAATAAACTGATGGAAAGAGTTGGAAGAACATTTAAAAATTTTAAAACAACAAAAAATATTAATAAAACTTAATAAGATTATGTTTACTGAAATTATCTCCTCAATCATAACATTAAAGCATTCAAGGCAAGAACCATCTTCAGTAAACGCCAAACGTTTTGACTGCAGCTGCAGCAGTCATCCTCAGTGGGATTTCTGTTCTGCTCCTCTAGCGAACAGAATGGTCATTTAGTCACCTTCCTTTGCTTATTACTAATGTTGATATCGTTGTTTCGTTTCTTCCAGATGTAACTTTTGTCTTATTTGTATTTATCTTCATATTCTGTGTTTTTAACTCTTTCTCATGCAGCTCTAGATCCCTTTGTAGTTTATTTCATCTGGAAGCAGTTACTAAGTAGTCACGAGCTGAGTCATACTGTGTTAATCCAACTGATCTTACTTTGTAGTACCCTGGTAAGGTAACAAATCTTTCAGACTGTCTCATGATGTTATTCACAAGCAGATTTTTTTCAGTTTGATACATCTGAGACTTCAACTTTTCCATATTTCCTTCTGCAAGATTCTTAAACCCATATAATTTCTAAAAAAAATATAACTGTACAGTCTGAAAAATAAATTTTCTTGATAGTTCGAATACAGTTTAAACAATTTTCACCCTACAATTTATGTTTCTAAAAAAAAAATGTAGCGACACGCTTGGCTATACTCAGTTACTTTCAGCAGCATACATGTGTCATTAAGTTCTTAAAATGATAATAATTGTACTCAGTAAAATGATTAAGAGAAATTATAAACAACAACTTACTGTATTGACAAGTATGGCCCAGATAAGGACGTTCACACGTACAGCTGAAGTCACGCCACAAGTCTGTACAATGCCCTCCGCTGTGGCACGGATTTGGATCACATTTTGGTTCACGTGGACATCCAACTTCTACACCCTCTAACAATATAGGACGACCTTCATAACTTTCTGGTATTACCTGTAACACATACTTCTTTATACCATTTCTGTTCTTAGTTCAATGCTGATGTAAACAAACCTATGTGGCAAATCTGAAACGCTATTGGTCAGGGGGGTTGACAGACACTGTTTACATAGTAATATATTACGCGCATGTGTAGAATGTCTGTTTAGTCATGTGAGAGTTATCTTACCATTTAAATTGGGGCACGTAGTTTTAAGACTTCGTCCTTATCACCACATTCTGAATCCTATTGAATTAATACAGAGCCTGTTGAAAAAATATGTTGCCCGTCACGACATAACATACACAATCTGCCTGATATAAAACAACTGATAGAGAAGGAGGTAAATGAAACAACAGTGGACAAGCGGCATCATTGTATCAAGCATGTAATCAAGGAAGAAGAAAGCTCTGGAAACTGGCCCATATTACTGACATTTTTGCAAACAGTCTTATCATTAATAATGCTGACTCAAGTGATGATACAAGTTCTCACATGGATATGAAAGGCACTGAATTACTCTTTGACAGCAACTGATAATATACAGTACACTGGTAAATATAATTATCACAGCTTCTATTTTCATTTTAAATAAACATTACTTTTTTGTTTTTTTGCTATTTTCAAACTGGTATTATAAAATATTGCATTGTCGGTGTGACAGTCACACAAATTTTACTTTGGTCAGGGCAAATTATTAAAAGTTACATGCATTTATACAGTATCAATATAATATAATATGTACCCTGTCTGTACTCCTTCTCTCAGAGTGAGATGCCTCTAATTCAAGCCGCAAGTAGCGTTTCAGATGTGCCATGCCTGTCAGGATTAAGCTAAGAACAGAAATAGAATACTTATATGACTGGTCCTCTTGTATCAATGAAGTAAATAAGATACAAGTCTCAACTTAGATACTGTCATTAGTAAGTAGTAAAAAAAATCTATAAAACATGCCACTTTGTAATAATATAGAGGAAATACTAATCACATTTCTTGGAAATAAACATTAACAACTGTATAAGTTTTATTTAACCAGTAACTACATTACAGTCATGATTTATTCTTTAAATTAAAATTATAACAATTACAGTAGTAACTGTTTATAACAACCTCTAATGGACCACTAAAAATCAAATACTACAACCAGTGGTCAGTAAAAGCAATCATAATCACTTCAAACTTTTCATATTTTTTATTTTTATTTTTTGTACTATTTTTTCTTGATTTTACTGAAAAATAATGAAATGTGAATAATAACAACATTATTGATGTCCATAGGCGTGTGCAGGACTTCAGTAGTGGTGGTGCCAAGAATGGCTTCCGGGGGGGGGGGGGTCTGGGGTCCTCCCCCGGAAGATTTTTGAAAATTTATTGCTTAAAAACGTGTTTTAATGCTATCTGGAGGCCATAAAAAACATTTTGAAAAGCGAGGTTTTTTGAGGGCCTTCAAATAAATTTTTACTTTTTTAAGGGACTCAACTCTGCATTTACCAGACCGATCAAAAGTTGACAACACACACATGTTTAACAAAGTAGCTTTAGAAATATCAATTTAGACGAATTCTGTCTTTTAATGAATGATCTAGTTAGCCTATTTGGTTAATTTGTATAACAAAACGGAAACAACTTTGATTTTTAGAATATATGTTTATATCCAATGTACAATATTAGTGAAGAAAAAAACAGAATTGAAAAATTGATTAATTTGTACTGTAGACAAATAAAGCTGCAACAGGTTCAAGTTTAGTATTTAATAGTTAGTAGTGTCCAGAACAAAATATAAAAGTAAGGAAATATTTTACATTACATTACAGGGTCATCCGACGGTCGAATGCAACACTGTTTTTGAAGTTGTCAATTACATCACATATTCTTGCGTTAGCAGCCAGTTCTTGTTCCACAAACGGAATCATCAAGTTTTCCAAACGATCTTGACACATCGTAGATCTGAGCTTGGATTTTATGATACTCAGCTTTGAGAAGGTTCTTTCACTTGTACAGCTAGTTACAGGCATCGTGGAAAATGTATTAATAACAGCACTAAAGTTTTCAAAGGTTGAACTTCGCTGGAACTTCGATAACCAGTTAATCCAGTCCGGAACACTTTTAGGCGGAAAGTTTGAATCAGTTTCTCCACTCTTCTTTGATTTCAACAGCTTAAATTCTGCCTCTAGTTCTGCAGCATTGACATTGAATTGTTTTGCGAGAATTTCGAAGTCCTTATTTTCACACTTGTAACAATCATTAAGATTCAATCCCATCAGTTTCCCTGTGGCAGAGATAACGTTTTTTGTTTCTTGAGCAAATCGAGAATTTAGATTTTCTACAAGGCGGTCCAAAACATGATTGTAAGTGAACAGTTTCAATTCCTCTTTTTTTGTGTCTGCGTAGAAAGCAGAAGAAGGGCAACTAGTGCCTTCTAAGAGGACTGATACTTTCCTTTTCCGAACATTACGGATTTGAACATCTAATGTACTACACATTTCCTTTCTTTTGATAAAAATATCCTCAAACTCTTCTTCACTATTTCTCATTTCTACTAAAGCAAGAGCTAGGCTTTCAACATCTTCAACTGCTTGGCAAAAGTCTATTTTAAGACTTTGCAGAGCTTTGCTCACTTTCACCATAAGCTGAAGTACGGGATGCACAATTTGCAAAGACGTAATAAAATTAAAAGATTTTACTTGTAGCAAAATACCTTTACCTTGGGCCCGAACTTTTGAATCGGAAGTAGATTCCGTACACTCTTCAATGGCTTTTACAATTTCGTTTAATTGAACATAAATAACAAACACCGCTTCTGAACGGCAGGTCCATATAGTGTCTGAAAGGGATTTTAGAGTCTTTAGTTTCATTGTAGTTTGTTTGACAATATCCTCAAAGACTGCGTGCCTCTTTGGACTACCTTCGATTAAGTTAAAAACTAGCTGGACTATTCCAAAGAAGTCGAAAATAATTGGATTTTCCTTGTGACTTGTGGAGGCACTTACCAAGGCAAGGTTCAAACAATGTGCGTAGTAGTGCACGTACATTATGGATGGATTGACTTCTTTACATCTGGCCTGTACTCCGGTAAATTCACCGGCCATTGCCAAAACCCTGTCAAAACACACACAAACTACATCTCTCCACAGCACACCTACTTCAGACAGCACATAGTTTATTGCCTTAAATATGCTTTCCGCATCAGTAGACTTCAATCGCTGTAAGGACACCAATCTCTCGACAGGATATGCATTTCCTTTCGGTATGTAGCGAAACACGACTGCTAATTGCTCGTGATGGCTCACGTCGGATGTTTCATCGCCAATAACTACAAAGGGCTGTCCCTTGATTTCATCACTTATAGTTTTCAGTATCACAGCTCTAAGTGACGATAAGATGTCATTTTGAATGAGGTTGCTAAGATAAGTACAGTTCTTAGGAGCATTTTTTAAGTAGTTTTGAAAAAAAGGGTCATATTTTTGCAAGATAGCAACAATTTCCAGGAAAAGACCTTTCTCTGTACTATCCTCGCTCTCGTCATGTCCCCTAAGAGGTTTTCCATCTTTAGCCAACAAACGGACAATATCGAAAAGCCGCGACATGTACTCACGATTTTGTAGGCGTTTTTTCTCCTTCTCTTTTAGTTCAGCTTCCTTAGCATCATCCAACATTACATCAACTGGTTTGCTAGTAACATAATTTTCCCAGCCAACCATACTCGATACATGGCATCTACTTTTTTTCATGGGCTCTGAACATTTCATTAGCTTTATGCCAAAAACTAAACCCTGTTGTTGTAAACGCATTTTCAACTAACCCAGGAAGTGAACTGTCATTTAAAACAAAACAACGACAGGCAAAACAATAAGCAGCATCTTTTGCCACGCTGTACTCCAGCCATTTGTAATTTTCGAACCATTTGGGTTTAAACGATCTTTACCTAGAATGTTTCCCCTTACCAACTTCTTTTGTAGGGTAGTTTGAAATTCGTGGTTGGTATGGTCCACGAGAAATCCTAGCTGACTTTTCTTGCCTGTTCTTTAGCAAGTCTTGACAAGGATCATCGAGCTCAGCTGCTCTCTTCACTGGCTCACCGACATCATCCTTTTTTTTATCATCATCATTATAAATAATTTCCGAACTGGGACCAGCAACAGCATCTGAAAAGGGAACATACACTTAGGCTTAGGCCTATTTTTATCGCTTTAAATTATACTATGCTGTACAATTTACTATAGCCTACAAATCTCTTTCCCTCTTGACGCTTCGTAATATGTGGATGGCCATTTATTGTAAATATAAACAAAATTGCATGTTAGGGGCACGTGAGTAATAGTGTACAATATATTGTACACTCACATACAAAAAAGTTAGTAAATTTAATTTTAATTTTGGATTAATTTAGCAAAAACAAAATTAATAATAGAAATATTTAAGCAAAAGAAGAAAGTAACACATTACAAGACAGACATGGCTGTAAGAAGTACAGGGTGGGGCGTGGGAACTTCCTTTTTTGAAAATGAAATAAAAAACTGTACACATTTCAAAACTTTTTATTCTTATTTTTCACCTGTCACACAACATGAGAGATTTGATTTTACACTGTTTTAAAAAGAATATCTTTTAATTGTCGCCCTCCATTGTCAATACACTGATTTAGTCGAATTCAGAAGTTTTGGTCCACTCTTTCAAGCATGTGGACTGGTATATACGCAATTTCGGCTCGGATGTTGTTCTGTAGGTGTTCCAGGGTGTGTGGACGATCGTTATAAACCAGGGATTTGAGATAACCCCACAGGAAATAATCACAGGGGGCTAAATCAGGCGAACGCGCATGCCAGTTTACGTCCCCTCTCAGGGAGATCAGCTGCCCGGGGAAGGCTTCTCTCAAACAATCCATTGAAACCCTGGCTGTGGCCCCATCTTGCTGAAACCACACATTATCCAGTTCCATTGCTTCGAGAGCAGGCAAAAAAACTCTTGGATCATTGTCAAATAACGGTATGAATTGATGGAAACAGCACCACCGTTTTCTTGAAAAAAGTAAGGGACAATGATCCCTACTCTTGAAATTGCACACCATACTGTGACACGATCTGAATGAAGGGGCCTTTCGTGAAGTTCCCTGGGATTTGTTTCACTCCAGTACCGCACATTCTGTTTGTTAACACAGCCCACATAACTTCACCACGCCATTGTAAAAAAAGGAAGTTCCCACGCCCCACCCTGTATATTACAAAATATAGTGAAAATAACTTACCGGTTTGTGGTTGAGTGTCCAAATCCTTGGTAGGCTCGGGTTTTTTAATCAGCCATTTATACATCATAAAAATAAGCTTATTCAACAATTAAATAACATAATGAACAGTACTGTCTTGTGTCCAAACTGAACGCCACTGGCCGACTGAGTCTCTCGTCTCAGTCTGACTGGCACCAGCACCGCGATACCTGGCGCCGCCACCCTGGCGCTGAGTAAGGCCTAAAAACACGGCAACGATGGCAACTACACTATTCATGCAGCCGCTTCCCGACGTAACGGCCGACGCCAGATTATGTGACAAAAGCTATACGAAATTGAAGTTCATTAGATTCATATATTTATTGGTTTAATAGGAGTGCTGTCACGGAAATTATGCAGTTTCTACGTAAAAACATATTCTGCACGTAAAAAAAAAACAAAAACAAAAAAATTCTCAATCTAGTGGTGGTGCCACGGCACCGGTGGCACCTTCGTTGGACACGCCTATGTTGATGTCAAATAAAATAAATAATAATAATGTATATTAATAAACTTAGGCATTATTCAACGGTCATTCACCCGGAAGCGCTTTATGCAGCTGAGTGTCTGACTCTGAACAAGAAAATGATGATGGGGGGGGGGGGAGTCACAGAAAGGAAAATATTAAGAAAGATCTTGTAATTAATAAAAGATGGAGAACAGTACAGAAGATGCCACAATAATGAGCTGTACAAGCATGTTGAGAAAATCACAGACATAATTAGAAAAAGATTTACTTTCTATGGACATGTTCACAGAATGAATCCTGACAGACTAACAGTGAAGCTTTTTAAGTATTTCAGAAAGCTCAAAATGTCCAAAACGTGGTTAAAAGAAACAGAAAAAGATATAGAAGAACTCCAGATCACTCAAGAAGACACTGAAGAATGCTTGCCACTCAAAAAGAAATTTAAAAATGCCCAAGGTTTTCAGGAAAAACCGAAGAAGAGGACAGGTGCCTTCTGGACTGACGAAAGGAGGGAGAGACAACGATCAAGATTGAAGGAGATATGGGAGAGGAGGAAGAGAGAGGTGAAGAAGGGAGGAACCAGTTGAACCACGCGTAATCCACAGTCGCTCATACATAAAAAAAAAAGAAAATGTAAATTAATGATAATATGTCGATCATAAGACAGGAGAGTTTTCAGTAAATTTACGCTGTTTGAATGAAAAACGTGCACTCTCTTTTTCTATACATTTTTATATACAGAGATATCAACACTTTTTTAAGCATACTGACTGACTGAACACTGTGACTGTCACATGACTCATAAAAAATTATAGTGCAATGTGAATATACAAAGACCGACCATCCTTTGTTGTGTTTGTGTTCTGCTTTTCAATATTTTAACCTGAACACAATTTTAATGCTTTACTTACCCACTGCCCGTTAATAAAAACGTCTTGCGTACAACCAACAAAAGACGGAGGACCGTGTGTTAATCTGCTGAGGTATGGTTTTGTACCGCCCAAATATGTCGTGGGAAAACTAGTATGAGAAGCGTTGGCACCTTCGTTAAGATTTATCGGATATATTGTTTGTTCTTCATTGGCGGCAAGAACCAAGTGCGACGCATTAATGGCAACAAAAACCTGTACAATAACATACAATTACTATCACTACCAGCAACTTCCTTATTTTCTAATGACTAAGCACTATACTAATATACTGATCTAAAGTATTAGAAACATATAGATCTAAAAACACTTGAAATAACTGGACACTAGTAAAAGCCGTAACTGGAGACTGGTAGCAGCAAATAACGAAGTTTTACAAGCAAACTAATAAATTAAATCTTAAAAGAGGAAGAAAACAATAAAAATCAAACAATTCTGGTATAGTATTGTTAACAAGAAGAAAGACGCATCATGCTGACAATGGTGAGGGAGTGAATCCTTTAGAGATTAGATGAAGACATGATGGGAGATTCAAGTGACTGAGAATATAAAAATATGAGAAGAACACTATAGAAAGAACAAATGTACGATTCAGGAGGATAGAAATATTAGAGAAACCATCAAACAAGAGAGTTCAGTGACCCACTAGAAGAAATGGAAGAAGACAAAAAAAGTAAGAAATTTGAGTATAATTTCAAACAGGAATACATAATCAAGTAGTGTTGTGTAAAAAAAAACTGTACTATGTCTGCTGATGGATTCAAAGAAGGTGAATTTGAAATTCTAGAAGGTAAATTAGTTCTCAGTACTGGATAGACATGGTTGAATATATCGTGGGGTTACTTGTAAATCTATCCAAGTTCATTCAAGGAAAACTGTAATTAAATATTTTTCAAGTGCACTGATAAATCATAAAACTGATTTTCAAGGTTAATTTTTATTATTAATAGAGCTTTTTTATTGATTACATAGCTGTTAAAAAATAAAAAGAAAAGGAGAAATGCATAAAAAATGTTTTTGAAACATCTTGGAACATCATTAAAATTTGGACACGAGTAGTTTTAGGAATGGGTAGTTTTACCTCTAGCCCCTCTAACTTCTTGTTTCATTAACAATCTTACTTCACACATGTAAAAGGGAGACACTTTGTCGTGTTTACTTGCTGAACTGCTACTTGTCATGTTCCAGACAAACACGTCATGTCAGCAAGTAAACATGACAAAGTTAGAATTACAGAGACTGCTAATTAAAATAACAAGATGAAAAAAGGGAGACAGATTTAGTCAAAAATATTTTTCACACCATCTTCTCACTATTCATTCAGTTTATATTTACTACGCAATAAGAAGTTTTTATTTACAATGGTTAATGTTTTATTGCAGTTCTGTCATTATAAACTGTACAGACATAAACGTGTCAAAGACAGATTAAACAAGTGTAAATAAATAAAGCACAAATTATTGTTATGAAATCAAGATATCTAGTGGATGTTGCTCGTTGTTTAAAGCCTGAATAGGCCCATGTTGGGAGATTTTGGCCCATTTACGATCTGAAAATAAAGTTATCATACAACATTAAATAATAACGACAATAACACCACAACATCCTAGCAACCATTTACAGGCTGAAACCAAACACAACATACTGAAGTTTGGTTACTATTTTTTTTTTTTTATAGCCTTAGCTATCAAATGGAGTATGTCAAGTGAAACTGTAACATTGAAGATATTTTGAAGTCAAGAGAATTATTGAAACTGTGGAGCTATTGTACAGGAATTTTATGAAAAAAAAAATGGAAATAATAAAAATTGATTCAAAATTGGAATTTTAAATAGAACAAAAAAGATACTTTACACACTTGTGAGATTTTTAAAAGAGGAATAGATCAAATGATATAATATTAAAATATAAAACTTAACACGTACTAAAATTCCCATATATAAAGTCAACTGTCCTTGTAATGATATAACATAAAATGCAGAGAGGTAACACAAATAAAACAAAAATAATCTAAAAATATCAAATCTATTAATGATATATAATTTATAATCACTTAAAATTAAATTACTCAAAAGAAAAACTTAAAATTATTCTATTCAGTAAACAAAATCAAAATAACCAAAAATGTATTTACAGTTTGATACATAAATTCTGTATTTCAATTTGTTAGGCACATTCCTCTAAACAATTTGTTGATCTAAATAAATTCATTCAGGGGTCACTGATCGAGTGATTTATTTGAAATAAATGATCATTCATTTAGAATAATCAAGCTCCACCTTTTTTGGGTATATAAAGTTTCCAGATATTTGAACAACATTAAAAAATTGATATTCTTTGTAACTTTTTCAGACACACTCCACATACAATACAAACTGATGTACGTTTAACTGGATAGATTGCCTGTGAAAACTGTGGACAGGCATTTTTTTCTCTCAGAGTACATTGCCTGCGTTTTCTGCGGGCATGTCTATTTGAGCATGTAGAAATTTAATTACGTAAAAAGCGAGCTGCGTGACATCTCACATGAAAAAAATACAGATCACAGCACTTTTCATGTTACTTTATGCAAATAGGAATCATATGTTTTTACAGCCTTTCCATGAACTCAGCTGTTCTTTGTGCACATGTAGTACAGAGTCTAAGGATCATTATTTGACCAAACATGAAATTACTGAGTTATTATATAATCAATCTGGTTTCAAAATTGATGATCATAATTACGTTACTACTGAATTGGATTAGTGTTTTATTTTGACTGAAATAACCTTACCTCCAAAAAGTCTGTTTATTTTGTTGATTATTTTGA
Source organism: Magicicada septendecula (assembly GCA_034769895.1). Classification (NCBI taxonomy): domain Eukaryota; kingdom Metazoa; phylum Arthropoda; class Insecta; order Hemiptera; family Cicadidae; genus Magicicada; species Magicicada septendecula. The sequence continues at coordinate 863,340,055 of CM068368.1, forward strand.
CATATTTTATCTACATATTATTTTGTAAATTATAATTTATCAACTTGTTTACTTCATGAATAGTGATTTTTTATTTGTTGGTAATGGGGGTTTTTTCCATTTTATATTCCAAACAACAAAGATGTGACAACATGTTTCAAAAAATTTAATTATAAGGGAAATTTTATTGTTAAAATTTTCTGTAGAAAAGTGTAAAGTTATTATTAATAAATTTCTTTTTTATATTTGTCTGATTATTAGTTTAGACAGGACTTGATTTCAGGGGGAACGCGCCGAAACAGCATTCCACCTCTTGGATCCAAAAATAAATTATCGAAATAAGATACATGAAAAGAAAAATGGAAACTTTTTTAAAATGTCCGAACACCGAAACCATCATTAGAGTTTGATTGAGGCTCTGGGATGATGCCATCATGAGTGACATGTTTTAGATTTTTTGCGGCTAACCTGACGATGAAGCTTTTTAGGAATATCAGTAAACTTTATAACCTTTATAGATACAAGTTTATACGTATGTTACATATTTTATAAGGCTTTAACAATGTAGACCTCCTTTGTAATAACCTGATGTAAACTTATAAGCTAATATAAAATATACGTATATTTGTATCTGTACAACTTTTGAATTGATGCGTTCCGGCACCTATAATTTTAGAAATCAACCACTGAGTTTAGATATAATGTATAATTCTTTTTAATTAAATTTTATGCAACATTTATAAATGCTAACTGACACAAAACTTTTTTTGTACGTAAGAAATGTATTTTTTGAAATTAAAAGAAAACTATTTACAATTATAATATTGTATAGTTGTTTATGTCAATTTAAAAAGAAAGAATTGAATTTTTACAAGATATAAGTTTATGAATATAAATATATATTATATATAAATATAAATAAATTTATACTTTATAAATATATATATAAGTTTTCGTAAATGACAACTAGTGATCACAGAAAAAATTATGAAATACATGAAAAATCTTGCATAATCTAAAAAAATACAACTAAAAAAACTTGTGAATCCAGTGTTAATATATTACCAAACACAAATGTAAATCGTGAACTGTTTTCACTCAGTGAATCAATACTTAAGTACACTAATAATGGTTATAATTTTATGTCAAGTTTCAGGAAAAAAAAGCTGAAATCTTTTTTTTCACACTTAAATTAAAATAAAAAATTAAATAGTTGAACTTGTCTTACTTTTTGCCAGTTGCTATCATTTAACTGAGAACCAATAAACACACCTTCCCATTTGTTAAGAAGGCTTGAGTGTAGATTAAGTCTACCGTGTACTAATTCCAGGATGTAGAACGTGGAACCTTTACCGATAGCCAGTAGTCCATTTGGTAGCGTTGTCTTAAACCGAAAATGTATATCGTAACCCTCTTCGCGAGTTGTGTTCACCATTACATAGGAGGATCCACTAAGTGACATCGTAGTTGACTGAAACACACATTTGTACATACAACAATCTTTACACACACATGTATATTTTAAAACAAAATGGTTGGTTTAGAAGTCCACGAAATATTTAACTGATATAGAAAACATCATTTTACCCGCAACAATTCACAATGGTCCCAAAAATTGTAATCAAAACGAGTTTATAAGATATTTCTCTTTCTACCATTCTTGTGGCAGTTTTGGATATTTTGTCCTTTCCCTGTAATCCTTCGAAATTAAAAAACAAAATTAAAGTGTACCGGTATGAAATTTAAAGTGAATGTTTTAAAAATATTACTTTATGTGATCATTATACTCTTCATTATTTGGTATATATTTTACACATAGGCACAGTATTAATATATATAAAATATTCACACCTTGTTTAGTCTCCAGAATTCTCAATAACACTATCATAAACTTATACAAATCTGTGCCAACCATCACAATGGTGAGTTTTCCATTGACTTTTACAATAACATGATGGAATACATATTTTAAAGAAAAAATTAAGCATTTTTAGGTCGAATTGTGGTCAATTAAATGAACTGTTATGGGCTTAAGCCTCTTTTGGTGTAAACCATTTGTTATATACATACTCACACATTCAATGTGTAGCTTAGTGCGTGGGATGATACTATCACCCACACACAAATGTATTTAGACTGAACGGGATCCTCAGTAGTGTTCGGATGGTATTCGCAACAATCGACTCATCAGGAATCTTGAGCAATGTAGTCAGTGCACACAACAAAACATAGCAGTTTCAATATTATTATTATTATTATAATCATCATCATGTAAAGGTGTCTCCTTGTTACTACAACCACTTGTTTCTGATTCCATTGGAGATAACTCTCATATTTAATTCTTATCTTGACTTCTTTCTAAATGCAAGATTTTGTAATCACTTCACTCCCTCTTTCACTCAATAGTTCTAAATTTACTTCTGTTTCGATACAAACAGTTTTGTTAATTTTAATCATATCAGTTTTGTTAATTTTAATCATATCCATATCTCCACTGTGTTGAGACATGCCTTCTCTTGGCTTTCCAATATCCAATCCGCATTTCTATACAACAATGTACTCTGCACTAATCATTTAGCAGAAGCTTTCTACCTTATCTCTACACTTTGCCTCATCGATTATGCAACTCTGTTCAGAATTGTTACAGAAGAGTCCATTATTGATCACTGTCTTTGTATATCACAATCTGGCAAGAAAAGCTTAGAGGAGGGTTTCTCAGGTTATCTTCCAGGGGAAATCTTCTCACATAAGGGTGAATGTCAAGAGTGGTATACAGAATATGAAAACTTTGTTAAAAGCAAGACAAATAAAAGGGTGGACCAAGAATAGAGAAAGAATAAATTTTGTACGTGTGAGTGTGTGTATGACATGGTAACAAGGAAAGGATTAACTTTTCAATATTCTACATAAAACTGTTTAAAGTGATTACAAAATTATACAGCTCAATACAGTAAAACCTGACCTAACGGCCACTTTTCTGAGGAACGGACTTTATTTACCATAAGATCAACTGTAACAGTACATAAAGGCCCATTATCTTAATTATGGGGTTTGAGGATGTTTTATTGTATCAAAGTTGAATAAAGTATGGTTAGGTCCATTGTCCTTGTGTAGGAACAAACAACGCATATTCAGTAAGAGGAGCATAATTCCAAGGTCACCGGTGGACGGGTGAAACCAGGCAGAGATGATGGCGGTGTATGTGAAGACGAACTCTAAATAACAAATTCTTATTGGTTCACAAGGCTGTGTCGTCATTAATAAACGACAATGACGCAGAAACAAAAGCGTATGAAACAAGGCGTTGGCCGAGAGAACAAAAGACGGTGACGTCAAATACACTAATACGTACGCAAATTTTGTATGTACCCGTTCTCAGTTCCACACAGCGCATCAAAGGGTCAACAGCGATGTAGACAAATTACTATTCATCATCAAAATGTAACAGTGGAGTTTTAAAGACTCAAAACAACAAGTTATCATTATTTAAATATCAAATGTAAACTCAGTGCTAGCAAAACAAATAGACTAGAGACATGTGGCGACCACCTGCCATTCCAATACGTAAGATCTAACACCAGCGGCGGAGCTACCAGAGTCCACATATAGAGAAGTCAAAAGAATTACCATATTTTTATACTTAAATGAGCTCAATAAGAAATAAATCTAATAAAATGTATCTGTGAAAGTGTGTGTGTGAGTGAGAGCATGAGGGAGTGAACGAATGGCCATGACAATAGAATAAATGGAATATATTCCATTGGTTTGTGGAATATACAAACATTAAATTAATCACATGTTATTAGAGCTGCAGCTAGAAGCAAATTTAAAATAAGACCAAGCTTCACCGTAATGGAAAGCAATAATTAATAAATACAGCGTAAGAAAATGTAGACGCCATTTTGTTTTGTATTTGTATGTAACGCCATCTTTGGGTTATGATTCAGTATATAAATCTAATTCTGAAAACTAAAAACAAGTTGATTATGTTCAAATGGTAACCAGTGTTGTTATTTCGATTACCTCTATGTGTCTGAATCTCGCTGAGAGTGAACCCTGGCCCCTTAAAGAGGAAATTTATGTTGGGAATGAACCACGTGCTCATACCGAAAGTGTTATGGTAAGTACATGTATTTTACTCTATATCAGTAAATATATAAAATTAAATATGGGAGAAGATTGTGATACCACAATTGGCACCCGAACAGGGACTTTATATAAAATTATTTTATATAAAACAAGCCAGATTCAGAGACAAAGAGAGTGACGAAATAGTCCATAACCTAAAACACGAGAGGTTATGTAGGTTATATTGACAAAAGCATATCAAAGACAAGTGTAACCAAATAGTTATTTAAAAAAAAAAAAGCTTGTCAAAATGGCAGAAAATAATGAAAGCGTAGAGATGAACAACACAGATACAGAATCAATTATATTAAACGAAATAAGTGCCAATTCAACACCTAGAGCAATCGATAATAAGGTGTCATTAGAAGATTTATTTATATTAATTAAAAAACAAAATAATCAATTAAGAGAACAAATTGATAACAAATTTGACCAGCAGAATATTAAATTTGATGACAAATTTAATCAGCAGAATATTAAATTTAATGTAAAGTTTGACAGTTTTGATACCAAATTAAACGAATTAAAGAAACAAAGTAATTTGCGAAATGTAAAATTGAATCAATTAGATGAGAAATTTGAAGAATTAAAAAATGAAATGCACAAACGAAATTTTAATGTTGACAAGAGAATTAATGAGATAGAGTTAGAAAATAAGAGGGGAGTAGGCAAGTTAGAGATAAACAAAGACAAGGTAAGTAGGGGAGAGAATTGTAACAAAATAAATAAAAGTATGATATTAGAAAATGATAATGTAAACAGGGGTAGCGATAATGAAATTTTATGGGGAATAGAATATGATAATAATGGGATGATAGTGTGTTGTGAAGAGTTAAAGAGAATGCGTAAAGAGAGTATAATTGTAGGGGAATTGCAGGGGGTAGATTCTTCCCTTAATGATGGTGTATTTGGGTGATGTACATGTGTTTAGGAAGGACGAGAGTGCCTTCGATGTATATTTGGGAGACATATGGTCTACAAATAAAGTTGTCCCTGGTTTTATTAGTGCACTTCACAGGTGGTGCAATAGTTGTGAATTAGTGTCCCCTGCAAACGTAGAAAGAGAGAATGTAGCTTGGTGTGGTAGAGAGAGATATATTAAAAGAGAGAGATGTTTTAAAAGTGAGAGGTATTGGGAGAGAAAAAGAGAAATAGAAATTTTTAAGATAAGTAGAGATTATGAAGAATTTAGGGAAAGGTTAGGAGGAGAGATGATATATAATAAATATAGTAAGAACTTACCTTGTAATGAAACTGAAGTAGTAGGAGATAATGAGAATAATTGTAATGTGTCAAAATGGGGTAATTTCATTTATTACAGTTATAGGGTATTTGTATTTCATTTTTTGGGGTTTTGGGAAAAATATCGTGAAAGTTTTATTTTACATTGTAACAGACCACGTGGCAAGAAAACAGTGTGAAAACAAAGCAGCAAGACGCAGTAATCAGTTGCGAAACCAAGCAAAGAATTTGTACCACCCTCGAATTCTCAGAACTGTGCGCGAGTGTGACGGTGCACGCACTCAACGACTCAAGCATGCGCGCTGTTGGGACGCCGAAACAAACGACGCTGTAAAAAATGGCGCATAAACAGTTTGTAAAACCAACCAGCCAAGCTACAGGAAACGGAGCTAAGGACTGCCTCCGTGTTAATGACGTCAGTCTAGCAGCGCCTAATATCATCAGCCAACACTAGGAAAAAACACACTATGTGTTATATTCATAGCTAATAAGCCACAACAAATCAGCTATGAACGACAACGAAATCAGGTGGCGGTGAACGGCAGCTTCCTCCCGCCTCAACAGTCTATATTGGGCAGTCCATGAAAACCTCCTACGGGCATCAGACGTAGTTAGTGTGACTCGGTCCCGGTCGGTTGAACTTTCCAAAATGTGATCACTTCGAAATAATACCGTTTTAGTACCGACCGGGAGCCGCGGAATTAACGTAGTGGAACCAGTGTACAACTAGTGACGAACGACTGACAATGGAACTGAAATAACGGGCAACTAACCAAGTCGGTGAATGCACGTGTTCGGCCGGCAACGCGGTAGTGGACGGTTATATCGTAACAACAAAGGAATGTGTAAAATTTAATAAAAATAAGGGGTAAAGTATAAAATGGCATGTGTGTGTGAGTGATGCAGAATGGGCTACCTTAATTAGTACTCAAATATGAACGATAAATGTATATTTTATAAACTTGTGTTTTTCAGTGTCTGTGTTTAACTCATTAAATTTCTTTAGTTTACTATGAACATGTGTTAGCCTAAGTTATTTCGTCATTACCACTTTCTCATTTCTGTGTTGCCAAAATTCGTCTAACGTTCCGGAATCTTTCTGAATTATTAATTGGGTGTGGTCAGATAGCAAAATTGTCCTTTTTATTTAAGGTGGAGTATAAAGGTTTTCGATATTTTAGCCTATAAAAAATAATCGTGGCGACCCTGATCTTCTGAAAGAAATTTTAATACGGTAAGTAGTTGCAACTGAGTACAGGTAAGTTCTGGCAGTGTACTTTATTTATTAATATATTTCGGCTTCTTTTGTTATATCACAAATGGCGACCCTGCCAGGATTTTCGTTTAATTTTATTTATACGAGATAGACCTATTTTAATGCACAGAAAATAGGATGTGGTAATGACGAATTTATAAAAATGATTTAACACATACATTTTCATAACACAAACATAACCTACGTGCGTAATTATATACGACTGGCTAGCGGTTAGCTATGGTCATATCAAGTCCCTTGACCATAGCTGACTTGAAATTGGTATATAGTAGAAATTAAATGGGGGGTGAAATTTAGGGGAAATCCAGGCACTATGGAACAGCGGCTACCACTCTGTTCGAGTAGGAACAACAAGGCCAGGTGGTAGACCCGTTTAAGGGCGTTTAATTATAGACAAGAATATGCCGATATTCATAACGTTAAATGTAACTGCCGAAGCAAAGACACGGAGAGGTCAACCTACTCCAAAATATGCCGTCTTTGTGGAAGCGAGGAGGCGCCACAGCCTTACATAATTTGCAATAGAGTGTGTGGATGGGAGGTGACTCAGGTGAGTCACGAATTTAAATTCTATAACATAAAAATTGCTAACTCCAATTTTGATCCAATAAAATGCTTGTGTTCTGTTTAAATAACTAGCTGCTCATACATTCACTATAAGGTGTTCGTGGTATAAATTTTTAAAAGTAATATTGTATTTTAGCAGGTTAGATATAATAGTTAATGTAAAGTATATGTTTTATATAATGTGTGTATTTTTTAAACTAAGCCAATAATTAAACCGTCTGGCAGGCGGTTAACACAAAGTATCAGAATCAGAAAGAGGGGAAACAAAGAGGTCAGAAGTGAGTATTGATAAACCTATATATTTCATGTAATTTGTAAAATTTTGAGATGTGTTTTCATTGTGTTAGGAATATCAGCTGTTCGGCAATAAAATGTCACTGGTATATTGGTTGTTAATGTTTAATGTAATGTTTCAATGTATTACAGATGCTATTTAAAGTAATGATCAAAATAACTTGATAAAATGAGAAATGAAGTAATAATTTGTGAAAGTTAATAAAAGATAGTTTTTTGGGTGATGAATATTTTATGGGACACATAGATCTGTCCAAGTTGAATTCAAAGTTAAAGTGGTAGTAGAGAGAAAAATAATGTTGTTTTGAAGTAATGTAATGTTGTTGTGAGATAATGTAGTAGAATTTGAAAAGTATTGATGTTGACACAGTAGTAATGGAGAATTTATGTAGAATTTTGAGTGATATATTGATGTTTATAATTAATGATGTTATTTTGTTGTAGTTGTGGTAAGGGAATGAGATTGAGATTTTGGGGATGGCAATTTTGTAGTAGGGGGTAGTGTAATGTAGGAGTCCGCAACATAATGATAGTTGGGACGGGAAGGGATCGATTTAGTGGGAAGGGGTCGCCTCAGGTAGAATCCAGGGACCAGATAAGGGGAAATGAGTTTTTTTTGGGGGGGAAACACGTATCCTAAATACAAAGGGTTAGAGAGTGTTTTGAGAGATGTTCTGATAGAGATGGGTGTCATGTGAGTTACAGTTGTTAGAGGTTAGAGTCAGAGGGAGAAAGATTATATGTGTATACAGATCAAGTAGTAAATTAAATGAGATAAATGTTTACATCACCCACAGTAATAAAGAACAAGATTATTAAGCAAAGAGAGAGGTTTATAATAAATATATAAAACTTTTAATTAAAACCAGTGACAAAAGTTTGATAGAATTTGGAAATGTAAAATTAAGAATTGTTTATTTTAAATAATTTGAATGTCAATTTGCTTATAATTTATAATAATATTTCTTTTATTTTAAATAGTTTATGTTATTATGTTTTGTGTATCAAGACAAGAATTTTACAGATGTCAAATGTATTTTCAGATAAACATTGTACATACCATATGTGGGTCAAGGTTTTTGGACTTGACCTAGTTTTGATCAGCTGACAGTGAGGTCATATACATACTAAGCTTGTTTAGTATGGAAGTCAATTCAACTTGTGTTTTTTGATCAATTCAAACAAATTTTAAATAATTTATATATGTAAAGGAAACCTTTTAATAAATTTAAATTTTTTCTTTGAATTTTAAAATTTTTTGGAAAATATTTTTTTTTGAAAAAAAAAAAAAAATCCTGATTTTTCGCCTGCCAGCTAATGAATATTTTAAGTATTGATTATTTTATTGTTTGTGTGCTAACCATGTTTATTTTATTGATTTACTGTATTGACTTGTATTGTTAGACTCTAAGTATTCACATGTTAGGTTAAGGATGTTCTTAATTATAAGAAATGTTTAAATCAAGTTATTTTAAATAAAAATAGAAACCAATGAAGAGAATAATTTAAAATTTATACAAAATTTATGAATCAATTTTACCTGAAAACAACCAATGGGTTGTAAGTTAAATAACTTTTGAAAAATTTTTCAATTTTATAATATGTAATGTCAGTATGTAATGTGAGTGTGTGTGAGCCCAGTATCTGCTAAAGGCAGCCCAGCTGGCATACAAGGGGAAACATATCGGTGGAGGATTTGGCATAATCTAAGCCAGGGGTTGAGGATTTAGGGGGGTAGCATGTTAGAAGGTGAGGTGTGCTGTGGTACTTGTCTGTTCGATTTTTCGGTGTTGGGATCTCTTACGGAGAAGTCCAGTGATCTCGTTCAGATGCGTCCATAGTCACCAAGCCAGGGGGGTCGTATACCCATGCAGATTAAGAACAAGGGGGTTGTCGGCACCAGTTCCTCACCGGTCCTCTTAGGGGTTTTATCAATGAGATTTCTTTTGTTCTGCACAGAAGAATTCTCATTGGGGGGGTATTGTAACGTGTCAAAATGGGGTGATTTCATTTATTACAGTTATAGGGTATTTGTATTTCATTTATTTCATTATTTGGGGTTTTGGGAAAAATATTGTGAAAGTTTTATTTTACATTGTAACAGACCACGTGGCAAGAAAACAGTGTGGAAACAAAGCAGCAAGACGCAGTAATCAGTTGCGAAACCAAGCAAAGAATTTGTACCACCCTCGAATTCTCAGAACTGTGCGTGAGTGTGACGGTGCACGCACTCAACGACTCAAGCATGCGCGCTGTTGGGACGCCGAGAGAAACAAACGACGCTGTAAAAAATGGCGCATGAACAGTTTGTAAAACCAACCAGCCAAGCTACAGGAAACGGAGCTAAGGACTGCCTCCGTGTTAATGACGTCAGTCTAGCAGCCCCTAATATCATCAGCCAACACTAGGAAAAAACACTATGTGTTATATTCATAGCTAATAAGCCACAGCAAATCAGCTATGAACGACAACGAAATCAGGTGGCGGTGAACGGCAGCTTCCTCCCGCCTCAACAGTCTATATTAGGCAGTCCACGAAAACCTCCTACGGGCATCAGACGTAGTTAGTGTGACTCGGTCCCGGTCGGTTTAACTTTCCAAAATGTGATCACTTCGAAATAATACCGTTTTAGTACCGACTGGGAGCCGCGGAATTAACGTAGTGGAACCAGTGTACAACTAGTGACGAACGACTGACAATGGAACTGAAATAACGGGCAACTAACCAAGTCGGTGAATGCACGTGTTCGGCCGGCAACGCGGTAGTGGACGGTTATATCGTAACAATAAAGGAATGTGTAAAATTTAATAAAAATAAGGGGTAAAGTATAAAATGGCATGTGTGTGTGAGTGATGCAGAATGGGCTACCTTAATTAGTACTCAAATATGAACGATAAATGTATATTTTATAAACTCGTGTTTTTCAGTGTCTGTGTTTAACTCATTAAATTTCTTTAGTTTACTATGAACATGTGTTAGCCTAAGTTATTTCGTCATTACCACTTTCTCATTTCTGTGTTGCCAAAATTCGTCTAACGTTCCGGAATCTTTCTGAATTATTAATTGGGTGTGGTCAGATAGCAAAATTGTCCTTTTTATTTAAGGTGGAGTATAAAGGTTTTCGATATTTTAGCCTATAAAAAATAATCGTGGCGACCCTGATCTTCTGAAAGAAATTTTAATACGGTAAGTAGTTGCAACTGAGTACAGGTAAGTTCTGGCAGTGTACTTTATTTATTAATATATTTCGGCTTCTTTTGTTATATCACATAATGACTTTGCAAATTACCTAATTATGACTGATTATACCGAAGGTGACAGAACCATACCCGATCATGAGTTATATGAATTTGCGGAAAAGGATAAAAATTTGAATAGTTGGTACATATATAATGATAAGATAAGATATCTAATATTAAACAACGTATATAGTTTTAAGATTCGACTATTGTTTGACGATGGAGGTTAATTATTTTATTGTGTTTATGAACATTTAATTATGTGGACAGTGTTTTGAAATGGACTGCTTATAAACTGATTTTTGATAAATGGTTAAATGATAATGTGGATTGTATATTTTTGTGTATATTAATATCAGTGTATTTGTGTATTTTTGCTGTTGTGTATTTTATGTATTTTTTTGTGGAAACCATGTACTGTAGAATTTTAAATATTCAAGAATAATTAATTATGAGAATGATTTTAAATGATATTATGAGATTTAGATTCCAATGGTTAGTAAATGATTACGCATATGATATATTTGGATATTGAGAGGTATTGTTGTTAGTAGATAAGTGATGAATTTTCTAGTGGTATATTAAGGTGAAATGTTGTAAAGAGGTTTGGGGATAGTGATAAATAAGGGCATTGGAGTTAGTTAAATAGAGTTAATGGGAGTTAGTGAAAATAAGAATGTTGAGATACAGATAATATATAAAGGTGTTAGATATTTTAGGGACACAGTAGTTAGTGATTATATGTAGAGAGGTGAGTAATGTGAATGGTAATTATATTTGTTGATGGTGATATTTTGTAGTAAGGGTAGTGGTGTAGGGAGTCCGCAACGAAAGGTGTTGGGACAGGAAGGGACCGTTTAGTGCCGGAAAGGGTTACCTGAAAGGGTCAGGAACCGATAAGGGAATGAGTTGGTTAGAGTTCGGGTACACACATCCTAGTACAAAATGAGCGGTGCCAGAGGATTTAAATGGGATTAGTGAAGGGGGTTATTATAGAGATATGGGTGTCATAGTATGTTAATGGTTGGTTAGAAGCGGTTAGTAGAAAAAAAAGAGGTAGTAAGGTTAGATTGACAAATGCCAAAATAATATATAGAGAGAATAATGAATAATAGAGAGTCACCCAAACTGATAAGGATAAAAAGGTTAGAAAAGGAAAATTCATAGCAGGAAGGTAGTGTAACTGAAAGGTAAATGATAAATTTAAAATTTGTTGTATAGAATCTGATGAATGTTAAATAATAAAAGTTAATCGAGAATTGATGATAAAAATGTTATAAAGTTTTGGTACAAATTGTGTAAATATGAGTTATGTAATGTAAATGTAACAATGTTAATGTGTAATGTTCAATGTTCTATGATGTTTTTATTATGTTGATGGTCATAGTGTGTGTGGTTAGGAGGTCGCTACAGGGGTAACGACGTTAGCAAATGTTAAAAAAGATAGTAGATCTTGAGTGTTAAAAAGATAAAGTTAGAAATGGTGTTGAAAAAATATAGTATGATGTCATTGCAAAAAATATAAAATGATGATAAAGTTGAGTAATAAAATTTGAATAATGAACTTGTCTGCCATAGTAGTTGTAGGTTGAATTTTATAGAAATAAATAGGTGATGGTATTTTGGGAATATTAAAGGAATTGTTTACATGTTATGTTATCTATACGAATATATATATTTTTCTCTTATAAGGAAGAGATTGCATTTGGTGTTGATGAAAAATCAGTCTATTTTGAATTCTTGTTGTTGTTTTGGAAGAAATTAATTGAACAAACCAATGCCCCAGACACAAACCAATGCATCTAAAAGGAAACATATCAGTTGTAGATATGGGAGTATATTAGACCACTATTTTAAAATTTTGTATTGCATGTTTCAGAGTTTGGTGGTGTTGTGACCGCGGTCCTGAGCTGGCCGGTGCGTCAGAATAGGAACGTTAAGTGCCTCATGGCCTTATGGTGTTGGGATCTCTTCTGAGAAGTCCAGTAAGGTCAGACAGGTACGATCAGCATCATTGGACCAAGGGTAAGTGATTATATTTTATATTAACCTTACAGGGGGTTGTGGCGACATATCTGGGCTGATCCTTTTAGAACCGTATGAATGGGTCAATGAAAGTTTTTGTGTCTCGACACAAAATCTTTCATTGAGGGGGTTTGTAACAGTACATAAAGGCCCATTATCTTAATTATGGGGTTTGAGGATGTTTTATAATGTTTTATTGTATCAAAGTTGAATAAAGTATGGTTAGGTCCATTGTCCTTGTGTAGGAACAAACAACGCATATTCAGTAAGAGGAGCATAATTCCAAGGTCACCGGTGGACGGGTGAAACCAGGCAGAGATGATGGTGGTGTATGTGAAGACGAACTCTAAATAACAAATTCTTATTGGTTCACAAGGCTGTGTCGTCATTAATAAACGACAATGACGCAGAAACAAAAGCGTATGAAACAAGGCGTTGGCCGAGAGAACAAAAGACGGTGACGTCAAATACACTAATACGTACGCAAATTTTGTATGTTACCCGTTCTCAGTTCCACACAGCGCATCAAAGGGTCAACAGCGATGTATCGCTGTTGACTTAGTTAATAATAAGTTTTAGACAAATTACTATTCATCATCAAAATGTAACAGTGGAGTTTTAAAGACTCGAAACAACAAGTTATCATTATTTAAATATCAAATGTAAACTCAGTGCTAGCAAAACAAATAGACGAGACATGCGGCGACCACCTGCCATTCCAATACGTAAGATCTAACACCAGCGGCGGAGCTACCAGGGTCCACATACAGAGAAGTCAAAAGAATTACCATATTTTTATACTTAAATGAGCTCAATAAGAAATAAATCTAATAAAATGTATCTATGAAAGTGTGTGTGTGAGTGAGAGCATGAGGGAGTGAACGAATGGCCATGACAATAGAATAAATAGGGCATTGGTTTGTGGAATATACAAACATTAAATTAATCACATGTTATCAGAGCTGCAGCTAGAAGCAAATTTAAAATAAGACCAAGCTTCACCGTAATGGAAAACAATAATTAATAAATACGGCGTAAGAAAATGTAGACGCCATTTTGTTTTGTATTTGTATGTGACGCCATCTTTGGGTTATGATTCAGTATATAAATCTAATTCTGAAAATTAAAAACAAGTTGATTATGTTCAAATGGCAACCAGTGTTGTTATTTCGATTACCTCTATGTGTCTGAATCTCGCTGAGAGTGAACCCTGGCCCCTTAAAGAGGAAATTTATGTTGGGAATGAACCACGTGCTCATACCGAAAGTGTTATGGTAAGTACATGTGTTTTACTCTATATCAGTAAATATATAAAATTAAATGTGGGAGAAGTATGTGATACCACACAATGCCAATTTTCCCTCCATTAAATGGTCACCTAATCCCTCAGCCAGCGGTCAGACCATAATGGGTTCCTTCACTGGCTTAAACGGTCAACGATGTTGTCATCTTGAATATAATACACAAGACAAAATAGTTTGACAATAGAGATTTCTATGAATACTCAAGTACTGTTTACACCTAACCAATGGAAATGACCTAGCCTTATGTAACTGTGTACTTTTAAATATACAAATTGTTATTTGTAAACAATACACTGCTGAAACCGTTATAACATTGAATTTGGGTAAAACGATCTATGTGTGCTTGAGAACTGATTTTGTAATTGTAGTGTAATTTAACAGCAATATTACATGAAATTTCACAAGAACCTGTGATGATCTCGAGGGCAATTGGGAGAATCGACTTCAGGAAGTTTATAAAGGCAGATCAGAAAAATCTCTATATTTACAGTCAAAACTTTCTGAAATGGTCGATTAAAATCTCTACTATTCCAGAATATATATTTTTACAATACAGTAATTTTTCTGCTTTTTGCAGAAACAGGTGATAATGACGTACAAAGTGAAGAAGAAGAATTAAAGAACCACGGATGTGTCTAAAAGAAGTGTTGCAATCTCTTAGATGGATCACAGATATTTGCGTTACTCTTGATTAGGAAGGTGGGGAGAATGCTGTGAAGCAGTGTAGTAAACTTTACTGTTTGACCAAAAATTATGCAGTTTACAAGAAAACTGCTATCTCAAAACAGACCACTTCAAAAGACTATTTATTCAAAGTATACTCTTTACCAATGCGTTGTAATGTAATTATTTCCACTGAAAACATACTGTAGGTAGGAATACAACTGCAAATACATGATAAAATGATATAGCTGATCATCCCTATTTAATACACTGTATTTTACTATCCCTCCAACCCCTTTATTTAACGGCCACATTTTACGGAGATCCAAGGGTGGCCGCTAAAGACAGGTTTTACTGTACTACATATGAATTACAGTCAGTTCAGTTAAAGAAATCAATGGTATGCCACTTGAGTTAACAATAAAATCATATAAACGTAACGTATCTGGAAGTTTCATTTACCTGTTGACACTTAGGTCCATAAAACCCATTAGGACATGTACAGTTATACTTGTGGATGCTTTCGTTTTCAAGATATGGCTTACATGTACCACCGTTCTCACAATGATTTTCTTTACATCCCGTTAATTCCACGGAACAGTTCTTTCCTCCGTACAAGGGCGTACACTCGCAGAAGTAACCCGCTCTCCGGTCTATACACGTCCCATGTATGCATGGCCTGTAAAACATTATTACTACATTATAAAATACAGTAAAGTATGGTATATTACTGAAATAGGCTACTCTGCATTGTTAAGTCAATGGGGGAACACCCACGTTGCCAAACATGTGGTCGGATGTTCCAATTTAAGAAACTAATTGCAGTACAAAAATGTTTATAATGACTATGCAAGTACTTAAATTACACCTAAATAAAATTCTGAACTTTCGTGAAATAAAGTGGAAAATGAAAAAATTATCTGGAGCCCTACTGCACATACTTTAGAGCAACGCCTTGTGTCTCAGCTTCCAGTGATTATAATCCACTAAACATTTTGATCGAATGCTTAAAAAATTGATGTGGACAACCAATACACGACTTCCATGTTCTAAGATTTATGTTTAAAATCATTTTTGAAATGAAATATTTCCATAGAAACTACTTCTTTCTAGAGCCGTAACCACAGTACTGTGGTCACTAATGTATACCACCTCACGTTAGCGCACTCGATTTTCACTTATGATGGCAGTCGAAACATCTGGTTTTGCAGAATACATTGGACCACGCCCAAACAGATTGGGAAGGAATTTTAACTACAAACTACTTCTTTGTTGCTGATAACATAGTACACATATAAAAAATTATCCCCTCCCCCTTCAACTATCATTTTCATTTATAGAAATTACCCCCTCCCCCTTCAACTACCCTTTTCATTTATAGATATTTTACCTACCTTTCTACGGTGAATTATTACGACCTTCTTTTCAGAATACTTTATTTGTCAAAATTAAGTACTTTACTCTTGTTAAAACATAAAATGTTGCAGGTAAACTACCCCTTCCCCTTAACCGATCTTCACAAAAATCGATATGCCTTGAGGACTCTACAATTCAGGCACATATGCAAACAATTATTTGATTCTGTTTGAATTTGCAGCAGTTATTGTTCACCATAGAAAAAATTCTACACACAGACACTTTTCGGAAAATGACTTTTCTTCATGTTTTGATGGTAGTATAATCAGAATCAGTCGTTACCTCGAACACTATTTTTGTCACCATTGCCATACTTTCATTTCCTTATGGAACAAAGAAGTGAAAATACTTGAACGTGATTTTGGAGAACGTTTCAAAACCAACAAATGATAATTAATTGTTGTAGCTATTCCATGGTGCAACAATCAAGACTGGGGTCTACATTTGGCGTAGTTGGTGATGTCAGCAATTAGAAATGCTGTTTTCTATACAGCAGCTGGAGAGAGAGATGTCTCATGGGAATGCACCAATTGTCCATCCATGCATCGATGGACAACAACCAACTTCAATTTGTATATCTAAGTATTGTCATTGTACAAGGTGGGCGAGTGAATAATGGTTTATATGAAAACTATGCGCATAGTAGAAATTATAAGGGGTTGAAATCATAAAATGTAAATGTGTGTGTGTGTGTGTGTGTGTGAGAGATAGAGAGCTTTCCAATGGAAATTGTCAACTAAATATTTATATAAATTAAAAGTGCTGGTTTCTTATTTGACTTGAAACAGTAATTCTGAAGTAAGGGTACAAGTTGTTTTGTTAAACTGTAAGAGTATAAGAATTGAAGGTCGCCAAATAAAAATTAATAAAAATTCAATAACTATGAGGCTGCAGGGGCATCAAAATTTAACTGTAAATCAAAGATTCAGTATACAAGTTGTTCTGACATAACTGACATAAACTTTTTATGTTTCTTGTTGTATATGAATAAACATCGTCTCTACACATGTATAATTATTGCAATCAATTTAATAATCAAATTTAAGTGAAATCAACAATATAAAAAGATAACTGGTTGATACGAAAAAGATAATGTTTTGATTGAACATTTGTACAATAAACGTTTCTGTTTATATGACTTTACATTAAGTGTTTTTATTTGTCACCTCACCCCTCTCAGCAGACTCGCTTAAACGTACTAGGTTTGATCAATAAATACGCAGAATTTTTTAATTCCGCGGGCTGTATAAGTCCAATTGCCATAATTTGTTGTTGTGTTGGTACCCTTATTCCTGACATATCTTGACATTGGTAGCCATATTGGATGCTTAGCTCATTGTTGGCTGCAGAAAAGGTTACACATGTTTTTTTTGGAGTGCTCGGCGATTTGTTACTTGTGGAAAAAATGGAACAAAGAATTTGCATTAAATTTTGCTTTAAGAATTAAAACAATAAAGTGCAGCATCCTATTGGAAATGTTGAATGTTGTTTTTGGCAAGTATTCTATAAATAAAACAAGCGTTTACAAATGATACAGACTTTTCCAAGAGGGCCGTGAAGACGTTGATGATGAGCGCCCTGGACCCCCCAGCACATCAACAATCGATGAGAACGTCGATAAAGTGAAGAAAATGATTAGGGACAATCACCAAATCACTATCAGAGAGGTTGCTGATGATGTTGGCGTATCATTTGGCTCATGCCGAGCAATTTTTTTCTGATATTTTAGGAATGAGATGTGTGGCAGCAAAATTTGTCCCGGAATTATTGAAATTCAACCAAAAGCAGGGGGGAGGTCTTCTTAGCATACTATTACAAAGAATGGATTGTAATAGAACAACTGCATAGATAAAAGAACATAAGCTTTTACAGCCAGTGTCAACACTGTTAAAACTTCCCGAGTTGTTAGATCACGGTCTAGAATGTCTATAATTAGTGCCAGGCAATTAATTTACTCTAGTAATCGTAATCAGTTAGACTTATGTCAGTGTTAAAAGTAACTAAATGTATTCTGTAATGAAGAAGAAAACAAGGGATTTTATCTAAGAAGTAATATAAACACTTACTTGTATCTCTCGCACTCATCAATATCTATCTCACAGTGTGGCCCCTCAAAGCCTTCCTCGCATTCGCAAGCATAGCTTCCGACTTTATCCACACAGTTACCCCATTTACAAGGTGAACTTTCGCACTCATTAATATTGATCTCACAGTTGGCTCCTGTGATTCCTGGCACACAGAGACATTCATATCTACAAACAGAAAAATACTTTAGTTATATCTATGTATGTTACATTATTTGATAAGATATTAATTATAAGTGTTAAAACATTTCATTCAAGACATATTATTACTTACTTAGACATGCTTTAGGCAGTAACATGTCTAAAAAGATATGCCTGACCGATTTTTCTGCATACTGTAATACGCCCATCATCAATATCTGACTTACCAAATGGTGTAGCGATAAAAACCTGACAAATAAGCACACTGGTGATGGTGGTGGTGGTTCATGGTTCTGCCAGTTGGGGGTTCGTCTGAATGTTTCTAGTAAAGTAAGAGCAGTTTACCCCATTCCAAATAACACATGGGGTAGATTGCAACATGGAGAAATGACTGTTGTATTAGTAATATTATGTTGTGTTCATGCTATTTGTAAATTATCCCAAAAAACTATATAATTAAAATAGTAGGGTAGTTATTTGGAATCACTTATTTGTGGATAAATTGTTCAAGACCCAGTTGGTACGATACTCCCAGCATCTTTCAGACTCTGTGTTGAACTGTTTACTGTTGAAGATAATGAATGTTTGTGTAAAAAATCCATCCTTCTTTCGTTTTTAGCACCAAATTTATCAGTAACACTTTCACTGAAATCTACAAGTTGGCAAAAAAAAAAAAAAATAAATAAATATAGTTCTCCATTGACAGCATGAACTATTTTATTTGATTTTAAGATTTCACTGCATACATTTCATTGCAGAATATATGAAACAGAGAAATCTGACACAAAACTGAAATTAAACAGACAAATCATATGGTAAAAATCATAGTTTTGGTGGTATGAAAATGTTGATATTCCTGGCTGGGGTGGTTCGACCCTCGTTGGAACTATTCGTCTCTGTCGCTAACCTGGAATGTTATTTTGCGTATAGGGAGGTCCCTGTCCAAAGCTCTCTACATAGCTTAGGAGGTGCTGAAAGCTGCTTTGCACCTCAAGCAGTAGTAGCAAGGAATTCACTTATTACGTGAATCCATTCTTGGTCAGTCAACATGTTTACTCTCACAAATCTCATTACAGTAGAGCATCGATTATCTGAATATTCATTAACAGAACGATCTATTATCTGAACTCAATACAAAGTACAATTATGTACTGTACTGTACAGTAATGTATTGGACACATGTAAGTGTATTGGATATTTATTGAACACAAAAAATTGTATACTATAAATTATTACAGTAGTGCACAGTAATAAATAAACACTGTAGCTATACAGCCTTGCATAGGGATGGCAACGATATATCGATAGTTGAAATTTATCGATATATTTCTAAATATATCGGTATATTTTTTATCGATATACGTTATTTATATATTTTTGGATTATATCGATACATGTCTAAAAACGCGATATATATCGTTTTTTTTGTTATTGATTTAAAAAATGTAAAACATTAAATTTACTTCTCTTAAAATGATGTTTTAATAAGGTTGTAACAAATTGTGTTTTAGTACGTCAACCCTCTAACGGTAAGGTGGGCTTTTACACATGCAAGGTAAGGTCTCGAAACGCCGCAAAGTTATTCTTCCTTGGATCTCTCGTAGTTTTGTCGTCAGATCGTAAGTTCTGGATTAGAAAAGAGAATCTTTTCTGTGACATTGAACAGCGAAATACAACCGGTCCATAGATTACAGAAAACATATCATCAAGACATAAACCAGAGTTCTTCAAAACACCGCTCATATACAACAGCCCAATAAGAGCTCTTATCTCTATCAGGTTTGTGGGAGATGTAAACCACTGTACAGATTGGTATTTGATCTTCGATCTTTCTATTTCACTGTTAGTGTGGAGAACAATTTTTTCCAGCATCTCATTGGTTACAAATAAAGAAAACAATTGTACCTCATCAACGATCCCTCGAGCATCGCCTTTTGGTCCGGGCAGGTGTATGATAACATTTAAAGATGAGGTTCGTGAAAATTTGGAGCGTACCGGTTTGTTCGTCCAGATGGTTTCTTCGTCTTTCCCAATTCAAAAATCCTGTCATCATCAGTGTTTTCATAGGCAGTGTTGCCAGGTCAGTCGGTCCTCTTTTCTCCACATGGCTACTCAAAATTTCTCCACTTTGCTATCAAAATCCCCACTCCACAAATGCGTGTGCTTTATGCAAAGTGTCACCACATTTTATAGAGTCTGAGAGTATTCTAAATGTTTAAACATTATTACAAGAATCACATAAATATTAAAAACTTGTTTGAAGTACAATAAAAAAAATCATCAGCACTGCTATAATCCCGTGTCCCTTCAGCTAAGTCGAACTCGTCATCTTCGTTATCACTGTCTATAAGAATGTTATCTTCAGTCTCGGAAACTTCTTTGTCAAAATCTTCTTCTTCTAAGTCTGAGTCTTCTTCTTCTTGCCTTTGAAACTCTGCTAATATTTTTTCAGCAGTGTACAATATTTTGTTACAAGCCATTATGCAAAAAATAAAAAATGAATAGAAAATCTAAATTCAATGAAAAAAGTCACAGTAATTAGAGTAAATTGTATTATATTGTCCACTCAATGGTACTGTCTGGCTCTTACACGTGTTAGTATTGCTATGATGCCAAAGCAATGTCAACCATATACTACTACGCTTTTGACATGATAATGTCTTATAGCTGGGGGTCATTTGAAAATTTCTGTAACGCATCACGCTGCATGACGTCATCATTTACCAGCCGGGAATCGTTAACTAAAACCGCGACCGCTAACGTGCTAACGTCTGTCGCAGATTAAAGACCTAACAAGCAAACAACACTGCATAGCTGTAGATAGGTATGTAACCAATCAGTCAGTCAGTAACCATAATAATGTTGCGTTTAGCTGGCGGCTGAAAGACATTATCATGCTCTTAAGCTTTTACCATTTGGTAAACGGTACTTTACATTTTTTGTGAATCGTAACATGTACACAAAGTGTAGACATTCCAAAATATACGATTGTTGATGTCTAGGCTCGACTTTGGATAAACAAGAGAGAAACTGGTTACAAAATTACAAAACAATGACAAGTGTTGTGTTCATGTTTAGTCTACAAAACAAGACTACACATTAGTTACAGTACTACGTATGTATAAAGTTCACAAGCCATGCATTCTTACGAAACTGCAAAAAATATATAGGAAGCGTTGAAAAATTTTAAAGCATTTTTGGTAAGGTCGGGTCGCATCCGACCCGAAAAGAGAAGTGCCCGGAAAAAACAAACACAGTGATCGAGGAACAATTGCGCATGGGTCGGATCCGACCCACACCTTACCATTTGAGGGTTAATAATGAGATTAATTTATTACTATCTGCTATAAACAACGTCGGGATTTTTTGTCGTGCTCGTGCAACACTGCATTGCATTGGAATTGGAGTTGGACAGCAGTGCAGACTGAGAGCTTGCGGTCATTGGCTCATATATCGGTCTTACCGATATATCGTAATATATCGATATATTTCAAGCAATATATCGAATATAACGATATAGCTGTTACGATATATCGGAAGACCGATATATCGATATACCAGTCAATGTTGCCATCCCTAGCCTTGCAGCCTATGAAGACGGGGAGAATGCTACTAATACAAAACCACGATGGCAGCAAAAGGTTTTGACGCACTTGAGACTGTTCTAAAGTGGGCCAAAACAGAAGATGGGATGGATTGTATTCAGATTATGAAACTTAAACGACTTCGGTCTTTAGCAGCAAGAAAATGAGGTATCGATTTGAAGCAGACAGTGATAGACAATTCTTCAAGAAAGTGTAAATCCATGATACTGTATGTTTTGTTTTGTTTTTTAATTTTTAATTAATTTTATAGTTCAGTGTTTGTCATTAAACTCTAATTTTGTTTAAATTAATTTTTGTTTTTATTAACTACACTCAGTTTTAATTAAATGATTTTTAGCCTTAGTAATACACTACAGTACAGTATACAGGTTGCTGTAATCATATAACAGTGTGGTAGAAATGATTTTGTATTAAAAACCTTTGTTTTTGTAAAGAGAAATAACGTTTACGATCTATTATCCGAACTATTGATTATCCGAACGAGCCCCGGTCCTGAGAGGTTCGGACAATCGATGCTCTACTGTATTTAAAAACAGAAACAAATCCTTAAAAATATTTAAATTATTTAGAGGGTTCAATGAACCACTGAACCTTATGGACGAGCCACCACTCAGTAGTAGAAGTAGTAGTAGTAACAGGATGTATGACAAGGTTTCTTCCAATAATATACATTTTTAAATATTTATTTAATATTATAAATGTTACTGTACTATACTGAAATTCATCTGAATTATACCTATACTTTACCTCCGTGTGAAAATTCATCTACACAATGTGAGACATCGACAAATTTCTTGTAAAAACCAAATCCTATTATTTTCACCTTTCATGATTTTTACTAATATTGTAACGTTCTACTGTTTTGTATGAGATATAGTAGAGTTTTATTATACACCTCAAGTAGTATGCGTCACTTTTGAATTATACTAACTGACGTTTTAAACAGTATAAATAAAGGATTTTGTTTATCTTGTTTTACTCAATCTAAAAGAAATCGAGAGTGTGTGATTTGGGGTCAAGGAGGTAATTTGTTCAGCCTTATACAGAAGAGAGAGTAAGTATCATTATTGCCCCTCTGTGGTGACGATTTTTTCTGTATGTTGTGCTGAAATTTTCATTAACTACCCACTACCATAAATTATAACACTTTATAATTCAATATTAATTTTCAATAATATTGCTTTATTGATTATTGACCTTTGTCTCCAGCCACCAAAATATAGGTATCACAATTAATCTTTAAAAAAAACATCATCTCGACTTTACCGAGTAAACATAGATCTGTCTAAGGAACAAAACATATATGTTGTTATTTAACCAATATTACGCTATAATAAAATACATCAGTTATTACATAATTCTTAGTAATTCCCCAGGGTTCAGGGTGAATTCTTTGTGTTATGAGAGTGTCAGAAATGGCTAATTGCTACGCTTTACAAATATCAAAAATTAATAAATAATTTTGTTTATTTTTTCAAATATTACGTAGTTTCCGGAATTGCCGTAAGAGAGCAGCATGTATTTGTTTACTTTTGAAAGAAACATATGATAAAATGAATATTTTTGTTCTATTTCACTGTTAAAAAACGAGTTTTCTTCTGTACTTATTACGAAAAATGTTTATATTACCTCGCTCCGTGTTGTCCTTACTGGATTGAAGTTTTATTCTGTGATGAGGTACGTCTTGCGTTATTATTTCCTTTTCGTTTAGAGTATTTTCTGATTGTCTACTAGAAGTAGGCCGAACTATATTGGATCCTCAGAATGGTTTCATCCACTGGTTTTTAATGTATAACACCATTTAATTTGGATTCCTCAGGTATACTTAGTTAGTATTCACTTTGTTTATTACTCTTGCGTGAATTTCGCCTCCTCCAACGTCCAAAAAAGGTTATTTTTTTATAACTTTTGTCGCATCGTTTCTTCAACTCTCCGGTTTAGTTCAAAATTTTTTTTTTTATATCTTATTAACAATACTTGTTATTTTTCATCACTCTTAGTAACACATAGTATTTTTATTATGTAGGCAGTTTGTGATTATTATAAATTTATATTTTATTTATGGAAAAATAATTCCCTTCCATTCCAGTTTATTTACTAATTTAATTCACATAATATGTTTTGGTTAATTTTTTTATGACATTGTATATAAATATTTTATCATTTTATTATCATTAAATAAATTTATATATTATTTATTTAGTCTCGAATAGTGTTCATACCCGGTACTACTTCCTGTTGTCATTTCCTTCATAGGATTATTTTAATTTTATATTATCTTTGGTAGTTAAAATTTTTATGTCTTTTAAAATTAACCCTGGGTTTTCTTACAATCTAACATAATTATTTGAAACAATATAATATTAACTTGGGTATAACAAATTGTGGTTCATACAATATAAATTACAATAAATAAATAAAATCACAAAAATCAATTAGTATTATTACATACTACTTCCATAGTTTTATCCTATCCAAAACATACAGCAGAGTTTAGTAATACATTAATTTCACTTTGGTTTTTCACCTCAATGGGTACACTAGAACTCACTTCGCACTATATACCACTCGAATTGTTTATTATGTGGAGTGATATAATTAAATTTTGAGCGAGCTTTAGTTCTACCCATTTCTGACTTTTATTCTCATGATTTACTTTATTGGGACTGGGTTATGTACCGTTACAATATATGTATTAACACCACGCACGCACGCACACATACGCACACCCTGAAATAGCTATTTCAAAAAAAACTGAAATTACAATTCTCCGTATTGTATTCATATTTATTAAAGTAAAATAAATTTCTCGTATTCTTTTCCATTGTGTGCAATACATACTTCATTAAAATATTAGCTTACCCACTTGCTTCCTTGTAATCGAAAGGTTGTCTGAATATGTCCGGCATGTAAGTTGGATCCGTGTTTAAGTAGTACGATTGATTGGAGCGTTCCAGACATGTGCCACCAAACTGACAGGGATTGCTTTCACATTCATTGATATCGGTCTCACAATTCTTACCTGTTAATTAAAAAAAAATGTATTTTATACAACAATGTATTTTATTGCTGCACAGACATATCAGCAACAATAGTATTCAAGTATAAAGTATTAAGTACAATAGTATTAAGCTTTTGTGTAGTACGATCAGCACTGTTTAGGATATAACACATTTTACTTAAACTATGATGAGGAATCCTCAGTGGTTCGACTGAGATGACCTACTGAGTCAGTTTCTGTTGAGTCATTTGGTGTACACATTTGGTCAGTTTGGGCAACATATTTAGTGTTAACGCTTTGAGTAATAATACAAATTTCTTGTAAAAACCAAATCCTGTTATTTTCACCTTTCATGATTTGTACTAATATATGTATTAACGCCATGCACGCACGCACGCGTGCACACACACACACACGCACGCGCGTTTGCACATAGATCATCCTCTATGACCAGCGGTTTCTTTAAAAAAGCACTGTTGTTTAAACATTTATAAACACTTAATACAATTTAATATCAGAAAAATAATTACATCACACTTTTTCCCAGACTCTTATAAAAATACTCATAATTTTTATTATTGATTTTATATATTGCAACTGAAGCTGTTTAAAAATACGTTTCATGTAATTTTAACCAACAAAATTTTTGTCAAACATTGTTTATTGACTTTATATCTAATAATACAATAATTAAAACAAACACACTCACTACTATCAATAACACACAAAATAACCTCAGAAAACCCGCAAACCTCACGTAAACAAAAACTGCAACTTCCACCTTGAACACGAAAAATGTAAACAAAGTCACGATGCTTGCCAACTGTACAAATTACTTCCTAAAAACTATTTTCTTCAGTCAGTGTTGCAATCTGATGGGAGAAAAAAGAACTAAAATGTCAAATAAAACTTCTGCATTCATTCTGTGGCGTAATAGTAAGACACGAAGCATTTGAAAGCATTAAAAAGTAAGCAGCGTAAATGTGCGCCATCTGTCAAAATACCAGTCCACTGGCAGCCCAATATTATGCCGTTGGTCCTTAAAGTGTTAAAGAAAATAAAAATGTGAGTTAAACTCCAAGTCACTTTGTGATTTCACTTTTTTTTTATTTAATGTACTGAATGTATAGGTATAAAATGGCTGAAAGGATTAAAAGATTCATTTTCAGGCACAAACACGAATCTGTTGAGAAATTATGAAATAGATGTGTAAAGCAAAATGGAAAGTTAAGGGCATGAGAATGCGCGGCTCAGAGGCGAATGATGATGGTGGAAGTCACTCTGAGAATTGTTGTGAGAAGAGAATTGTTGTTAAAACCTAAAAACTACCAGCTCTTATTGCAACGGAATGGAATGTGTAAACTATGCACTGGTGCACTTCCACTCCTTAATTACGCTCGACTATCTCTGCAGTTTATCATAAAGGGACGACTTCTTCGTACTTTATTAGCTTACTTGTGAAAATCTTTTCTTTTAATCCTAGACAACAAAAATCTGTTTCAAGAAGAAGGAAAAATCATGTTGTTATCATTTTAGGAATAATGTTAAGTATTTTAGGAAATAATATCTATTAAGAACATCTTTTAATCTCACAAGTATTACAACCCTAAATTTTTATCATTTTCCATGTCAAATTCGTCAGCATCTGCATCACTTTCACAGTTTTTAACTTGCACTGTTTTGGGGCGCACACGTATTATTTATCATGCAGTTATTGAAAGCCAACAACAAAATTTTATAACATAATTTTTTTGTGTTAACCGTACAAACTGTAACTGTAAAATAGAAGCAACGATCAGGTCCTGAGCCATGTTTTGTGTTAACCATTTTCCACTGTACTTTCTTTACTTTCAAGCCAAAATTAATACAAGAAGATTATGTATTATATAAATGTTTAATTTATACCTGTATAACCAGGGAAACAGTTGCACTGGTAGTCTTTGATGAGATCTATACACTCAGCACCATTGGTGCACGGCATATTGGCGCAGTCGTCTATATTTACTTCACAGTGCACGCCTATGACACAAACAGAAATTATTCTTCATAAAACACAAGGCAACCAAATAAGAATTTGTATATTAATGTCATATTACCAGTAAGAATTTTTGTAAATTACATTCCAAACAGCTGTTCTGATACAACTAAATTTTACTACCTTACATGTTCTAGTAACTGAAAAAATATCAATTAAAAATTATTAAAATAACTCTTTAGGTTTTATTTATACTAATTTTGTTCAATTAACTCTTTTTTATTTAATTAAAGTATACAAGAAACACACACAAAAAAGAATAAAGTTAGAAGTAATTCAAAACAGAAAACTGTAAGAGAACAAAAGATGCTTGTTTTAAAGTGGAAAAAAAAGAATTTGTAAAGGATCATGTTTAGCAGGGAATCTGGATTTGAATTTGGATTCAAATTTAGGGAAATTTTTAATTCGATCATTTTTTTTAAATATACATTTACTGAGAGGTAAATTAAGAATATTGTTTACAGTATCCACGGACTATCTGCGTACCTTCGTATCCAGTATCGTTGCAGTTGCAGGTATAACTGTTAATACCATCAACACATATGCCTCCATTCTGGCATGGAGATGACTGCACACAAAAAAGCATTAATTATAAATGTTGTATATAACATATAATCACTACATGGTTATATAGTTACAAATAAATAACTAAGAACTAGAAAGTACATTAGTTACTAGTGTATTAAGGAGGTTTGTTAAACGTTTGTAAATTTAAACTGACAATTGTCATAATACATTGTAATGTTTAAAATTTCATGGAACCATTTAACGTTAAATTTGCCAGGCTATTGAGCCATGGACCACTGTTAAAAATGCACACTATTTTGGACTTTAACTATAGAAATCATCTTCAATGGTGCGGTTTTCATCTCATTACTTGAATGCCATTAGTTACAGACCAAACAAGAAAGGAAGAGTTAGCTAGTCCAATCATGGCAAAGGCTACCACGACCTCTGCACCTTAAATTGAAACAACATGCATTTTTTTATGATGTAGCCTAGCAATTTTAACATCAATTGTGGTGCTAGTGGTAACAGGTTGTACAAGGAATTTTTTTAAATAACACCCATTTTAAACACTCTAATGTACAACATTTTTAAAAGCAATAAATTATTTGAAATGAGTGAGTTTGTAGCAAACTGAAATTCAGAATTACTAATTGTGAAAATATTCAAGATACGATTAATTTTGTTTTCTGCACATAATATGGAATGAATGAACTATTAACTTGCCTCACAGTCATCTATATTCGTTTCACAGAGACGCCCAGTCAGACCAGGAGGACAGGCGCACGAAAATGTTGCTATTTCGTCTATGCATGTTGAGCCATTCATACACGGATCTGATTCGCATTCGTTTATGTTGACGCTGCAGTCTTGGCCTATAGCAGAAAACAGATGCGTTTGGTTCATGTATAGTGACTAAATGAACTTAATCCTTTGAAATTTTCTATTTTCACTACCAATATAATTTCAATTCATTTTATAAACACGTAAAATTGTTGATAATATTTTCTAAGGAGTGATATTCTATGTTCTGCCAAGATGGCATATGTACAATTGTGAATTCAGAAAACAGATCACTCATGTACTGTATAACAAACAATTCAAAGAATCAACAACAGTGGAATGTGAACAGTTTTATACACAGTAAGAACATCTGATGACATGACATATTAAAAAAATAAAAAAAAATAAAAAATAAATCTTTATATAGAGTATAGCTGATTAGAGTATTTACAGGCTGTGTGGAAATTATTACATAATTTTGTGTTGTTTATATAAAGAACAATTTATACAAATCTGCATTTTTAAAAAAATTAAGATGAGTATCTTTTATAATGTATACAAGAGTACTACATGAAGTCTATAAATGCGGTGGCAAACTGACACTGACTACGAAACTAGTACAGAAATTTAAAATTACAAACCAGTACGACGAGAACATTAATGTCTACTCGCCTGTATAGCCAGGAGTGCAGATACAATTGAATCCATTTATTTTGTTTTCACATGTTGCATTGTTGTAACAAGGTCGGGAAAGACACTCGTCAAAGTCTAAATCACAATGATCACCTGAGAAGCCGGGTCGACAGAAACACTGGTAGCTTCCTGTACAAAAAAAAGAAACTTTCTGTTAGTACAAATAACATTAGTAAGTCAGTACGATTTCAAATCAGTTATAAAAATTGCTTTACTACAAATACAGACACAATTTGTTGTAATGGTAGATTTCATTAAGCGTAACACAAAAGCAGATTTTCATGGTTGAAAAACAACAGGGGACCAGATGGAATTTTCTTGTACGTGACTTTGGCCTGAAAAGTGTGTATTTTGTTTAATGGGTGTATGTGTTTAATGGGCTGATAAGAATATCACACCTGTCACACCAAAGAATTGTTCCATATGTTATTTATAAACATTTTATAAACATGTTAGATAACTTTTCTGTATGTTGTGTAGTTAATATGAGGCTGAATCTGTTGTGATACATAAGTTACAGTTTCTTAATTTCCTCATTTCAGTTATATTTACAGTTTTAGTTAGATAAACCTTTTAAATCAGTCTTGTGACTTCTTGTTTATTATAGTTGATGACACGCTTCAAAGCATATGCTCAGCATCAGATCTTTAAAAAAATCTCACACAAGGTTGAGATACCACTGAAAACATGCAAGGTAAATTTTCAGTTACTTTTTTCACTTTTTATATATGTTTAATTTGTTTTAATAACTTACTTAGTTTTGTTAATATCCTATTTATTAACATTAAAAGTCACCAAATACAGATACACAATCAAGTTCACAAAATATTGTGTTGTATAAGTGAATTTATTTGGAGGAGTCATGCAGTGGTTAGTATTGTTTCACAAAAAACACCACTATATCATATTTTCATTCCTGTGGCAAGCGAATAAATTAGTACTATATAGGTCTGTAGGTTTGCTTTCAAAACAGGCTGCAGTATGTCTTTAAATGTTTGTAATGCGAGAATCACTCATCATATTAATATAAATTAAAAACAACATAAAATTTGGATTTTATTTTTGAATTTACTCAGCTTACACAAAATAAATTATCTTCTAAAGAATGAAAATTATCATGAGACCGAACAAATTTATATAATGACACTATATTAGTTAACTGTTTAGTGCTTTAAAAATATTAGGTAAAGGTGACACCAAAAAAAATAAATTTTCATCAAGTAGACAAAATGAGGTTAAAAAAACTTGTGAAATTTTGAGTTGAGTTTAAACAAAATTTTTCCCTATAAAAGTGAATAAACACAAGCTGCAATATGCATATCATGTAACAGAGTGATTAGTATAGTCACTGTTCTCCACAAATAAAATAATTTATCTGTAAGTAATAGTCCGGTCAAATTAGCCAAAAAATTGCTAAATAGGGGAAAAAATCCCGAAGTTTTGAAACTTGGCATAGTTGTTCATTCGAGTGTCCTGTACAACATACTAAAATTCCCCGAAGGTGGGGGTGAGCGAGAGGGGGGGAGTCATTTAAAGGTCTTTTTTTTACACTTTTTCTTAAATATCTTGGGAAATATTGAGTTTAGTGAAAAAGTAACCCTATACAAAATTAAACTACAGTAAATTCTCTTCAAAAAAGGTCCTACTCATTTTTTTCTTATGGTCTATAGTTTTGGAGATAAAGTCGGGGGAAACAAAAAAAAAAAAAAAAATTTTTAATCGGGATTTTTGGCTTTATTTGTACAGTTATTCAAACATAAAATACATATAGGAAACTTTTCTCATTGCTTTACATTTTACACATGAAGGTCTATTTCTTCAAAAAAATATCATCTTCAATAGAGTCCACATCGAATTCCTCCTCATCCAGCAATGGACCATTTGTGCAGGATCCTTGGCACTTGGTGCAAACAGAGCTGCATTTCATACCAGCTTTTCGACAGCCACATCTCCCCTCACAAGTACCTGTGCATCTACAGAAAATGTTGCTTAAAACATAATCGGGGGCTGGAGAGTCCAAGGTTTTTATTGGCTCCAAAGTGCCATCCTCCCCTCGCCTCCATCCCCAGTGCTCTGGTGATAATGTGTTCCCCAGCCATTCCTGTACTTGCAAGTACACTCTGAAGGAGTGTTGCTTTGCAGATCCTTTTGTTGGAGGGAGTGAGGGAAGGTCAGGTGTGAGCTTTTTTGTGGATTTAATCGATGGCGGTTTAGTTCACCCTCAGTCAAGGCCGCGCCATATATTGCCAGGAACATCTTCTCACCTGCTACTGATAGATGCATCTATCATCGCATCATGTGTCAATGATGAATCATAAAATGTGGTTGCTATGCCCTTCAGTGTTGTTTGTTATTTCACAATTGTTGTTTTGCCTTTCCTAAACATTGCAGAGGTAGTGTCACATCCACTGAAACTATGAAGGAAGAGAATGCTATCGCTAAATTCAAGTGGTTGGAGTTCCTGAGACGAAAAAATCTGTGTTTCTGCCTTTCCCCGTCCAGGCTTGATGAAGAAGATGTTGTTAGTTGCTGGTGATAGTGCTATTAGCAATACTAGCAGGTCGACATCCTCACCAACAACAGCAACTGTTCGATGTAGAGGAGCTTTGTCAATTGCACATCTCACGATACTAGTGTCAGCGTCACCAGCAGCAACTTGTGTTTCGATTCCTGCATCTATCATTTGTTGTGAAAGTAAGTTAATCAGCCTAGTCTTGTTGTTTTCATTTGAAAGAAATTGTTCTAGTTGAACGGTCACCTTCATATGCAGTTCAAAATTTATATCTGCAGATTTTTTTCCTCTTCGCTTCTACTCTGCCCTGTTAGTACTGTTCACATCAGTGTAGCCATCAAAAACTACTGTTATTTCATGGCGATAGTGCTTCTTGACGTAGGTGACATATTGCTGGCAAATAGAAGTAAAGGTAGAGCCAAGGCTCCACTTGACCCTGTGAAGAAGAAATCCACCATCGATAACATTAAAAATGTTTGGAATATTCAAATTGATGTTCGTTGTTGGGAAAAGGCCATAGAGAGCAGATTTTTTGGTTTTCCTCATACCGCCTTCGTCAAAAAGAGACAATGGATAGGGTGCTAATTCAAACTCCAAAAGAGCTACTAAATCTTCATCATTTTTCTTAGCGATAGCCACTCTTTGAAATATAAGCAGAGGGTTGACAACCACTG
Organism: Magicicada septendecula; assembly: GCA_034769895.1. Taxonomy (NCBI): domain Eukaryota; kingdom Metazoa; phylum Arthropoda; class Insecta; order Hemiptera; family Cicadidae; genus Magicicada; species Magicicada septendecula. The sequence continues at coordinate 863,372,223 of CM068368.1, forward strand.
CTTCATTATTAATCTTAACCATACAAGTCATTGACGCTAAGGAAAGAACCTTGTTCTTACGTGACTGCTTCAGGTCTGCAAAGTTTCCAACAAGCCTATTTAAGATTTCCGTTCCCACTTGTACTGCAAGGTGGCAGTTTATATTAGAGCTCCCCACAATTCCTGTTGATAAAGATACAAGTTTGTCTATTTTAGGGAATGGAGGATGGCTCGTAAACCAGTCACTCAGCGTTTTTGTGTCTTCCTTATCTTGAATTTGTCGTGAAGCTCTAAAATCAACATGCTGTTTGCCAGATAAAAATTGCACTCCTGCAAATTGCTCCAACGATGAGCAGATAGCACTGGTTGCTGTACTCCCAGCCAACCATTTGGCCAATACAGAATCTGTAATACCTCTCCCATGGGTCAGACCACATCTGCTTTTCATACTGCGCATCAAGGTCTGTTCAATTACCATATCTGACCAAGTTCCAGACCACTGAGAATCAGTCCTTACTACTGTAAAATTTCCTTGGGAAGCAAACATCTTAAACTCCTCAGAGGTCATCATCTGGTCAAGGTTGAGCATATCCTGGAGGTACAGATGCGATGACTTAGCGTACAAGAAGTGGCCGCTAGCATGAAAAAAGGGATCATGAGCTGAACACAACGTAAATGACCATCCCAATCTCCAGAGCGTTCTGCAGCAATAAAATCCTTCATTATTGTGATCATATCAAAGTACTGCACCCAAAGCGCAGCAGTTGGCCCATTTTTTCTAAATTCGTCTAATTTATTTTTAAATTTAAGTTGAAGAGAAGCCAGCTGGTCATTGTTGTTAATAGTGTTGAGGGTCAATTGGTTATTTTCCACATTCATCATGATCAAACGTACACTTTCTTCCTCTTCTTTCGAGATTTCACAGCTCGACAATATGATTTTTGCCAGAGCATTCTGAACGAGCAAGTGAGCACGAACAGCTCTGCTATATGCATGTCCATCCAGCATTTTATCTACGGAATTTGGGGCAAAAATTGTACTCAGTAATTCTTTAAGACCACTTCCTGCAAGAGTCTGTCCAATGCACCCCAAAAATGACATTACCATATGGAATCCACCAAGTCTAACCACGACATTTTGTAAATGATCATCTGGGCAAGATGCCACGATTTCCCGAGCCCTAATGTATAGTAGCTGGTCAAAGGTGACAATGCACGTGTTGATTTGTCTCTTCTCGCACTCTTCTGCAGCCATCGTCAATGCTGTGTAGATTGTACTGTAGTCGCTAGGAGTATGATTCATAAATGGTGAAGGTATCACAGCACTTATATCCAACGTTTTGTTTGGTTTAATACATTGCATGAAACCCTTCCATTCTGGTGTCCCAGGTATTTCAAGCCATTTTGAACACAGCCACAGCATATCAGATAGATTGGGCGCGGGATTGTCAATTACAAGGGGGTTGAGCTCTTTAAGATTTTGCACAAAGCATTTTTTTAACCCATTTCCACCTGGATTCTCATACATTTGCAGTTTGCATACCCCCATTTCCCCAACGTTTTTGGCAGGAGGAGCAGAGGTCAGTTTCTCAATGTTCGTTCCAAGTGGGATACATTTTGCAGGAGTTATACATTTGATCCCTCCCATACTGTGAAACGTGTTTAAACCATCAATAGTTGCCACATTAAAATCTGCGTTATCAAAGACGAATTGTGTGAATGTCCCCGGTGGAACAGGCTGTTGAGGGTGATAGATAGCAGACAACTCCAACATCTGAGCATCATTGTACGACCCACAAAATCCTAAATTTGAAAGCAGATTCAATAAACTTTTTGAACCAAATTTTCTATGGATGAAAAGGGCAAGACCATGCAGAATTGGTGAAGTAAAAGTTCTTGGCCGAACCATGGAGATAACATGGGCGAGCGATATTTTCTTCCTTTTGATTTTCTCTGTGTTCCCTCTCCTTGTTTGTAATAGTGGCTCCAACAAGGCATTGAGAGACTGAGGAATCATTTCTTCTGGCTCATTCATAAAGTTGTTACATGGAGGGTATGTCTTTGTTTCATAAATTCGAGATTGCAAATCATCTTTTATGATGGCAGCTGCCGTGCGAACAACCCGAAGACGCTCTTCTTGTCCGTCCTCACACTTTGATGTGTACCACTTGTTGTTCAGGATTTTGTGACCAACATCATGGAAGCAAACAACAGTTTTGTGTGCACGTAAATGACTAATGAGTAAGTGCTTACCGTAATGTTCCTTCAACTTATGTACAATAGTTTTTGTTGAAGGCTTTTCTCCCGAAATTTGCTCCATCAACTCATCAAGTGAACATTGACAGTCATCATTATTATTCTCTAAGTATTTATAGATTTCATCCATTGCTTTCAAAACGTTTTCATCCTCAGGACGTCCTCTCTTTTTCCCCGTGGGTAGATTCGTTGTAAAGAAATTTTTGGCGCAGGTGTGATGATAGATGGCATCAGCAGCAAATAAATTAGGAGTATTTATTATTCTTGTGGCAACTTGGTTTCCCCATTCGTCATCCCTTCTTTTTACTGCATCCATTACTTTTTCATTCATTTCTGTGGTACGTACCGAAAAGACATCCTCATGTTTATCCAGGGGTCTCTTTTTCTGTTGTTCTCAAAATTCTTGGCTGATCTCCGTAGCACAAAAAAAACACTTAGTTTTAAAATCAAAACTTTCGCGGGGAGGGCGAGGTTTAGATGATGAAGTGGATGCATTTTGTTTTCTAGCTGTTTTTATGTCAGCTGCTATTGAGGAAGCTCTTGTGTACTGTTTTCTACAAGACGTATGCACGACTGTTGTTTTCTGTCCTTCAAGTTTTTCATATTTTCCATCTCCTCTAGCCATACTAGTGTAACGGTACAGAATTGTATGATAGAAAAAGACAGTACAGATTCAATTCAGATTTGAAAGTAGGTAGGATTCACTTGTGAGGTGCCCCAGTGTAACCAGCAACATTCACTGTTATCATAAATTGATGTCTGGAGACAGCCCAGCTCAGACGTATTACGTAATAGCCCCAGCAGCAGTCTTTGTATATGAATCACAGTATGCAGTCTATCACCAGTTGTTGCATCAGCCAGTAGCAGATAGCAGTCTTCAACCAGAGCAGTCGTAAGTTAAACGGTGGCCTCGGGTGCAAGATAGGCCGAAAGTACTATAATCGGCCTATCTAGTAAAGTGCGCAATACAACAGTAAACTAACTACAGTATCGGTTATACGAAAAGTTTTAAAACAAACTTTGGTGTCGGAGTAAAAAGACGCAATTGCAGTACGTGACCAAGTGTAGATAAGCAGCAGTGAAAACAGTCCATCTAATAATAATCCATCATTTGTTTTTTTATAAAGTGTACACAAATAAATAATGAGATCTCAAACAGTGGGGTTTAAAAACAAAGTGTAAAAAGAATGAGAGAGTGAGTGAGGTAATAAAGGGGGAGAAAGAAAACATTAAGGAGAGTACTGGTTCGTATAGTAGATATATAATTTACATATTTTGATATTGTAACCTTATTGATAAAAATTATAAGTAAAGTAAAAAAAGGAAAAGAAAGAAGTAAATTTTTATGTTAAATAAAATAGTATTTGAATTATCATGAATAAGTGTTGGAGTAAGTTATTACGCCCGTTTAACATAACATGTCCTGTATGGAAAATCTCGCCTATTCGGACTTGGTAAGTAATTAAGAGTAAATAATGGGAGAATGTATAAAGGTTTCCATATTTGTCCTTTTGTTTTAAAAATATTGGTGGCGACCTATAAGTTGGGAATCTTCTGTTTTTGGTAAGTCAGGGCGAATGAAGTAAAAGTTTAGAAGGGGGGGTAAGAAATAGACCGTAACACTAGAACTTATCAAACTCTGGAAAGCTTTTACGCCCAATTGACTGGCGTCACTATGTGACACTTCCTTTTCACATAAAAAACACTTTTCGGACATGATTCGCACAAACCCGGAACACCACTAAAGGAAAAACACTATTTATTTAAAACACTTTCGACTCTCGAATTATTACCGCTCATAAGAAGCCTTGGAGGGGCACTGAAACTGATTCGGTTTGTATGAATCAAGTTTTCTCCGCGACTCTAGCGCTGTCTACAAACCTTGGAGCCTTTCGATAACGCAGTACGGAAATCCATGCTGTATTACCTATACTGTAGTACTGTTATTCGTACTCGTACTCTATTATCGTTACTATACGTGGGGAATCTAACAAGCGAAACATGAAATATTGCTACGATTTACTTGATCTCGCTTACTATTCAAAGCAGATTGCTTTGTAAAGTTTCCCCACAAAAACCCTTCTATCTCTCCTGTAATTTTAAAGCACGCTCTTTTACCATAGGTGATATTTAAAGAATGTATAATTTAAGATTTGTGTATTTTATGTTTGAATAATAATAATAATAATAATAATAATGTATTTTATGTTTGAATAATAATAATAATATTTATTTATTTATAATTGTAATTGTACAAATTAAGCCAAAAACCCAGATTTTTGAATTTTTTTCAATTTTCCACCGACTCTATCTCCAAAACTATAGCCACTACGGAAAAAATGAATAGGACCTTTTTTGAAGAGAATTTACTCTAGTTTAATTTTGTATAGGGTCAGTTTTTCGCTAAACTCAATATTTCCTGAGATATTTAAGAAAAAGTTTAAAAAAAGACCTTTAAATGACTCCCCCCTCCCGCTCACCCCCACCTTCGGGGAATTTTAGTATGTTGTACAGGACACTCGAATGAGCAACTATGCCAAGTTTCAAAACTTCGGGATTTTTTCCCCTATTTTAGCTAAGTTGACTGGACTATAACAGCAATTAGATCTTTTTGCTAAACACATAGGGCTACCAAATTTATGTTTTCTTTTCTAGGTTTCAAAAATTTAATATTGGGTTCCAATACGGGAGCGATGAATTTTAACAAGTTTCTCAACAATTAAGACAGGAATATTGTTCTAAGGCTTTCACGGCTGGTGTCAGTTATATTAGAAGTATGTGCCGCGCTGTTTGGCCATGGTCCAGGGTTTACAAACAAACCAAACGTTTCAACAGCACCACTGGCTGCCATCTTCAGTGGAATTCGAGTCTACCTGAACGTGTGGAGTTAAACGTCAGGCCCACAGTACTGTATGCCTTCAGCCTTCACCACAGTACTGTGGGTCTGACGTTTAACTTCCCACGTCCAGGTAGACTCGAATTCCACTGAAGACGGCAGCCAGTGGTGCTGCTGAAACGTTTGGTTTGTTTGTAAACCCTGGACCATGGCTAAAGAGCCTGGTACATACTTCTAATATAATTAAGACAGGAAGTTTCAATTAATTTTCTTCTGTTTGAATGTTATATAAGTAAAGATATGTCCAATGCCATTTTCAGAATGGCCTATCTAGTAGATGCCTGTCTTGAAAATTTCCTTGACAACAGGTCAAGCCAAAAGTCAATTTCAAAATCCTAAGAAGCTGAGTAAAAATTTCATGATGTTCACACACACACACACACACACACACACACACACACACACACACACACACACACACACACACACACACACACACACACACACACACACACACACACACACACACACACACACACACTATATACGTACAATTCCCAAATTTATGAGAAAATTCACAAATTAGTAAAAGGCAAAATACAAGCAAAAAGATTACTGAACACATAAACAACTTAAAAATGTTAATACAATCATTACCTTCATTATTAAGACATATTCCGTAGTTACAAATATTTTTGAACGCCTTGCATTCATCCACATCAAGTTCACAGCGTCTTCCTACAAGAAAATTTATAAAATTTACCACAGACTGATAATATAAAACTTGGATATTATGAAAAATAATAATATTTTTGTAACCAAATATCGCAATAGATATTTGCTTAACAATTAGACACATGATCTTTGTAAGTGACTCATAAACACTTATAGAAAATAGGTGCAATGTAACATACAATATTCAGAATGTTAAATATCTCCTCAACTAAAAAATCGGTATGGAGAACCATACATGACTCCATGTTCTAATTAATTATAAAATTATTTTTAATGTGTACACTCAGAACGAAACCAAATATATCAGCATGCTTTTGGTAAAAACACTGAGAAGGACAATCAAAATAAGAATTGTACCTAGATGTTAATATTTTAGAAATAAAGAATTAAATTATCTTTTATTTAAACAATGCGAAAAACGTGAGTACCGTCCGGCGTTTGTTATCTCTGAATTTTGTAATGTGTCAAAAAAGGGGGGTTTTTTATTTTTTATTAAATTTATTTGAATTTGTTCTATGTCATCATTGCAACTCCCATGTAAAATGGTTGTATTCAAACAATGAACCGTAACGTAACTTTTTGGGTGGAGTGTAGTTGGAGAATGCGATACTTGTTTATAAACTGAATGTTTATCACGTATTATACGCGCATACTCTCGACGGAGCGCGGCTTCTACGCATACTCGACAAAACCGACGCCACGAAAAATGGCGAGACATAAAGATTGTCGGACCATGTGCTCTGGAGACGGAGGAAGTCCAGTAGAGGCTACACCCATCTCAGCCTCCTATATCGTCTCCGTTTAACAACACTAGCCCATGTGGCCCATAGACAATCCAGACCTATTGTAAGACGACGAAAAAATTGTAGTATGAAGGCAGTGTATTCCTGTTCAGCAACAAGCTAAAGTGGGGAGTTTTGTTGGCACTCTCCGGGCAGTCGACGAAATAACTTCCCCGGCCGGGTGAACACATAGGTTCGCGAACCGAAAAATCTGTTCTAAAATATTCAAGATGTGTTAAAAGTTTAATTTAAAATGAGATAAATTGGCAAGAAACATACAACACCAAAGTTAACAGTTAAATTCGACAGTGTGACAAAAATGTGGACGAACTAACATATACGCAGTGCGACACGTGGCTAGCAGATATGCCGAGGGTTAAGTAGTCTACAACCAATTTCAATATATAAATAATTTCAGTTAAAGAGCCCTAAATAAAATAAATGGGGATTTAAAGTGTATGAGTGTGAGAGTGAGCAAGCTGGGTTGTTTTTCTTTTATTAGGTAAATAAATAATTTAAGTATATATATTAAAGATACTTGTGGTTTTGTATTTCAATGTGTTTGTATTTTTGGTCAGATGGGGGTCGCTACCTCAATATTTAATTTTGTTCATTTGAAAGATTAGAGAATGTAAAATGAGAAAGCATGTTTTAATTGATTCATAAAAAAGAATGATAAAAGAATAATAAAACGAAGTTGAAATAGTTAACCGAAATGAGAGTAATTATTAAGACACATACAACCTTGAAATCACGCTTGTACTTCAAAGTTCGTGTGACGGACCTGGGCTGGCAAGGTAAGTGGATCAGGAGTTATTAAAAATTTAAATATGGTAATTCTTAATAATATTAACTACAAATTTATGAAAACGAAAAATTATTTTGTTTATGTATCCGTGGTTACATAGCATGGAACAATATCATTGTTAATATTTTATTGAAATTTTTAACTAAATACAACTATTATATTAACGACTCGGAACAAAGTTTTTTATGTTCCGAGTCGTTAATATAATAGTTGTATTTAGTTAAGTAACGGACACGTCATGGACAACGAAATCCAAGAAATTTTTAAGTTTTTGGTCGAATAAATTTATAACATCAATACAAAAAAAATTACCCCTCCCCCTTCAACTACCCTTTTCATTTATAGATATTTCATCAACCTTTCTACAGTCGATTATTATAACCTTCTTTTCAGAATACTTTATTTATCAAAAATAAGTACTTTACTCTTATTAAAACGTAAAACGTTGTATGTAAACTACCCCTTCCTCTTAACCGATCTTCCTCAAAATCAATAGGCCTTGAGTCCTCTACAACTTGGGCACATATGGAAAAAATAATTTGATTGTGTTTGAATTTGTGGCAGTTATCGTTTGCCATAGAAAAAATTTTACACACACAGACACTTTTTGGAAAATGACTTTTCTTCATGTTTTGAGGGTAGTACAATTAGAACCATTTCCTTATGGATCATGGAAGTAAAATAGCTTCACAACAAAGTAATAAGTAAAACAAACATTGAAAACATTAAAATTCTATTTATTCTTTCCAAAAATTCAAAAAATTTAAATTAACAAATTCTGACTGCTTTTACCTGTGTATCCTGGGGGACAAATGCAAGTATAATTTCCAACACCATCCCTACAAGTAGCATTGTTCTGACAAGGATTGACAAGACAGTGATCTATGTCAATTGTGCAGTTCTCTCCAGTGAAGCCTTCAGGACAGCGACATTCGTATTCATTGATTCCATCAACACATACCTTGTCGTCAGGACATGTCACTCGTAAACACTCGTTAATGTTGTTTTCACATTTTAAACCTTCGAAACCTGTAATATACAATATGAAATTTTGTTAGCTACTCAAAAAAAAGTAGGCTGTATCACACATTTCACGTGGACAACAAATACTCACCAGGAAGGCATTCACAGTAGTACTCCTTGCGAGACGGTTTGGCCACGCACGTGGCGTTGTTTTGACACGGCGTGAAGTAACACGCATCGTATTCCAGCTCGCAGTTGACGCCCATGTAGTCTTCAGTGCAATTACACGTGTAACCGTTTATTCCGTCCATACATGTACCTCCATGCTGACACGGTGAAGAGCTGCATTCATCCATATTCACTTGACACATTTTTCCTGAAGACAGAGAAGAATTTGTAAGTATATAAAACTTTTGAACATTGACACTATTTTGTGTTATGAAGGCTTACACGCCCGGAGTCATTTTGGTTAAAATTACTTCCCAGGCTGTTTGGCCATTGTCCAAAGTTTATAACAAAACCAGATGTTTCGGCAGTGCCACCAACTGCATCTTCAGTGAAAATGAGTAACGATAACGTGAGGTGGTATACGTTAGGACCATGTATATACTGTGGCCTTAACCACAGTACTGTGGTCCTAACATATACCAAACGTTAGCATTACTCATTTTCACTGAATATGCGGTTGGTGGAAACGTCTGGTTTTGTTATAAACTTTGGACCGGGCCAAACAGCCCGGGAAGTAATGTTAACCAAAATGACACTATTTTATATAAAATATTTTTAAAAACTGCTGTAAATAGTTCATATGTGAAATAACCAATTTGGAATGTTTTAAAAAACAGACAAGCAGACAGACGATGTTTAAAAACATACTCAAATCAGTCTGCATGTATCTTCTTCTTCTTCAGCACTACAACGCAACGTGAGCCCTGGATTTCAACACCAATCTTCTCCAATGTTTCCTATCCATTACCCTCTCAATGTAACCCCTCATATCCATTCTTCTTAAATATTTCACCATACCCTCCAACCATCTTATCCTAGGTTGGCCCCTCTTTCTTCTTTTACAGACTGACGCCCTCAGGATTTTCTTTAGCATACACTGATCATCCATCCGCTCTAGGTAACCTAACCATTGTATTCGTTCAGCCATTACGAATCTTACAAGCTGATCTATCTCCCAGTTATTTCTTATGCATTCATCATCTTCTCTAACCGGGCCATAAACATGGCTTACATGTCTTTCAACTCTTCTTACTGTTTCTTGTTCCTTTTTTGTTAATGTCCATGTCTCGCCTTCATAAGTAACGACCGGTCTGATAAGTGTTTTAAATATTTTTATTTTTGTGTTAAACTAATGAGTTTGCTTCTCAGTAGTCTACTGTTGGCGTAATGTGTCCTATTTCTTATTTGTATCATGTCATGTATCATCGTGTTTATGGAGCCTTCATTATCTATCATGCACTTTGCATTTGGCGGGGTAAGCAGCGCTCATTTGCATGAGTTTCTATTGCAGTGCTTATTTTCAAAGGCTATAAAGAGAGCAAGAATGACGGCGCAACCTTCCCACTAGTACAGCTGGAGACGTAGTGAGCTACTATATAAGTCAGCGCAGGAATATGCCACTTCCCCCACTACTTCTCATGCTATGCAGCAACAGAGGTTACTTTCCAAATAGCCCTCGAAAATAACAGTTCAGTTTACTTATTTCTTTAATAGCCTATTGGACCTTACTTTATAAATGACCTTGTACATTAATGCTATCTAGCTAGATACATCTGAACAAAATTAATTTTTTCATCACTTACAAACCACTCATATTTGTGTAAACACCTATACAAACATGCGCATGCGATTGACCAATTCAATCACATATTCTTGTCTGTATGCAAACTCTCTCTCTCTCTCTCTCTCCTTCCATTTTGACTCTTCACTCACTCAGACTCTGTCTCTTATTTGCTATTGCTTACTACCACAACTACAAAAATTTCCAGCTTGTCAAGTTTTTTTTTTAATAATTTCAAATTACTGTCATATTTTGAAACCTATTTTGACCTACGACAATCTGCTATGTAGCTGAGCTAAACATAATAATACTAAGGTCATTCATGTTTTCAGAATAAGTAGTCCAAATCGTTCTTTACGCCCGATGGTGTGTTCAGGATCCACCACGATTTATGAAATCAACTGTGACTAATTAATTCAAGCAAGCTGCTAGATACCATGAACTGTGGGTGTGATGCAAGCAAAAGTGTTTCTTTAGAAGCAAAATTTGCTTCTAAGAATGGGATTTACCACTTTAACAGTAATGCATACACATGTATATATGTGCAACCTAGTATTTACTATATAAATAATACATAATACATGAGGATGGTAAAAAAAATGTCGCCAGACTTGGTGGCTTACGTTTAAAATAATAATAATCATAGAGAAATTACTGGTTCTACAAGTTTTTAAAACTGTTCTCTTATACTTATTAAATCACAGTCAGAGTCTTCTTTATTTACACTTATCTTTTTTGCTCTCTCTCTCTCTCTCTCTCTCTCTCTCTCTCTCTCTCTCTCTCTCTCTCTCTCTCTCTCTCTCTCACACACACACACACACACACACACACACACACACACACACACACACACACACACACACACACACACACACACACACACACACACACACACACACACACACACACACAATATTATTCACAACGATATGTATGTCATTATAAAGGCCTACTTGCACTTAACTGAGAGTGATGTTTTGGATGCTAGTTTGTGAACATATCTGCACGATTTGTTCAAAATCCTCTGATTCGTCGCACTCTTAGGGGGTTAGGCCCCTTCCTATCTTACAAGTGTGTAGGCCTACGTAATAATATGGAAAATATATTGTTACGACGGTCTACTGATCGTCGTATGGTACAGTGGAAAACAAAATACAAGACACCAATTAAGTCACTAATCACCAGCTTTAATTATCACAATTAAACAGCTTGTAATTAACAACACGGTATCTTAAAACAAATCAAATAAAAATTGTTCACACGCAATAAAAAAATGTCACCTAATATAAAACACAGTTGTACTACAATTGTCCCGCGCAATTATAAAAACACATAACACTTCGCCACAATATTACGAACCGCACTAATAACCACTTGAACGCACAGAGTAATATCACCTGATAATAACTCAATTAAGGCCACTGACACCTGGTATTTATACCCCGCTCTCAGACCAGAACGTTCCACAACTACGCGTCATCTCTACACTACGATGTAATTAATTGTGGCCTTGACACAGTCAGCGAGGCTGGCAGCGTCTAGAAAAGTCTCGCAAGCGCATGTTGAAATCACGTACGCCACAACATTCAGCCGGATTCCAATGGATTGTTCGAGAAACACGTGGATTGTTCTGTGATGTCGTAACAATATTGTTATGGAAAGGAACATTCTCGAACAATGGAGTGCATTATTATACTCTTTCCTCGGCTATCCCAGCAGAGCCCAGCTGTAATGTTTGTGTGCATACACATATTGCTGCTTTGTGATGGAAGACAATTACTTGACACTTATCATGCATCAACAACTGAGGCTATTCCAGACCGCAGTGGTTGGGCACTGTGTTCAAAGCCAGACAGTGACACTGTTTCTAGTGGATTCGAGAGCGCCTGTATAACATGGCATCAAAAAAGTGACCGATTATTCTGGCATCTCAGCAGGGTATAAATATAAGCATCAAGCGACAGTCAGTTCAGGTCAGTTTAGGTTATTAGCGAAAAGTGATTATTGTGCAGTACTCTATTAGTTAACATTATTATTGGTATTAACAAATTAACTTGAATTATTGTACGAGTATAATCTTGTTGAGAAACTTGATGATTACAAACTGTTATTTGTGATAAATTAAAGCCGGTGATTAGTGACTTAATTGGTGTCTTGTATTTTGTTTTCCACTGTACCATACGATGATCAGTGAGACTCTCATAACAATATGTATGATAAAATAAAGGCCTACTTGCACTTAACTGAGAGCGACGTTTTGGATGCTAGTTTGTGAACATATCCGCACAGTTTGTTCACAAACTCCTGATTCCCAGTCTTAGGGGTTAGGCTCCTCCCTATCTTACCGAGTATGTACTTAATAATACAGAAAATATATTATACTAGGGGAATACCCATGCTTCGCTACGGAGTTTCACGTTGTACGTAATGAAAATGTTAGTTTAATTAATAAAGTTCAATTAAAGTAGGTTTCTTAAAAATAAATAGCTGTTGCCCACGACTTCGTTCGCATGGTCTTCAATTTAATGCGATAATATATTTAGAACAGAATCTATTCTATTGGGTTGCCATAGTAACCAAATCTAATAGTTTTTTAAGACCCCAAAGGACCCCCCAGAGGATCGTATCGAAAAAACACCTGTCCTATGTTGGTTCTCCCGTTGCGTAAAATATTTGTGCCCAGTTTGGTTGAAATCGGTCCAATGGTTTAGGAGGAGATGTGGAAGACCCCAAAGGACCCCCCCCAAAGGATCGTATCGAAAAACACTTGTCCTATGTTGGTTCTCCCTTTGCATAAAAAATTTGGGCCAAGTTTGGTTGAAATCGGTCCAGTGGTTTAGGAGGAGATTTGGAAGACCCCAAAGGCCCCCCGAAGGATCATATCGAAAAAACACATATCCTATGTTGGTGCTCCCGTTGCGTAAAATATTTGTGCCATGTTTGGTTGAAATCGGTCCAGTGGTTTAGGAGGAGATGTGGAAGACCCCAAAGGACCCCATCGAAAAAACACCTATCCTATGTTGGTTCTCCCGTTGCGTAAAATATTTGTGCCAAGTTTGGTTTAAATCGGTCCAGTGGTTTAGGAGAAGATGTGGAAGACCCCAAAGAACCTCCAAAAGGACCGCATCGAAAAAACACCTATCTCATGTTGGTTCTCCCTTTGCGTAAAATATTTGTGCCAAGTTTGGTTGAAATCGGTCCAGTGGTTTAGGAGGAGATGTGGAAGACCCCAAAGAACCCCCAAAGGACCCCATCGAAAAAACACCACTAATTCAGAAACCTTCGCGGGCGTGCGCACAACAACTCACCGAAGTTTCATCGCAATCGGATGAATGGTATAGGAACGCATACGGGACAAACAAAGAAACATTCATTTTTATATATAACTAGCGAGTACCCGGCATGCGTTGCAATGCCACTCAAAGAAAGAAAGTGTTTGTATATATATAATATATAAAGACTTCGTTCGCGTGGTCTTCAATTTAATGCGATAATATATTTAGAACAGAATCTATTCCATTGGGTTGCCATAGTAACCAGATCTAATAAGTTAGTTTTTTAAGACTCCAAAGGACCCCCCAGAGGTCGTATCGAAAAAAAAACCACCTGTCCTATGTTGGTTCTCCCGTTGCGTAAAATATTTGTGCCAAGTTTGGTTGAAATCGGTCCAGTGGTTTAGGAGGAGATGTGGAAGACCCCAAAGAACCCCCAAAAGAACCCCATCGAAAAAACACCTATCCTATGTTGGTTCTCCCTTTGCGTAAAATATTTTGTGCCAAGTTTGGTTGAAATCGGTCCAGTGGTTTAGGAGGAGATGTGGAAGACCCCAAAGGACCCCCCGAAGTATCATATCGAAAAAACACATATCCTATGTTGGTTCTCCCGTTGCGTAAAATATTTGTGCCAAGTTTGGTTGAAATCGGTCCAGTGGTATAGGAGGAGATGTGGAAGACCCCAAAGAACCCCATTGAAAAAACACCTATCCTATGTTGGTTCTCCCGTTGCGTAAAATATTTGTGCCAAGTTTGGTTGAAATCGGTCCAGTGGTTTAGGAGGAGATGTGGAAGACCCCAAAGGACCCCATCGAAAAAACACCTACCCTATGTTGGTTCTCCCGTTGCATAAAATATTTGTGCCAAGTTTGGTTGAAATCGGTCCAGTGGTTTAGGAGGAGATGTGGAAGACCCCAAGAACCCCCCAAAGGACCCCATTGAAAAAAATGCATAAACCTTCGCGGGCGTGCGCACATCAACTCACCGAAGTTTCATCGCAATCGGATGAATGGTATAGGAACGCATACAGGACAAAGAAAGAAACAAACATTCATTTTTATAGATATAGATAAAAAAAAAATTTCCTGGAACCCGATCGCAGCGCCACCTACCGGGTCCAATTGTGAATCTAAACCATCAGGGACCCACTCAAACACACACACAAAATTTCTTCAAAATCGGTCCAGCCGTTTAGGAGGAGTTCAGTGACATACACACGTCCAGAAGAATTATATATATAAAGATGGCTCATAATCACAGAATACAGTACTTGAAACATTTATTATGTTTGTGGCTATGAAAATAATTTATTTAAAATTGATTCTAAGTAAATTAAATATAATTAAGTATCAAAAAATTAAAATGCTCTTATCTATATTTTGACAATACATTTGTCTCCTTTTTACAATAGTTTCCTACTTAAGCATACATTTGTCGATACTTACCTTTGATAATTAATTAACCCTTTTGACTGCGGGCTGTGCTCTGTCTAGTCTACGTGTTTCAGTGTGCCTTAGCACCTAAGCTACCTAAGCTGCATAGTTAACCTTACTGTTACCAGTCAACGTGTTAAATACCACAGTCATTAACAATGAAATGTTTTCTTTTGAGCACAGAAACATTTTACAGAATGTGAGGGAAAAGTTTTAAACACAAAATTAGATTACATTCTGTATTTTCTTGAATCTATAAAAATGGAATGATACAGTTTTAATCACATGAAAATACAAGCTGGGGTCCAAAGGGGTGTGACGCGAACATATGCTTTCATAGAAGAGAAATGCACCAACCGCTCCATCCCAACTCCACTCTGTTACGCCGAGCAATCCACTCCAAGGTTGTGGTAACCAATTCCTTCGGTGGAGTGGATCGGTAAGCAAACGAGAGAAGGGGGTTCTGTCAGGGCAGTCTGGGGGTACCCTGGGCCTTGGCCTGGCAGAATGGTGCACATCGGCAGCAGGATGTGCATCTAGTGTGGAGGCGGAGAAGGCTATAGTAGCCCAACGGCTCTGCACGCATGGGCTGAGTCAGTTAGCCTACTGCGTCAGCTGAGGTCAAAGCAACTCTCTAGAGGAAGATCACCCCGAAATCAAAGTTCCTGGTCCTCCAGTTGGGGGTTGGATCGGAAAATTCACATATCCCATCTGTGAAACTCTTTTATGTGCAGAAACCTATCAGTTTCTCAGCCAGTCAGTTGTCTACACTTGACCGGAACAACTGGTGCAGGCTGTTAAAGGATGCCTTGACTCAGTAATGGGTTGTCGCGCTGCTGAAGGAAGGAAAATACAAACTAAACAGTCGTGCCTGGAAAGCAAATAATGCATGAAAGTTACTTACTTAAAGTTTACTTTACTTTTCAATTGCAGTTTTTGTCTTTGTTTCGCAGCAAAGGCAAACTTATCATCAATTTCATCATGGAGAATCTTATTTAATATGTCAGGTTCACCACATAAAGTTGGAACTTTACTAAATATTAAAAAAAAAAACAAGCTGCCAGTGGTGACATGATCTCCTCCCCCATATGCAACCCTGGTTTCTCAAATACTGTTGCTCTACACTGTATCACACAGTGAGTGTGTACACACGCATGCACACACACACACGCAACTTACAATCCAAAGCTCTACTAACCTGTAAATCCTGGTAGACATTCGCAGTAGAAAGCGTTAACAGAATCTTTACAAGTGGCGCCGTGACGGCATGGATCTGACTGGCACTCGTTGATGTCCAGATCACAGTTAGCACCAGTCCAGCCTGGCTCACACGCACAGTAGTAACCCCCAAGCTACACACAAGCAATGTGCAGTGCTACCCAACCTTAGTGCATTAGTGGTAGTAGTCATATCGGTAGCAAGGTGTCACCAATAAGTTTTATTACTATAGTAATCGTTTTTTTTTTTCAGAAAGTATTTTCATTACTAATTTCTAAAAATTAATGATAATTTCCATAGCAAACAATTTTGAAAAAGTATATAATCCCATACCATGGACTTTAAAACACATTAATATGAAGAAATTATAGTAATTTGAACAACGGTGTTATTAAAGGATGGTGGTCTATTTATGGCTGACTGCATAGAAATGTTGGCATTCTGTACACCAGAAGAAATAGTGTTGACCATTAAAAAAAAAGAAGTACTGTAATTATTACATGATGAGAGGAAAATGGTACTCTCTTAAGTATATGAAGATTGACATCTCTTAATGTGAAGTATATTTGGATGTGACTTGTCTTATGCGGGAGAAATAGACCCTGTTAAAAAAATAGAGAAGTTTAACCACATGTGTGGAATTATCAGAAGAACATTAAAGGGAAGGTCAGACAAGATGCTCTGTTAATATTTTATAAAGTGATGGTAGTGCCATGCAGTATTTATATTAGTATAGTAGGTCTTAAGGTCCGCAACACATGATGCCAGAGAGTACTTAATGAACCCCACCGGTTCATAGCGATCGCAGCGTGTTCCTTGAGCTGGACAGACTTCATATGAAGGCGAGGGAAATACACACTTTCTGATTGGCTGGTGGTGACTTATGACTGCATCGTGACGCTTGGTGAATTTATAAGTATGAGTGGTGTTCACGGGACTGCTAGCCTTAACCACAGTACTGTGGTCTCTAACGTGTACCACCCTACGTTACTGTTGGTCGATTTTTTATACTGATGATGGGAGTCTATGGTACTGTCAAAATGTCTGTTTTGAAAAGAAACGTTGGACCACAGCTAAACACCCCAGGAATGAATTTAAATAACATTGACTCCGGCCATGCAGGCCTATGAAGTATTCTTCACTGATTGTTTCATAAACGATAACAAGACTGACCATTTTTTTGTCTTGTGCTGTAGTGGTTTCATTGTGAGAGGCAGATCACAAACATCTGTCTCTCAGCTTCCTACAGCCAGAAGAGAACCACAGAAAAAATTAACAGGACATATCATGCAACAGGGCAGTTGGTAATAATATGAAAGGTACTGAAGTCGGCTGAAGCGGGATACCTTCTACATTGATCTTGTATAATTAAATATCGGTACGGAGAACCATACATGACATCCATGTTCTATCGGTATGGAAAACCATATATAACTTCCATGTTCTAAGATTTATATTTAAAATCATTGACTTGAGTTCGGTTTGATAATTTCAGGTTAGGTGTGTTCCTTGTAAATCGAGTTTTATGTTTGACAAATTGAAATGAAATATTTCCACAGAAACTACTTCTTTGTTGCCGATAACGAATACACATATAAAAAATTATCCCCTCCCCCTTCAACTACCCTTTTCATTTATAGATATTTCATCTACCTTTCTACAGTGGATTATTATGATCTTCTTTTCAGGATACTTTATTTATCAAAATTAAGTACTTTACTCTTTGTTAAAAAGCAAAATGTTGCTTAAACTACCCCTTCCCCTTAACCGATCTTCACCAAAATCAATAGGCCTTGAGACCTCTACAACTCGGACACATACGCAAAAAATTATTTGATTCTGTTTGAATTTGCACCAATTATCGTTCAGCATACAAAAAATTCTACACACAGACACTTTTCAGAAAATTACTTTTTTTCATGTTTTGATCAGAATCAGCCCTTATCTTGAACATGATTTTTTTCGCGATCACCATACTTCCATTTCTTTCCGGAACATGGAAGTAAAAACGTAATCCACATGCAAATTTACTGAACACGGTGGCTACACCATAAAATAATCAAGAGTGCAGCACTCACACCATATAACTTGGAGACCATATCAGAAACAAATACTATTTCTTACCCACCATTTAAATTTGTTCAAATCACTGTCTTCTTCACTACTACTAATTAATTTTATTATCATTAGTACTTTAATTGTGGTAAACAATGTAGGATTAAATTTTGCCATTTAAAACTACAGAAGAATTCCACAGATTCAACTGCTTACTGGTCACTTTGCCACAGATATTTATGCCTATATTAAACAATGGTATAACTAGTACTAGACAAACGTTACAATACGCGTACATATACTGTATCAAATACTATGTACAAAGCATTAGAAAACCAAAAAGCCTGAGATTAGTAGGTATTAAAAAAAAATGAAAAAATTTTTATGGGAAACAACTCGAGAGCTTAGTTTTCTAAAATGTTTCTAGTTTCTCTAGATTTACTGGATGATGGAGGGGTGTTGGAGAAGCTAAGGGAAGGTCAAGTGCCTGTAAAAACTAAATATAATCTGAATGAAAAATATAAAAATTAGCTTCTCCACCCCCTCCATCATCACACCACACACATGTTCGGATACACGCCCTAAACATATGTTCACCACCATAACATCCTTTGTTTAGTTGTTCACTGATCTCTTTGACAATAGCTTGATAAGCTGAAACAGCTGCCAGAGTTAAATGAAAACTGTGAAATGTACCAAGTGTTTATATATTTTTAAAAAAATTTGTATTAATATGTTTCACCAAGTGCCCAATGAGTCATCAATTAATAACTAAATTATTGTTGGTTTTAGTCACCTACATAATTAAAAAAGTCAGCACTACAAAATATTTTCATGTTAAACTGTAATGTAATTATTATTTACAATATAACAATCCTGAATTATTATTGAATATGTGTTATTTGTCTTTATATTGTCGTTGTAACTTTGTGCGATTGTCAGTACATAATTAATACACTGATTTTTATGCATAGCATGTTAGGAAACATAATTGAGAATGCTTAAAAAAAAAAAATTGCTATTGCATGTTGAAGAAATTATTACCGAATCCCGCAAATTATCTAAAGTTATCTGAAAATAAGCGCAATACCAGTAAGAATATTATTATAATCTTGTGTACTTTCTGTGTTTCTATTAATTATTAATCTATATGAATTTAAATTTTATAGCCTCTCACTAACATGTCCCGGGCTTTTTTCATCCTAGACACAGTGATGTATGTAATTACAAATTTAGGACAGTTCAGACTAATCCTGGATGTGTCAGAATCCTAATAATATAGAAATAGACTTCATTAAGTTAATAATGTTGAAAGTAACCTTACACAGTTTAGTATTTGCCACTCAGGTTCTTTACTGCATTTGAATCATTACTGTTTTTCTGGTCATTAAATTTCCAAAACTGGACTGTCCAATATCCATATTTATATGGCATGATTTTCTTAAAAGTATGGTCTGTTTTATTACCAGCGAGTGTGACAACGAAGCAAGATATGGTGTATTCCCATGTTGTAACATTATGATACATAGAAATTAAGATATTTGACAAATACTCAAATACAATTACTCAGTTATCAGCTATTTTGTCAGCACTAGATGCGCGACTGTTGTAGTGTGTCGCCAATTTACAATTAGTGTTATGATAATTCCTACTGCAAGATTTGTCCTATGATATATTTTTGTTTTAAAAAACCACTGGTGCTGCTGAAACTCAGACGCAACTTTCGTGAAGTTTACAGACTGAACTGATGTTACGGGTGACAGTGAAACTGGGCATATTATTTGTTTAGGGAAGGAAAAATGAATATTTGTGATGGAGAATATAGCAGTCACCCAGCAGTGGTGACAGATATTTGGTAGGAGTGAATGCAAAAATTCATAAAAATCTGCAATTTAAATTTTGGAATTGTCTGTATAATTTTCAAGCATTTCGTGATCAACAGCATATGTAACACAGTGGCAGAGAAACTTGGTTACAAAAAAACTGCGAGCCAAAAATGTTAACAGGTAAACACAAGCAGTAATGTTTGGTATCAGCTCAAATGTTTTGTAGCATTTTGAAGGGACGGGCTGCTTGAGTACTTCGATACTGGCAATGAAACCTGGTTTTCCAACAAATAAATGGCTCAGTTTGCAGTGGTTTGAAAATGACGATGGACTGAACACCAGCATTACTAACTGATTCAAGACACAGGTGGTGGGATTCTAATGTGGGATTCTAATGACATCGGAATTAACAAGCTGTTGAAAAAATATGAAAAATGTATCGAAATGAATAGTGACTGCATGGATAAATATAAAGTCTGTACATGTTTTCTTTCTTGGATATTGTTGTCCATGATGTGTCCGTTTATTAACTAATTATGAGTATAACATTACCAACTCGGGACACACAGTTTTTTATTGGTAAAAATGTAAAATTTTTACCTTATAGCCTGAAACAGTTTTCGCTTATTATAAGCTTCGTCAGAGGATGCCGCTGGGAGGCTGTCCATCTTGTTTTTGGTGACAGCGCTGTCTTTTGAAAGCTCGATTTTGTGTTTGTGGGGTGTGATATGTTCGAATAATATGTGTGATTTGAATTGTGTCTGTTCGTTTAGGATGTAATTTTTATGTGTTCTTGTAAACAACACCCTAAACGAACAGTCACAATTCAAATAACACATATTCTTCAAACATATCACACCCCACACACACAACATTGATCTTTCAAAAGATGGTGCCGTCACCAAAAACAAAATGGACAGTGCTCCCAGTAGCAGCATCTGATGAAGCTAAAGTGAAAACTGGTTCAGGCTATAAGGTAAAAAATTTTACATTCTTACCAATAAAAAACTTTGTGTTCCAAGTCAGTAACGTTATACTTATAATTCATTTTTTCTTTAATAAATCATTTGTATCATTTAGTGTATCATATCTCATACAACTGTTCCATGACTTGAGTTAGTAATGCAACAAGTGAGTAACTGTCATATGGCTAATAAAAAAGTGTAATTTTGTAACTTTTAGACTTTAATTACGTATAATAAAATGGAAAGCTTTTGGTTTTTACATAAGAACCATAAAAACTGTTAGCTCTTACAATGGTTGAAGTTCAATGTTCCATTTTGTTTTGAGTTTCCACGTGTTAAGGTCTTTGTCTGTTGTCTGTTTACCAGTGGCTCACAGCCTTAACACCTGGACACCCAAAATAAAAGCAAAGACAGTGGAATTAATGCTGTTATATAAGTTATTAACCAGTTATACCACTGTTTATTACAGGACTCTTAGCATTTAATTAATACACATGGTTATCACATATTATGTTACACTCAGTTAGAAGAAAATACGAAACTGTGCTTTGTACACTTATATATTTATTGTTAGTAATGATAGTACAGTACAACCTCTTTTATCCAAATCAACTGGGACCAGAGGTGATCTGGATTAACGAAAATCAGGATAACAGAGGATCTAATGTTTTAATATAAATTACTGTAGTACAGTATAATCAAAGTTCAATACTTAATTACATAATTCAAAATATATACGTTATCATTGTACTGTACTGTACTGTAATCAGGCCCGGCTCCAGGCAGGGCAAACCGTGCCACCGCCCAGGGCGGCAAATTTTAAAGGGTGGCAGATTCCGGGATGTTAAGTTTTGAAATTGAGAGAAAAATAAATTATTCACTGAATTTCATCACAATATGTAAGATCAGTAAGAATTACTTTATGTATAAAGTCAGCGGAGTTTAACGAAGAGTGAACAAACTCGTGAACAAGAGAATGTAAACCTGACTTTTTCAAAGCTCAAACTTATTAAAACTTATCTCAGATCGAGTATGTCCAACACTGGCCTGAGTGGTCTGGCGACTATATCTACAGAACATCAGTTAGCTGAATCACTTGATTACAACGAAGTCATAAAGGAGTTTGCCAGTGCAAAAGCTAGACAAGTATTTTTTAACTAAGGTATGTGATACATTACTTTTGTTATATTTCAATCATAATGAATTTTAGTTAGTATTTTAATTTTAAGTCATCACATAGGCATACATTGTTATTGTCTCACGATTCCTTGTATTGTCTTTACAATTTTTATTGTAGCCGTTCGCCTCATCGTAACCACGAAAAAGTTCTAGTTATTTGATAAACACAACAATGCAAACATTTCTAGTCATCATTTGAAGGTAATCACCATATCTTTAGAGTAGGTCTAGTATGCATGAATGTGTTCAGAGTTAAAAAAGGGAGGGGGCGGCACTCATAAATACGGCACAGGGCGGCAGAAGCGCTGGGGCCGGTCCTGCTGTACATCAAAATGTTGGGTCAGTGTACTCCGACGGATGTTTGATTAGTTTTGTCATCCTACTGCTTCTTACATGCGATAGGCAAAGCCGTAAAGTTCAGCGCATAGTTATAAAATGATATACAGTATGTATTACAATACTAACCGAATTCGGGTATAAAAAATACTGTACTGCTGTATTTATAGTACTATATTTGTAAAGCGACTGTTCTGTTTTAAACAACAATTTCAAAATATAATTAAGAAAGTTGTGTTAGTGGTTATATTCAGAAACAGAATTACGGTATCACTGTTGCACTCCACTATAGAACTATAGAAAAATTATTTTGATTAGTGCTTTCAAGCTTCACGGCTCATCGCCAGATCGGAAAATCCATGTATTTCTAAATACAAAAAATGTATAATGTATAGGCCTAATTATTTTCAATCTGGGTTACAGAGGAATCTGGTTCAACGAGGTTCGTATATAAAAGAGGTTGTACTGTATTTATAATGATGGGCACAATGGTAGTGACCATTCTGCTGTACACATTCTTTATGATGACTTTCAGTTATTAAACAGTCACTGATGAACCTTGTGTACTATGTTTGGTTTTAACAACAGAAACATAGAAATCAAGAGAATTTATAATAAAATAATAGTTACATTTGAACTGGTGCCATGAATTTATGGTATTAATATTTTACAGAAAAAACAATTAAGCTATTGTTACATTGACAGATCAAACTGATACAATATGAGCTAAACAAAAATACTCTTCATGTATGTATTTATGACAATCATCGAACTTCTGTTTAGACACTGGATAGTAACAGATTTAGCAAGTGTTTATTAATTGTGTTAAAGGTCTCAAATGCATATTACTACACAACCATGATATCTAAAATTATTATATATCTGATAATATATTATGATCTGACTGTAAAGTATCCAGCCACATAAATGTCTTGAACAGATATGATCCTGCATGGCTACTCAGACATCAGTGAGATGTAACCGGGTGAGTTGTCTCGTTCGCATTTGCTGAGCAAGCAGCCCATTGCATCTGCATTTAGTTCAGTTTCCAATCTGAACAATTTGTCTACAGCACTCGAGAGAGCTATTCAACTGACTGAGAACACTTTTGTAAGTTATTTAATGAGCTAAAGTCATGTAAACTTGTAGTTTTGATGCTTCACAGGTGGCGTGGAAACCGTTAAAAAGTGGCAGACATTCTGGATATTATTAAATAAGTAAAACAATAAAAAATGTTGATTGTGCGCAGCCTGAATTAAATGGAAATCGTCAATGAACAGTGCAAGAATTAGAAGAAATTCTGGAAAATCCATGCACCACTGTTTCAGAGATTTCGTCAAAACAATTTTGACTGAAGCATGTGACAGTAAAATCTGTACTGGAGCTTCTGTAATAAGAGCACAAGAAGAACGAAATGCTGAAGTTGCATTAGAGTTGCTCATAACTGTTATCAATGGATCGCTCAGAAAAGTTATAACCACACATAAGAGACATATGAAAAATGACTTGGAACGAATGCCAAGTCTTTCCAAAGGAAGTAAGTTCATGTCAGAAGAAGACCTGACAAAGTCTGAGTAATGTCAAGGCCATTTTGATATTTGTTTATCAAAAAGGTTTAGGTGTGTGCACGACAGTAAATGAGAGTAGTATTACATCAAAGTATGCCACCAGTTGGGCTGCTTTCACACCAACCCAGTCCAATCAATTCCAGTCCCGCCGAGTCCAGTCACATCAGTCGTGTCCAGTCATTGAAGGGACTGGCTTGTGACATAAGTATACACTCCTGTTTCAATCTGTTAACTAGTTTTGTATGCGATGGATACGGATGTTGTTAAGTTCATTATTCGTAGAAGGGAGAAAAAACAAAAAAGAAAACTATTGGTGCAACCTATATTTTAAAGAGAGATACGTTTGGATCATTTAACCATATGTTTGCAGATTGAATGAATTATTAAACAAAATTGAATAACTTTTTTCATATGAGTGTGGATGATTTTCTCAATTTAAAAATTTTGCTACACGATACAATATTAATTCAAAATATGAATTACCACCGAGCTAACCAGCAGAACGATTATCAATATTTTTGAGGTAAATGTACAAAATATATTATAAAAATACCACACTTGTTAATTTTCAGAGATATTTTGTTAAAGATGTAGCAGTCTTGATACAGTTTATTAATACAGTATTAGAAATTAATTGTTGTAAATAATTATTTTATACGTTAATTACAAATTGGTTATTTTGTCCATTTTGCATTGTACTGAGTCATAAAAAAAGGGTTCAAAATAAATAACAATATTAAATAGAAAATAATGTACATTTATTTTGAATTATTAGAAAAATATTAGTTGTAAATGTTTTTATATGAAGAACACTTGAATTATTGTCGGCATTAGAAGGCAACTATGACTGACTGTGTTGACTCGCTGATATCTCACTATCATCTCTCACTAAAATAATTAACTTTTCAATATCGATCGTGTATATGGCAGGAATTTTGCAAGAACAGAACGTCAGACAAAACAGCAGCATGTAAAGCGATTACAAGACACACTAGGATTGATGAAAATTCAACCGGCTGAGTCGATGACAGTCTTGACGTGACTGGATTTGTCTGGACTTACTAAAGAATTTAGTGCGTCTCGCTTTAAAACAGTACTAAACCAAACCAGTCAGCTGAATATAGGAGCGTCTGATGCGACTGGACTTGGCTGGTGTGAAAGCAGCCTTAAGGGTCATAGCAAGAAACAAATGTCTGTTGGTGTGGGCAAGTAATGAGTGGCAGCTTCATCACAACATGGTGCCTATTCGCTCATCTTGTGCCGAGATTTTTGGCACCCCGACCTGACAGCTTCCTACAGCCTGTTGGAAGGAAGGAAGAGATCTCGGTCTATGGGCAGATGATCAAGGCATCTATGACGAGGCAATGCTATCTCTTTCAGTTTTAAAAGTTGCAGACTGCTGACACACAAGTGTAATGATGTTTTAAAAAGAGCATTTTGAAGAGGACTAGAGCAAATTTTATCTTGGATATTTACTTTTTTATACCAATTGCTGGTTACTTATCAGACAGAATTGGTAAGATTAACTGTTTCCAGTATCTTACTTGATTTATTATTGTTTGTGATATTCACTAGTGCAGTCATCAGCTGCAAACTGTTATGAAACTGTAGATATAACCATGCATGTAATAATTGTCTGTTACATTATTATACGATAGCTATTCAGAAATCCATTTAAATTAATTTTCAAGCTTATTTGCAGTGATCACAAAAATACTAAATTGAAAGATGTATCATACACATACACATGATAGAATAAATTATTAGTTAAGATGCAGAATATGCATTGTGTTCGTGAAATAATACACTATATATTATATTATTATTTTTTTAATAATTGTAGATAACTATAAGAATGGGGACCATTTTAAAAAAAGTAAACTAATTACAATCTAATACTTTAAGTTTACTTAATACATTTAAAGCAATCAAATACATGGAATTATAGTTTTTACTACTTTTGATGTAAAAAGATTTTACCAAAATGTCTGTTTTAGTAAGAATATCAAAATAGAACAAAATACTCAAGTTAATCAGATTTAGTAAAAAAAAAAAATTGTCAACTAATGAATAAATGGTGAAGATGGATTACGAAGGCATTAAAAACTAAATCTAATGCAATTACTAGAACCATGAAATCACAATTAAACTTTTACAGTACTGTGGTAATACTAAAAAAAAAAACAGTACAATTATGCAAATATTAAAACACAGAAAACATTGAACAAAAGAAGCAACACAAAAAGCAATGCGTTAGCATGCCACAAAATACTTACATAATCTTGACACGACGTCGCATGTTGACAGGGGTTAGCCGAACACTTAACAAGCGTTTCACAGTGCGTACCCGTATAGCGTGGATCACATTCACAGACATACGTCATAGCGTCCCCGACACATGTTCCTCCGTTGCGACACGGTGCAGACACACAAAAGTCGAGAGCGTGTTCGCACAGAACACCTGTTACGCCAACGCCACGTGCAACATACACATGCACCACACAACGTGGAGGACAGACACCACAACAATGAATACTGTATACTTACATTTATTTCACACATGATCATTATACTGGTATTTTAACAGTGTATTAATTTATTTTAACCAGTTAGTTAACTTCAAAGTGATACTTATTGTTAGTAGTCACTTATGACAGGACTGCCCAATAATTTTGTCAGCCAACATACAATACCTACACTAACATGAATACGAGGGTCAGTTGTTAAGTTCGCAGAGCGACATCTATAGGTTAGCAGAATAACTAAAATTTTTCGTCCATTGTGAGACTGATCCTTTTAATAAACACCTGTTAATTTCTAAGTCTATCTGTAAATTTATTCATTGTGTACTAGCTGTTCGAAATTTATGTGTCAAACGTGTTTTGGAAAATGGACAAAATCAAGAATTGTTTATTAAAAAAGGTCTAGCAGCAAATAGATATTCACAATGAAATGATAATGTGTTTCGAGATGTTGTGCCTTCAGAAAGGATGGTTTGTAAGTGGGTACTCAAGTTTAAAAGTGGTCATACGAACAATGAAAAGATGCTCATACGCCGCAATGGACGCCAAAAGTGTGACAAAACTGCAAATGCGGCACCCAGGTTACACATAGGGTTTTACAATGAATAAATGTTAATGGAATTAACATTTATTTATTTGTGTTTGCCGTGCCCCACGATCTTGGAGCGCCATTAAATACAATGAATAAATGTAAATGTAATTTACATTTGTGGCAATTAATTATTTTGCATAAATTGAATAATTACTTTAATTATTTATAGCTTAACAAATGATATCCTTCATAAGCCTTGCGATTGGTATCGCCATTTACACTGGTATCAGTTAACAATTAATATTGTGAATTCAATTAAATCACTGAGCAAAAAAGACTCTTAGAAAATTTACTTTATGTTTTCAAAGGTTAATATAACATGTGGGTTATCTGTAATAATGAACGCATGTGTAAAACCAACTTAAATAACTAATTTATTATTCATTCATAATAAATTATAATCATACATATAAAAACGTCGTTGCACCTGTAAATACATACATGTTTCCAATACAGGTTCTAGTTTAAATATTCGCTGAAAAAGACATACATACATAAATCATAGAATACAACAATTCAAATACTAATTATTGATGCGTTCATTAATTCCAGATAGTTCTTGTTAACATATTCGTTATTTATAACTTTTAATTCTAATTATATTCGTTACATTTATTTATAACTTCCCAGGGTAGGAATTCTTTGAAAGAATCAGGTCAGTAGCAGTTACTTAAAGTAATAAATTAATAATGGTTACTTGAGTTTATAAAATATCCGTTTAGAGTCCGGTGATGCCCGGTCCTTATGGTGATGAAGACAGAAAGACACATCTTGTTGACTGCCGTCGACAGCACAAACACTTGTATACACCCACGATCACTCGCGTCGAAGTAGAGTTGTGTAAATAAGTAATGGATTTAGTGTTAGTTTGAATAATTCATTCTAAAACGAGTGTTGTATGTTCATTTTGCAACATTTATGTTTATGTCCGTTCGCCACTTATTTCACCTTCTATCAATGTATATGTGGTTAGATTAGTTCGTTCAAATGTTTCATGTTCTATTATGTTTAATGTGACTAGCAGCACTGACTAATTATAAGTTCGTCTATTTTGTACAATACACAAGTAATGATATTTGTACGTGTCGAGATTGTATTGTTCACTTTGATTGATTACTACATGAGTCCGTTAAATCGCACTTTGACTTCCACTGTTCGAAAATCACTAAGTCTGACTATTATGACATGACGATTTCACTAAGTCTGTTAATTTACATGAAACTGAAATTTACTGATATATACTGGCCGCACGATTTTGATATACTAGCTTGAAAAATTGAAATATACTCTCTTGTCCCTGTGTTAGGCACATAGTTTTATCAGTTTTTCCCTACTCAAATTTTGTCTTCTGCGCTGTCCACGCCTTTTCTTACTCGTGATAGGTCAGCTCATAGTTTTCTCGGAATACTTTGTCCCACTACACCAGGGCTTTTCGGTACCTATCTTCTGATACGCCTTTTGCTTTTGGTTGCTATAGAAACTGTCCTCTCCACCAGTGTTCTTCGCAAGTCTTGTATTCTGATAGGTTGCCAGACATCCCCAGATTTGTCCTGTTCGAACGTTGACCTATTTCGCAGAATTTCTAGCTGTTATACGCCTGTCGATCACTCTTTTGTGTGAGGTATACTCAGTGTTTTTCTAAGTTGCCTTCATCTGTTCACGGGTCCTTCCGAAGTATTGTTCTCTCTTACACCCCTTTTTTGTAACTATTAATAATTCTGGACATATGTTAGCTGGTGAAGTCACCCTAACTTTCTACTCATAAATCACGTCTGACACTTAGACGTTAACTCCAGCTGTGTAGCTTGGTTGGAGTCCTGTCCATTCTTCACTTCACTCATTGTTTCTGAAAGTGCTGTACGTACGCTCCTTTGTAAACATCTTGTTTCCCCTTTTTTGCAGTACCTCGTATTCTGACGTAACCTGACTGAACGTATGCCTAAATTCCCAGTACACGTGTGAGTGTCCACGCCTGCTTTGTCTTGGCTGTTGTGGGTAATAATTTTTAGCTAAACTTCCCCTGTCATCTCGTACATCCAATTTCTATAGTTGAGTAGAACTTAACGCCTTCCTATTGTCTTGTTAGCGACGCTGCTCTGACATCTTCACATTACGTTTTATTTATTGCGTCGACTAGAAGTCGTTGACACAACTTCATGTGAACACACTCCGTCGAGGAGAAAATTTGAAATTTTTAAATTTTTGCTCGTTACAGTTTTCTCATCAAGTTCTTCAATTAAAATATAATAACACACTCACGTTAGATGTCTATGATCTCAGTAATGTTATCCACTCTCCATTGCCGGTCTTCCAACACCATGAAAGAAATTTTCATAATGATGTCTAAAGGTGTTTGCATTTTTTGAGCATCCACTGCAGTGATCACCTTAAATGTTCGAATGACCAAGTTCAAACTCGAGTACGCACTTACAAACTATTGTTTCTGAAGCCACAGCATCTCCTACCGCATCTGCCATTTTGTTGTGAATTTTAATTGGAACTACACCTTTTTTAACAAACAATTCAATCAGACCACGATGTTTGATTTTCTACATTTTTCAAAAAGTGAATTTTGACCAGCTGGTAAACAATTAATATTTACAGATAGACTTGGAAATCGACAGATGATTATATGAAATAATATAATACAGCACAGAAAACTTTTAGTTCTACCACTAAGTTATAGATTTCACTTTGGACTTTTCAACTGACCCTTGTAAATACCTTTTATAATTGCCTTTCAGTAAATACCAAAAACTGTGGCTTACTGAATATACAGGCTTATACAAAAGTATACATACACAGGAATAGAAATTTGTAGGTATATTCTATTGCAAATAAAGAAAAATTGTATACTAATAGTAACTGAACCTTGCACAATAACAAGCACGTCAAGTCATGTCGTGTGGACATAATATAAAAAAGCAGACATATGTTACAATTATTGACATGTATAAATACTATTATAAATATTTACAATTAGATATTTAAAACCACCAAAATTATAAAATGTTACTCTTTTCTGACCGATACTTTACACATTTTAAAATACTGAAAACCTTAAACAGGTTATCTTGATTACTACCATCTGTAACGGTACAAACCAAGAGGTTTAGTTTAATTTCAAAATAATTGTAAAAAATTTGTAACCAACCCAAGCTGAACAACGTTCTGATCACGAAATTTCAACTTTTGGAACACCTTGTAGTTAATGCGTACCAAGCCGTGCGAGGCGCAAAAGCAATTAAAGCGTCTGGGAATGTGTAAGAGCGCACACCTCGGCCAACGTTCTCACAAAAAACGGCACATACATACATTCCAGCGCCGAACCTGTGATGGGAACAAAGCAATACAGAATACACGTTGACGGCGACGCGTAACACCTGGGCGGTTAGGCAACCAACGCACACACACAGTCAGTCATCGCATAGCAGGGCAGTTCGCCACAACTAATAAAACAGTACAGCCATAAATGTAACGCAGCCTCAGAATTTCGGTAGACCGATGTGAATCGAGTAGCCAAGGTCTACCAAAATATATAAAAGTGACGGAGAAGAACAGAAGGAAGAAATAGCGTCAGTGGAATTTAAATAATATGTAAATGTGAAGCATTAGAACAGTGTCAGTGAAAGTGAACTGAAAGGCGGCGGAACCATTTTGGATAGCGTGGACAGTTAAGTACCGTGAATATATATATTGGCCAAAAGGGTGGGATATTTAAATCAAAGAGCTCGTTAATTAAATGGGGGGTTATCAGAAATAAATGTAAATCGAATGAGAGTGTGTGTGTGTGTGTTATAAAGGGTACTGGTTCATATAGAAAGATTTAGTAGTAGTCCATAAAAAATTATTGGAATAGAATTATTAAAAAATACAAATATAAAGAAAAATAATAATGATTTAATAAATAACTTTTTTTTCAATATAACCATGTGTTAGTTGTAGTTATTTCGCCGTAAACCATTTCCTATTCTGTGCTGAAAAATTCGTCTTAACGCTTCCGGGAATCTTCTGAATTGGGGGGAAGTCAGATTACAAAATTGTCCAGTTTTAATTAAGGTAGAGTATAAAGGTTTCCATATCTGTCCTACAAAGATATTGGTGGTGACTCTGAACTTCTGATGGAATTTATAAAAAGCTAAGTAGCGAGAAAAGATCGCAGGTAAGGTTCTGGCAGAATAGTTTTTATTTTATTAATTTATTTCTAATTTGATTGTTTCTTAACACATCAGTGGAGGCCCTAGACATATAAGTGATAAGTATTTCAAACTTATCAAAACCGTAAGGGGATTAGAACTACAGGCCCCTTAGTCTTGACAGTGACATCTGTTGGATGCATTCCCTTTTATGGGTGGGGAGAAGCCTGACTACTGAACCCAAACACTAATAGAAACTAATTTGTTGAACCTAAATCACTTGGTCCTCAGTGGTGACTTGATAACAGTTTTATAACAGAAATTCAACACAAAGATACAAAATTCTAGTATTATAACAACTAACATCTTTTGAGGAGTATTTGACTTCAGATAAACCCTTAACAATTTAAAATTAACATGTCAGCTTAAAGGATAAAGTAAATTCAAAAAATGTTCAAAACATTTTTGAATAAAATACATGGAAATACAGAAAAGAAATACAATCATCACTAGATTCACTTGTCAGTATTACGAGAGTTACCAAATAGATAACTTCCATAAAAAACACACTAGGTCATTATTGAAATTAGTAATACAGATTAAAAGGATCAAGATGAACAGAAAAAATGGATCTTAATAAAACTTTTCAGGTTACAACCGAATTTTCTTGATAATACTGATAACACCAAATATTTCATCCATTCTGTTTTCAACACTATTTGATGAGACGCACAACAGCTGAATTACTTTTCCAAGGAAAAATCAGAGTTAAAAACTGTAAAACGCCAAAATAACTTATACAAAGCAGATGGATAATTGAACCTGGTTATACTGAAACAAGTAGTAGAAAAGTTATGCAAATTATGTCTTCCATACCGACAAGAGAAACAACTTTTTGTGTCTTCATTCAAATCTTGAGCATAATTCTAGTACACAATGGATACTCCAAGAAGAAAAATAACTTGAATTTTATAAGAGAAAAGTCTCATGTACACAATTTACCTGTTTAAAATGGTTTCAAAAATCACAATTGTTATCACATGTGATTACAGAATCACAGAAAGCCAACACTAATAAACTAAACAAAAAGTAATAACGTAAATATTACAGCTTGAAGCGAATCGCATTTTAAGCATAAACTGCACTATAGTTGTGTATCCATGAAAGTGTAAACAGTTGCCTATACAATCACACAAACACCAAATACTCACATCAATATTATTCACATTGTTGAATATTTTTGTACAACGTATGCATGGTTCAAAACCTTATATAAAAGAACCAACATACTTTGTAGACACTTATTATGTAATTAAATAACCAAGAATTTTCACAGACAAGGCTAACATAATTGCTTTATGCACAATACAGAAACACCCCTGTACATTTATATAGGTCAGGTTAGGTAACGTAGTGTTATATTTACTTTAATAAATTTGGATTAAAAAAAAAACTGAATCTTAATGCATCTGAATAAAATATGCAAACAAAATTCCAATAGTTGTTAATACAATATAGAACAAAAGTATGAAGCTTGTAAGGGATCCGATGGGAGGACTTTATGGAATCTATACCAAATATACTTGCAGCAAAGAAGCAACATTTCTTTCAATTTTTTACTCACAGAATAATTCAATATAATACATTTCAAGGTATTGATAAGAAGCAAAGTAAAGTGGAACCTTGATATAACACCCATGTGATATAACACGACCCTTGATATAAAGCTCATTTTTCATGGTTCCGGCAAATTAAATAGTTAAACTTGGGACCTTTATACAAAGCGACCTTCGATATAAAGTGCTTTTTGGCCGGTCCACAGAAGAATGTTATATCAAGATTTCACTGTATATCCTATTTCTTTTTACAAGGATCAGTCTCATACAAACAGCCATGAACTATGAGGGGTGTGTCTTATGTATTCATAAAAAAAACATTCAGGATCTAATATTAATGTTTTTATGCATATGTATGTACAGAGATACATACACACATAAAAATATTATTAAGCATAACACTGACGCTACAATACTGAATTCTAACATTCAAACAAACACTGATGCACAAAAACTGAAAAAAATTGGTATATTATTTATTCATTTAGTAAGTAAAAATGCTAGTACACAAAATCAATAATTTCTGTAACTTCTGTCTAACATACTGAGTGACATATGCCGCTAGTTGCTTAAGTACGTACAGCAGAGCATCGACTATCTGCAATAATCAATGCCAGAACTTTCTGGATGCATAAATCTTGTGGACAATTGACTAGCCACACTTAAAAGAATTTTCATTTGGGGGAGATTTTAACAATAATCCTCATGTACAAAATACCAAATTATATTAATATGGTAATATGGCAAACTTCTCTCGACCATGTTTCGGCCGACCTAGGGCTGCAAGTGAACAGCCAAAAGACAAAGTATATGCTGATGAAGAGAAGAAGAATGTCCGAGAAGAAATAGTCCCAAAAATTAAAGTCAATGGCAATGAATTTGAGAGGGTGAACAGTTTTAGATATCTTGGGTCCCTCTTGACATTAAAAAAAATCAGATGGCAATGGAAATTCAAGACAAACTGGCCACAAATAGGTGCTACTTTTGTTTGCTGCCTATCCTAAAGTCTAGAAACATTTCTATAACTTCCAAGGTCCAGATTTACAAAACTGTATTGCGGCCAGTAGTATTATATGCTTCTGAAGCCTTGACCATGACCTCAGCCCAAGAAGATAAGATCAGAAGATGGGAAAGAAAGATTCTGAGGAGGATATATGGAGGTGTACTAGATACTGGAATGTGGCGTATGAGGACAAATGCCAAATTGTACAATCTATACAAGGAACCGGCCATCGTCACAGCAATAACACAAGGCAGAATTAGGTAGGCAGGTCACGTACAAAGAATGACAGAGGAAAGAGCAGTGAAAAAGGTATTAATTGGAGGCCCAGGAGTAAGAAGACAAGAGGGTCAGCAAGAAGAAGATGGGTGGACGATATATATGAAGATATGAGAAGATTGGAGGTCAGAAGGTGGCGAAGAGTCACACAGGATAGAGAGGAGTGGAGGTTTTTGTGAAAACCACACTGTATATCATCTTTTAATACAAAATGATACCACACGAAAACAGTGCAAAGTACTTGTGCATGACATTGGATGCCAAGTTACGGTGGAAGGTACACATAAGAAAGAAACTAACTGAAGTTGACCAGAAATTAAGAAAAACAAACTGGCTCCTCGGGTGATATTCCGAGTTGTCTGTATATAATACACTCCATATATATTGTAACATGACCAGGTGTTACATAACCTAGACATATGCCCTTAGATTTAATAAATACATGACGGTAATGTAAGTAGATAATATAATGATAAGAGTAGCAAAGAAGAGAGGAACCATTGAAGAAGAAAGAAGAAGAAGTGCCACAAGAAGCAGTAAACCTAAACACTGCTTGACACTACAACCCATAATATAACTGACACAAACTAATGGACAAATTAAATTCACTTTAAGCTGTCAAGCGAGTCAGTGAATAACTTAAATGGAATTTGACATGTTAATAAAAACAATTAAAGAAGAATCCGAATAATGTGATACCAGCATCAGCATTTGGCTGAGAATAAATCAACTATGACTAGTAACTATTAATGCCAAGGACTAAGATTAGCTATGGCCACAATATAAGATTGAAGCTGCATTACAGTCTCAAGTGTGCTTATGATAAGTAAGAATATTTGTAAGAGGGAACCTTATATAAGTAAGCTACCTCATCAAGGTACCGAAATGTAAACTAATAAACATTATTAAGGCATAAATCCGATGCAAACGGTATGCCTCGGCAATGCCTAAAACAAACAATCATCAATAAGGTGATTAGTAGAAAGTACTG
This sequence comes from Magicicada septendecula, assembly GCA_034769895.1. Classification (NCBI taxonomy): domain Eukaryota; kingdom Metazoa; phylum Arthropoda; class Insecta; order Hemiptera; family Cicadidae; genus Magicicada; species Magicicada septendecula. Next base: position 863,407,358 of record CM068368.1, read on the forward strand.
TGAGTGTAAATCACGTACACTGAACAATCTTTATACCCAAACATAGCGATAAGCATTGTTAATATGTTAGACAAGTAATAGTTCAATTAGTAATTAATAGCATGGAGCAAAATAATGTGAAACAAAATGTCATAGGGAGTAAGTATAGTTCATAGCAATGTATAAGTTAAGGTTAAATCATAATATTCACTAAATAAGTATAAAGACGGATATATTAGTGTTCCAACATAGACGTTTAAGTGAAAAATGCGATGTGGAACACAAACAATGTATTGATAAGAGAAAGTCCTCGCCGGCTTTGTTAGCAGACGACAGCGCGAAGCCATATACCTGAACATTGTTTATTAAAAAAATGTCAGTGAAAGTGTAAATAAACCAGTGTCAAACTATATCAAATTGAAGAGGAAAAAATATCCTTTAATTTGATGGTGATACGACCCCGATCGCAACTATAATAAGTGCGTGACATGCGTTAGCATCATGTGTAAATAAAAAGTAAACAATCTGTTTATCAACACTAACAACAACGACGGCTGTCAATCATTCTGGCGAAAAGTCGGTTAAAAACCGTTAGTGACAGTTGGAAAGACAATACGTCACTTTTGTAACGCCTGGCTAAGCCAATCAGAAAATAGCTTACTAAATAAAACAATTGCCTAGGCCCTATCAAAACAGAGGGTATATAAAGAAACGCGGCTAATTACCATTAGACACTTTTAACGATCATCCAGAGCGGAAGGTACGCTCGTCTCATCAAAATTTTTGTTAACTGATAGCTTCATTGTAATAGTGCGTCAATTGAATTATTTCGGCTACAACAAAAAGTAACTACAATATACTCTACATAGAATCAGTGCATCGAAGTGAAGTATTATTTTATTTGGTGCGGGAACATATCGAACAGGAGAAAATAATTAAATAGTATCATATAAGGTCCTTTTTAGTCAGAAGCGGACCAATATTCTCTGTTCAAGTGCGTGTGTAGTGAATAACAATGGTCATTACAATCCGACCATTGAAGTGTTTAATTGAATTTTAATCGAAAGATTAAAACACAGAGGTAACTGCGTGACAATTTATTCCATTACACTGAGTGCACTAACCTATATGTTTTGTAAACAAAATCTGTACTGACGCATAACACTAAAACATTTTCTGTATTACACCATGTCTGAATTTATTTAATGGATTTGTCAATCCTATATAAGAATGATGTTAGTCTTAAGTGATCTCACCATATAACTTTGTGAATAATTAAGCAAGCGTGACGAACGCCTAACCTATAAAATAGGTTCGATTTTATATTAGTAAACTACAAGGCATTACTAGTCGATATTGTATTATAAAATAATTAGCTATTGTGTAGGCATGAGCATTCTTTCTTGTGTTTCAAAGAACTTACGCCCGAGATATAAATAATATTAATGTTTAAAGTAAAGAGTATCTGGACTTAACCAGAATTATTGTTTATGCTCTGAGCCAGTCATATAGGGTATGTAACAAAATATTTGCAATTGTACATCAATGTATTCTCTTAACTATGTTTGTTTGAATTCATTATCAAGGGTACAAATAAAACCCAGTTATTAGCAGCATAACTTGACTTGATTTATTTCTAAAAAATAGATAAATAATTCATTCAGAATAATCAAAACAACTTTTAATTGCAATCATATATTGTTGAATTGAATTGCCATAAGGGCAATAAACACAATTTCAGTTTTTTAAAATTATTATTTGATTCTATTAATGGGTTTTCCACGGGATTTTCCCGAAATAAACCTGTGTGGCGCCCATCATTAAACAAGGTAACCTAACCTTGTAGATAAAGTAAGCTGGTTTTGTAAATCGTCTTGGCAACTTATTGATTTATTGAAATAGTGAACTTCTGAACTTCCAGAATCACGAACAGGTACGTGGAAGTGTATTTTATTCATTTTATTGTCCAGACATTACTAGACTTTACGTACTTAGACAACTGTCAACCAGGAGGAGGAGTTTCGCTGCTAGTATCAACACGACGGTCACCGTCATCAAGCGACCAGCTAGTATACTTTATTTTTAAATTTAAGCAACGTTATTGTTCAAATAATATTAAGGCATTTATTTTATTTTTTATCGAAAGGAGTTCTTTTCAGACACTTATCATTTTTGCGATTGTAAACACACTTTTAATAACTTCAAATACTACATTTTAATTATTTTGGAAAATTAGTAACTTTCAATTTCCAACTACTACAACATTTAAATATTTTACAACTCAGTTTTAATAAATTTATAAACATAAATTAAACTTAAACTTAATAATCATAGTTCGTTCCAAATTGGATAGCCCAACAGTGGAGCTTAAAGAAGAATATTTATAATTGGTTACAATATAAACAAGTCTTTAAACCTGTCTGGACCTCTCTGGGGATGGTTTAAGAAAAGTAACAGAAAAATTGTCCAGACATTTTAAAACAAAGTAGCGAGGTGTATTGTTAATGACAAAATGAACCAGGAATTATGAAGATTGGTTCAGCCGAAGATGAAGTTCAGCGATTCACCAAGAAGCATGAGAAACGTCTGCATAAACATCAAAATATCAAGACGCTGCAACTTGTTGACAATACAGAACTTGTGTGAAGGCTAAACAGAATGAAGCCATCTGAATTAGTGCAATGTGTCAAGTGACAGGCATCACAAGAACAAAGTGATCCCTTTTTAGAGGAGTGCACCACAGGACTATCATCTGACAACTTGTGATAAGGTGTAAATTGATAAATGGGCTTACCCCGGTTTCAATAAAATATATAGGGGAAAAAAATCTTTTAATACAATGTCTACATGCTTTAAACAAACAAACATCTGCATGCTGCCCAACAAGCATTTCATTTAACTTCTCCATAAAATGTGCCAGACAAATGACTTTCAGTTAATCAATGCTCTGCTTTATTTAGCAAAGTTTTCTGTCATTTGGTAAACTGGAATGGATCACTCTATTATATCTTAAACACAGGCAAAACAATAACTAACCACTCATTGTTTACTGTTAACTAGCATTTCATACTGACAGATGTAAACCATTCAGAGCAGACTTATAGTAGTACTGACCAGTATATCCTGCAACACACGAGCAGTTGAAACCATCTGTATGAGGTAGGCAAGTACCTCCATTGCTGCACGGCGTGCTTGAACATGCATCAGCTTCTATACAGTTTGGAGGAGTACCTGTGAGCAACCAAAATGTAACTGTACGAATGCTTGAAAATCAGTCTACAGATTGTATATCAAAGCATTTTACATGCGTCACAAAACAAAATCTGTTACATACCACATATTAAAATGAATTAACTAACTCTCAGTATGAAAAATTGGGTTAATGGGGGTAGTTTCACGATCATGTGTTATAGCCTGACAACTCTGTATATGGCTTGCACAGAACAACAAAACATTTGAGACACTGGGGACACGTAGAATCATATGACGCAAGGCAGCTGTGTGGAAGGGATCATTCACTTGCCAAACACCAAAGGTGAAATGTAGTGGTCCACGGTTACAAAAAGCGTCTGTCATATTTTGTGTTATAAAAAGTGTGTGTAATTCTATCGCCTCTCGCAGACCGTTGCGTGGTCAAGCGCGAGGGATTGTTTTTAATATATATAGTCATTTGAAGGGGCTAAAAGAGTTATACATTAAAATATAATGTTGTCTAAGCCACTAGTGACTCAATGGGTGTGTCAGAAAAACTGGTGGAAAGTACTGCTGCTGAGGATAAACAGTCTTTGGCTAGAGGCTCGTTGACTTTTTCTATGCCTACAGGACAAAAAAAGCCTACGAAAAAAGAAAATTGTGTGTGATTTTTCACACGATGTTATTTCTACGTGGTGAAAATAGAACCTAAACTTTAAAAAAATTGAATGGCGCATTAATAAAAAAAGGTATTTTAAATTGCTGCACAGAGTTCCTCCAGAGAACTCTTAAACTGATTGGTTTTAGCTGACTAAAATTCCAGTTAAAGAGAAAACTGGAAACCCTGAATTGGTTCCAGGAGAACAAATTTTTTAAGAAGTATTCAGCACATGAGGCAAACTAATAAAAATATTGTGTATTTGGACTTCACTTACCTCAATAACATTCATACCGCCTCAATGTGTTGGTAATCTGAGAATGAATGGCATTACAAGTCCGTTGGTAAAGGATCAAGATTAATAATAATTTATGCTGGCAGAGAGCAAGGTTTTGTCCGAAATGTCCCAAAGGTTTTTCTTAATCGAAATGTAATTTTTATTTATTCATGCCGATTTTTGTAAGTACATTTATGATCTCAGTGTAAAACGACTTACAACAGTCAATAGGCCTACAACATATTTTTTGTTGTTAATATTGGTTAATATTATCCTGTATTTCAAAATTAACATGGAAATTACAGCTACAGTATTGTTTTATAATATTAACACACATACACAGTACAATAACTACGGTGTATAATGTAACTTATGTAAATTAAATGTGTGTTATTATGGTGAATTCAGTAGTGTAACCAATTTTTTACTGCACTTAGCCTAGCTGAAGAAGATTGTACAGCGTACCACTGATTATGAATGGCAGGGGACCGTAAGAGAAAGAAAGTGGGAGAGCGAGGAGACTTACTTCTCTACCCTACACATACTGAAATTGGTGTTGTCTCAGTAATTCCTAATGAATTACAGAGCTACAAAGGAGCATAATTAATCCAAATAAAACTTTATTTGTTTAACGTCCATACGTTTGTATTTTTATATATTAAAATATTCTAATGTTTACCACTGTCAATTAATCACTAATGTGTTACCAGCAACAACAACAACATACCAGCGTATCCTGGTTTACACACACACTGGTAAGTGGCTGCCTTATCGATGCACACGGAATTAGGTGGACACATGATTCCCTCACACTCGTTAATGTCAGTTTCACAGTTACGCCCAGTGAAGCCTGGGCGACAGTCACACTCGTAGCTGCCGACCAGATCGATGCAGTAGCCACTGTTCTGACAGGGCGCTGAGCTGCATTCGTTGAGATTCTGTACGGAAATAACAATATGTATTTTGTGATGTTTGAAAGTACACCATAGTTAATTACTACTACAATGGGTTCACCCATATCATCAATTATGTCAGAAATTTATATACAGGATTTGGAAAAAATAATTATTTTAGGTATCATAAATATGCATAATGTGTTATTATGGAACAGATATGTGGATGATATATTGGTCATATATAATCCTAGCATAAAAAATGAACATTTAATAATACTAAATAAATTAAATACATACAATGATAATGTGAAGTTTACATTTGAAGAAGAAGTTAATAGAAAAATCAATTTTTTGGACATTGATATTCAAATTGGAAATGATAACGAAATAATTACTAATGTATATAGAAAGAATACAAATAATAATACAACAATACACAAGAATTCATCACATCTTTGGATACACAAGATAAATACATATAATAATATGATTAATAGAGCATACAAATACATAAATAACGAAGAGAAATTATATCAAGAACTGAACATCATAAAAGAAATAGCAATAGAAAATGGATATGTCAGTAAATTTATAAACAAATTAAATAAAAAGTACAAGGAAAAAACAATATTAAACAACAGAACAACATTAAGCAGTATAAATACAGGCAGAAAAGTAGAAAATATAACATACCTAACTTACAAATACACATATCAAGATCTCCAATACATTATAAAGAATACAAAATTGGATAAACATAAATATGCATACAAACCAAATAAAAGTATATACAACATAATAATACATAGAAAAGAATATGATATGTACAAATTAAGTGGAATATACAAAATAACGTGTAATGATTGTGACTACATATACATCGGTAGAACATATAGAAATTTCAAACAGAGATTTATGGAACATATCAGAGCCTTTAATAATAATAAAATGGGAATCTCTAATATAGCAGACCATCTTATTGATATGAATCATAATATAACAGATATAAACAACAATATGGAAATAATAGAAGTAAATAATAATAAAAATATTATACAGTTAGAAAAATTATATATACACCTACATAAAAAATATAAAAAATTGATGAATCAGCAGACTATATTCGAAAATGACCAACTATTTCAATATATGAATTGCTTGGTTTCACCAAATAATGATGGCAGTGGAAGATTCAATATGAAGTGAAGTGAAATATAATGAACACAAATAACAACATTTTATAGTGTAAACTGATGATGAAATTATAATAATTTCGAAAAGGCCTTATTTATAAAAATAAAAAAAATTTACTGATTTTGGTGGTTATATATAATAATATAAAGCAGAATATTCATGAACTAGTAAATGCCCCCCCTCAAAAAAAAGAAGCAAATACTGATAATAGTTACTTGAATATTAGTATGATTATGAATGTTGAGAAATAAATTTGCATTTCAATATTTAAAACACACAAAACACATGAACAACGGCGCTGTCAACAAGAACAAGACAGATAGTGCTCCTAGCGGCAGCCTCTGATGATGGTTGTAATAAGTGAAAACTAGTTCAGGCTACGAGGTAAAAAGTTTTACATTTTTACCAATAAAAAATTAGTGGTCTGAGTCAGTAGTTACATATTTATAATTAGTTAATCAACGGACATGTCATGGACAACAAAATCCATCATTTTCCCTTGATATCAGAGGAATAAAAAAAATTTAATAAAAAAAATCAATACAAACTTGTGCAGTACTATTTCAGAAAACATTTGTCAGGAACAACGGAAAACTGGTGGCGTCACAATAAGGGAACAGAGGGATCTGCTGGTTAGATGGTAACAATTCTTCCAAGTTGAGAAAGACTAATACATGTGTGTGTGTTTCAATAGTTTGCTTTTTTACGAAAAACCTCGTGTTTATGCAAAATTAATTTTCATAGTTTTATAATGTTGTATGACAAATCATTTAATATCATTAGCTACAGTTGAGTGGCAACTTTAATCACCTTAGATTCACACCTCAAGGTTACTGTACAGAACCTCTTCAATAATACAAATGAAAAGAGACTTTCATGCAAGGTCAACTATTCACATTAATGTGCATATTTAAGGGAGATGTTTGTCTAAAGTTGCATCAATAATTTATGCAAATTATTTGCATAAACACAATCTGACAATAATGAATGAGTTTGTTTTCGCAAAGCATTAGGATAACGATGTATATTTACAATTTGCAGATAGTTTTCTATATTTCTATAAATTTTATATTAGGCTATTAGTAATAAAAAAACTTTTTGCAAGAATATATTTTATTTTGTAAATTACAGTGTTTCAATAGCATTCAGTTATCATCAGATATAATTAATGAATTAAAATGTTTTAATCAATTGTTCAAAACAGCTGTTTATATGAAGACTAAATTTAATGTTTGTATGTGTATATAAATATGTTGTACAATTAATTGTAAAAAATATAATATATAAATATTGCAATAATCATATTCTAGGCTCCTTGTCGTGTTTCATACGATTTTATTAATTACAAAATGATCTTAAACTCCCACTTACCTTCTATTTGTCACTCTCTGGCCAGATCGTCTAGTGGTGTAACCCTATTTCGTATAGCGAATTTACCAGCACAGAAAATGAAATTAGGTACTTGAAATGATTATTCTATCACCTATATATATCAAGTGAAATAATGTAATGGATTTATTCTTTTTAATACATTTCTTTATATTCTCTCTTTTCAAATTTCTTACTCTTTATCTTTTCTTTGAACAAATACTGATACTAATGTTACATCGGAAATTTAATATAGCTTTCCTGCTCTAGTTAGCTTAAATATTTCTTACTTATATCTATAGATAAGACAGCCCAGTATCTGCACATACATAAATCTCTCATTCACCCACATACCATATTTAATTAAGCACTTTTTCTTTTTTTATTTAAGTTTTCATAAGTAATTTGTTTGATATACGGTTACATGTTATCGGCGTCCCTGCAGGTCACTTGTTGATCTCCACAAATTTTGTTCACTTTTGTCCGAATATTTCTCACTGTTAATTTTGAATACTAACGATTTATTACAGTTTCACTATTGTATCACATTATTTCTCCAACCTTTTATTTTTTACTTCACCAAATTGTAATTGTTCGTACCTCTAATCCATTTTAGGTTATAGTTAAACGGAACTCATACGTTTTGTATAACTCCATTTTTGTTCTTCAATCACATTATAAAATTTTGAAAGTATAAAATAAAGTTTTATACTGACGAGTCTATGTGTTTACGCCCGGCCGGGGTTAGGTCTCTCAATAGACTGCTTTAACTATTTTACCATTTATTATAGGCGAACGAGATACAACTTTTCCCAGCCGGCGATGCGCACCACTACTGGCGTCCGCTGCCTTCAGATATTATTCGTCGACTGCCTTTGTTTTCCGCGCGCTGGACCAGAAAGAATTTACCAGTTCGTGCCGTTAGCGTGAGAAACTTGGCAGACTGTGTGCGCGGTTGAAAGCGCGGGCGCGCCCTCCACATACCAATGCCAATACACACCCGTCTCGACGCTACAGTCTCTTCACCGTAATTTCTTAGTTGCAAATAATATTGAAAAGATTTCATTTCCAAAGCCCTATAGGTCTGTACCGTTACAATACCCCCTCAATGAGAGATCTTCTGCCAAAACAGAAGAAATCTCATTGCTAAAACCCCTAACAGGATCGGTGAGGATACGGCGCCAACAACCCCCCTTTAACACTTTACGCATTATGGGTAAACTACCCCCCTAGCTAGGCGACCATGGCTACACCTGAACGAGATTACTGGACTTCTCTGTTCGAGATCCCAACACCATAACATCGGACTGATACTCACCATAGTACCACCTAACCTTGTATCATTCCATCCCAAAAATCAAACACTGGCCTTATAGCATACCAGATCCTCTACCGATATGTTCCCCGTTATCATGCATACTGGGTTGCCTTTAGCAAATACTGGGTGCGTACACATACTCAGATTATTCTATGATAAACAGATTCCATATTTAAAATTTATAAACTGTTTTATCTTTCAACTTTTTATTTCTTTTCTCCAAATGATGCTGTTTTTTTTTCAAATCAAAAAACAAAAAAATAAAACACAAAAAAATTAAATTTTAATCATTTAACTTTTGTTCAAAAATGACTCTAAGTCCAATATCAAGGATCCATTAATTTACTCATTTCTTTCTATTTAATTTCAAAATCTTCAAATCTTTTGAGTTCATCACTTTTCTTAATCGTCTAATAACAGTCATAAAAAACAAAATAAACTGAACACCTTCCTAAATCATAAATTCCCTTACCTATTACCTGTAATAGTAACTAAATTGCATTGGTTTACAACACATATACTATAACAATATGAAGCAATTAATACATTAAAGATATACATAATTAGCAATATACATTGGCTATAAAACACAATCTGTACTTCAATCAAGAAATTTTTTTTTTTTATATATATATAATAATGTTTTATTAAAGCGCTATTCTGATCATTAAAGAAAATTATCAAAGAAAATACAACTGGGATTTATATTGATTATTAAAAGAATATAGGAATTGGTCATATGGACCATGAGACAATCCATCAGCTGATCCCTCTAGGTCGCGTGAATGACCTTACCCTAGATACACTTCAAAATTATACAATATAAAATATATGACATATGTTTATAATACTTACACTCTAACATAGTAAAATAATAACATAATAAAACATGATAAACACAATATAATAAACATCTGATGCACCCATTTCTCAAATCAAAATAAAATTATTTAATTAGCTCAGTAGCGAGTCACCATCATTAAGTTACCAAATTTTAATTCGTTACTCCCCTGAGTAACCTCCCTTTCCACACACACTATGACCCCCCCTGGACTGTGGCGTCCAGTGCGTCCACAAGGACTGAAGTTTTGGAGGAATTTTGTCATCTCCTTGTCCTTGCTTCAGCCTTACATTTTTCAAAATGCCAGATATTATAATACCTGATTTTACATATTTACATACCCTTAATGCGGGTCTATCACCTTTTTTTACTGTTCCTACGTGAACAGAGTGATAGCCGCTGTTCCATAATTTGGTGATTCCCCTGAATTACCCCCGTCAATTTCTAAATTCACCTTTACAACGATAACAGGTATGGCCAGTTAAGGCAGAACGTGACGCAATGAGCCCCGACCATAGCTGTCAAAGCTAAACCAATTCCACGGTCAGGGTTCGGTGAGGCCGTGACCGCCCGAAAAGTTGGGGAATCACAAGTAAAAGATATCTTCGTTTATGATATAGCTACATTTAAAATTTACAATTTACATTACATGACATTGCTAGTCTTGGTTGTGTGTTTTAACCTCATACATTTCTTTCTTAACTTTGACCTTCATTAACATAATATAGTGAGTACAACAAAATATTTACTTAGTCACTGAAATTAATCTATTCCTACTTACATAGGCTATCATCAACTAACGATTGAATCTTTAATTACATTTAATAAAATAAATGACCATTTAATAAAAAGGATTCACTCTCACTCCATTAAAATAACCATTTAATCTGCATCTGAATAAAATTACAAACATTTCAATTTTAGGTTTAGTTTCAAACTCCATAAACCTTTCCTCCCGTTACATTTTATTATTACAAGTCAATTATGAACTTCTATTAATTAATTCCCCATTATTTATCATTTACTATATCATTAACTTTTTCCAAAATTTTTCTTTGTTATCAACCTTCCTTTTACATAACATTTCATTTAAAATTCGCTATTTAGACATTGAACATTTTACTTTCTTTAAATCGCATTATAAAATTCATACTCACAGTATCTCACTCAACACATCTGCTTCCTATTACTGACATAAAATAATAAACAATTCATCACCAATATCACGTACACACTCCATGTACCTTCTGGAACATTATAACATTCATAAGATTCCATAAACTAAATACATTTTACATCTACTTATTTATTATCAAATTCCAATCTCCTAAAATCATTTAAATTCATTAGCAAAATTCTCTTTATACCACATTTTAAATCAATCAAAATATCTAAACATCTCAAATTATTTTCATTCCATCAATTATTAAAAACAATATATTTTAATTACCTTCTTTCAAAATAATTACAAGTCATTTAGCATCAACTCTCATTTTTATTTAGTCTATTAAAATATTATTATTATAATTATTATTATTATCACATCCCTTCCTACTACATACCCATTGTCTACATTAAATATATTTTACAATACAAACATAATTAATTTCACTATAAATTTATTTACAAATTCTTGTCATTATCTTTCTGTTTACCACACTTCATTTTCTAAGTTAGCAAGGTCATCACCATAAATTAAAATATTTAAAATGTTCATTTATTGAGTTTATATTCAGCCTCCATCATCATGTATGAGTCTTACTTTTATATAATAATTATCGTCCTTACACTCAATTCATTATTATTATTTATATAATAGTTCTCTAATATTTCAAATTGTTCCGTAAAACCCACATAATAATTTACTGGATTATCCCACCTTATTATCAAATCATAAAACCTGTCTACATCATTGATTTTGGTCTTGTCACCGTCTGTATTATTACCTATCACCCTTGAGTATTTTAATCTCTCAATTTCAAAATCATTTACTACTAATACTCCGCATCTAAGCACAGGTAAGCATTCAATATAATTATCAACGTTATTATTATTTATTTCTGCACTATCTTCATAACAAGGTAAATCAACAATATTACTAACTCTCTCTCTCTTTATTTTCTCTAGTAGCTCTTCATAACTTCTAACAACATCAAATAATATTATCTCTCTTTCTCTAAATGTGAACAATTCTACCACTCTCTCACAAAACCACTCATCCTGACACCATCTCACTTTGTTTCTATCACTCCACACAAAAGGCAACATAACATTATCATAACCCATCCTGATTCTTTCAGGGAACTCATGATACATAAAAGGGGACCTACTTCGAGACACCTTGTCTCTCACATAATTACTGGAGGAAACTCTGTCCTCATAACTCATTATTGGAGTTTTTTCTCCATTTAAATCACGGGAAAAATTTGCCCTTTGTAAACCCAACCTCTTTTTAACCACTATCTTATTACTACTCTCTCCGTCCACTAAAACTGCGTCTCCAATATTATCGTTCACTTTACTTTCTAATACATTTTTAATTATCTCGTTATCATTTGTTAACTCATTACTATAATTATCATGATTACTCACCTTGTTATCAATCATTTCTTCACTAGTTACATTCCCACTACACTTACCGGTATTTCTTGTAACATTGTCATCATCTTTTATTCGTTTTATAGCTATCTGGAAACGTTCATCAATACGTTTACATAATTCATTACTCACAGAAACAAACTTTACACTTATGCTCTGCTCAAACTTAATATTTTGTTCTTTAAGTTCTTTAAAATTAATATCATTTTTAATATTTTGTTGTTCACATTTTATTTTCTGTTCTTTAATGTCATTACTTAAAATCTCAAATTTTTTGTCATTTGCAACAAAACGTTAATTTATTTTATCGAATTTTTCGTCACTACTATCAAAATGTTTATTTAATACATTGAAATCACTATTTTTTACCATGTTTTCAGACATTGTTTGTACAGGTTGAATATATCATTCATTGACAACTCTTTTTCTTTTGTTTTTGTCACTACAGGAGTAGATTGTGCTTCTGCATTATCGATTATAATTGACCCGATTAGGTCAGCGTTAGTTACTGATTGAACGCTCAAATCAGCTGTTGGCATTGACTGACTTAATTCGCCCACACTTGGTGACGGGTCCATTGACCCAAGGCCCCTTTCACTCATAACTGAATCTATCAAATTGTTCTCTTTTTCGTTGTCAGACATTTTATACTGTTCTATTAAATACTTATTAAATTTTACTTGTACTCTAACATGCACAATTCCTCAACACCTCGTAATTTTATTTTGCGTATGTTACGTAAATTTTACGTTAAGTTATTTTCGGCTTCCGCCAACCTTATTCCATTCTCTGTGCTTTAAAATAGGCCAATTTGGAATAAATACATTATTTATTCCAAATCCTGGTCACGGCACCATTGTCGTGTTTCATACGATTTTATTAATTACAAAATGATCTTAAACTCCCACTTACCTTCTATTTGTCACTCTCTGGCCAGATCATCTAGTGGTGTAACCCTATTTCGTATAGCAAATTTACCAGCACAGAAAATGAAATTAGGTACTTGTAATGATTATTCTAACACCTATATATATCAAGTGAAATAATGTAATGGATTTATTCTTTTTAATACATTTCTTTATATTCTCTCTTTTCAAATTTCTTACTCTTTATCTTTTCTTTGAACAAATACTGATACTAATGTTACATCGGAAATTTAATATAGCTTTCCTGCTCTAGTTAGCTTAAATATTTCTTCCTTATATCTATAGATAAGACAGCCCAGTATCTGCACATACATAAATCTCTCATTCACCCACATACCATATTTAATTAAGCACTTTTTCTTTTTTTATTTAAGTTTTCATAAGTAATTTGTTTGATATACGGTTACGTGTTATCGGCGTCCCTGCAGGTCACTTGTTGATCTCCACAAATTTTGTTCACTTTTGTCCGAATATTTCTCACTGTTAATTTTGAATACTAACGATTTATTACAGTTTCACTATTGTATCACATTATTTCTCCAACCTTTTATTTTTTGCTTCACCAAATTGTAATTGTTCGTACCTCTAATCCATTTTAGGTTATAGTTAAACGGAACTCACACGTTTTGTATAACTCCGTTTTTGTTCTTCAATCACATTATAAAATTTTGAAAGTATAAAATTAAGTTTTATATTGACGAGTCTATGTGTTTACGCCCGGCCGGGGTTAGGTCTCTCAATAGACTGCTTTAACTATTTTACCATTTTTTATAGGCGAACGAGATAAAACTTTTCCTGGCCGGCGATGCGCACCACTACTGGCGTCCGCTGCCTTCAGATATTATTCGTCGACTGCCTTTGTTTTCCGCACGCCGGACCAGAAAGAATGTACCAGTTCGTGCCGTTAGCGTGAGAAACTTGGCCGACTGTGTGCGCAGTTTAAAGCGCGGGCGCGCCCTCCACATACCAATGCCAATACACACCCATCTCGACGCTACAGTCTCTTCACCGTAATTTCTTAGTTGCAAATAATATTGAAAAGCTTTCATTTCCAAAGCCCTATAGGTCTGTACCGTTACATCCTACCCTTTTAAGCCCCACGATGGAAGCCAATTTTGTAACAATATAATAATGATTCTTAATTAGCCCCAAGTTGCTGGTGCCAATTATGTAATATCACCCCAGTGTACATACCTTTTGGGTGTATGTAGTTTGCCCCAAGCTGCTGGTGCCAAATTTGTAAATAGACTCTTTATGCTAAAATAAATAATCAAACTCCTTAACTTTCTTTTTTCGTATTCAATTATTTTTATTTACTCTTTTGAAACTCATTTCTGTTGTAGAGCATGTAAAATCTCAATCTCAGGGTTCATGTATAAGTCATGTCAAAGTATAGTATATAAGTCGTAAACATATCATAAAACATAATATTTATAAATAATGTTTGGTAATTAGGTGTTGTTGATGTATGTTGTGTAGCAGTGGGTTCTTTGGATCATACAAAAGAACAAATGAACAATTGATAAAGAAACTCTTAATACTAATAATTATTTGTGTACAAACAGAATTCACTATTATAACGTTTTTATTGTTTTTGTGATAGTATATTGCTGTGACTCGATCTTTCAATGTTAAAATGTTTTCAAATATCTTGGTTGATCATTGGAGAGATCTCACGCATCTGGTAGTTTTATTTACGAGCTCCTTTCTTGATTCTTAGCTTCTGGAATTCAAGTTTTTTGTACCATCGATTAAAACATCATTCTTCTAGTTATTTCCATAGTTTTTCTGTATTATTTCATCTCGTATCTGCCTTTAATTTGTATAAAATCCAGCAGTAAAAGTGACATGTTCAGCCTGGTTTCAATATTTTTTCAACAATACCTTCCTTTTTACTACAACACTAATTCATTCATTTCAGGTCTTGGCAATGATACATTTATGGGTCACAGGTTCGATTTCACAATTTATAATTAATATGATTCCGTAGAATCTTATTTTATCTTTGTCACTATATTATATTAAAAGTTTGTAACGGAAGATTCTTTATTTTTTAATTATTTACCCTTTGTTTAATCTCACTATATGAGTTACCTAGTTGTTTCATATAAATTACATGTTTCATGCAATGTTCATATTGTAAATATGTTTATTCACTTACACTATATACTGTTTTTTTTTCTTTTTAAAGTTTATCACTGTTGTTCTCACCTTTTTACACTGTTACACTACCTGACTTTTATAATTATTGTTCAATATTATTATATTTGTAATTTTTATATTACTCACAGTCTGTTGTCCACTTATACAAAATAACTGTTTGAGGTTTGCAGACCTCCTCATAGTTTTAATCTAAGGCTATACTCAATATCTTATTTCTTACATACTAAGTTTAACGTTTGTACATTATAATTGTTTACGAATACCTATTTACATTTTCTTTTTCTTTTGACCGTCTTTTCTGGGTATAATGGTCATCGTCAGTTATTGTTTTGTCATGTTAATTGCATTATTTAATTCCTAAATTTGCATTCTCTATTTCCCTATTTCCCAATTATTTATTTATTATATTTCCCTTTTTGGTTTGATTACTTTTTATTCCTTGAAAATATTAATTATCTTTAAGTAATATATTGTCTCTTCATTTCTGTAGTTATTAAGTTTATTTTATCCTTCTATGTCTTTTATTACTAATACGATTGCATTTCTGCGTATTTCACAGTGAATTTTGATGGTATACTTGTCTTTCTTTGGAGGTGGAATCTTGTTACCTTATAATATTTATCATTTTATTAAATTAGTAATTTTGAAAATATCATTTTTCATATTAATCTGAATTTGTTTTGGTATTAATTTATTATTTGATTTATGTTTAAATATTTCTAAATTTTCCCATTAGGTTATTTTTGGACCTTTGGAAATGTGTTTTAATAAACTGATATTATTTAAATTTGGAAATGTGTGTTTGTTTTTTATTGAGTGTGTAGCTAAATCTGATTTATATATCTCTGGTTTTAAATATGAATTACGGTGTTGTATATATATTCTGTAAACTATATGTGCATCATGTTCTACGAACTCTATATTCACTGTCTAGTTGGCAAATGCTCTATTAGAATTCAGGTATTTAGAACCAAATTTTTAGAGACATGAGTGAGTGTAACTGAGCAACGATTACCAGTACTTATTAAAAGAATTTACATATTGCAGGACAAACTAACAGCATTCCAGTATTCAGGCTAATTAATATAACACTAAAATCAAGAATATATTTTTTTATTTAAATTCATGCAAAGTAATCAGAAGAGGTCTTACTTTCGAGTAAATATTATCATTATGACACACATGTAATAATTTTTTTATAAGTGTATTATACCAAAGTTGTGACCATTCATTTTTCTGACATTTAACCATTTATTCGATTGTTTGGCAATAGTGATTCATGTGATTGTCATGTAAATATGATAAAATAAAAATTAAAATGAAACTTTATGTTAAGAAGTTATTGGATTGTTTCCCCATTGCTGATTTTTTAAATGAATGCACTTACCAATTCACAGTTCTGTCCACCAAATCCAGCTGCACACTGACAAGTATAGCTGCCGTACGTGTCAAAACAGACGCCATGATACAAACACGGATTGTTCTCGCATTCGTTTATGTTTATTTCACAATTAGCACCAGTGTACCTAAACCAAGAAAATGAACACTGTTTTCAGATACTCTATGTAGTTTCTCACAGGGAAGGAATGTTATTCATGTTGTCACTCATTTGCAAATTTACAGAAAACTGAAATTATAGATTTTCACGGTTAATTTTTATTATTAATAGATTTTTTTACTGATTATATAGCTTTTGGAAACTGAAAAGAAGAATAGAAAGTAAAACAAATAAAATAAAATAATAAAATGTCTCTTTGAAACGTCATTGGACTTGGGTAGTTTTACTACTAACCCCTCGATGTAATAACAAATAATACTTTACATTTATAAAACAAGAATATATTTTAAATTATTTTCTTGTTTTTACAATGTTTTGATAGTTTTAAATTACAGTCATCATCAGAAGTATAATGTATAAATTGTACATTATATTTATATTTATACATTATACTTCTGATAATGACTGCAATTTAAAACTTTTGAAACATTGTAAAAAACAATAAACACACACACACACACACACACACACACACACACACACACACACACACACACACACACACACACACACACACACACACACACACACACACACACACACACACACACACACACACTTACCAAATTTCATCTCCTTATATATATTTTAATTTATTAATGGTGAATTTTGTCATGGATAAGAATGTATTCTTTTTGTTTGTTGAGCAGTCCAAGTTCAAAGTATAAGAATGAGTAGAGACTTGCTAAAATCTACAGACAGAGTGGTATGAGGACTCGGGGAGGCTGTACTTATTCTTGACTGCTTAAACTTAGAGTGCTCAACAAACAAAAGAATACAATCTTATACATGACAAAATTCACCAATAATAAATTAATCAAAAGATATAAAAGAAGGAGGTGAAACTTAGAAAAAAAATATAAACTTTTGAATAAAGTTTGCTGTGAAAGTAGAAATTAGGAATTTAAAATTTACGAAGTCTGAATGCAAAATAATATGAAGTAAATTAATTAATAAAAACAACAAACTTAAAACAATATCTCTTATTATATTTTAAACACCAGAACCTTCAGTTGTCTTGTTTGTATGCATTATTTGAGTACACATATCACTTGTAGATACAATATATGAGGTCTGACTAAAAAGTACCTGACCATTTTGAATATTACGTTGTTTTATCTTACTAAAATTTTAACAGATTACAATCAAACCATTTCCTTATCTAAAAGTTATGGCTTTTTCTGTGGCAAATCATATTAGAAGAAAGATTGTCATACAGGACTTGCAACATAAGAGGTGCCAGATTTCAAGTACATCACATACCAAGAGGTGTAGCATCACATACCAAGATGATAAGCAGGTTGAAAGCAAAATTAGCCTGTTAGTCGCTTTATGGATGTATCATTTAACACTTAAAGAAGAAAACAAGGAAAGAGAAGCAACTGAAATATTATAATGTAATGGCCATAACTCGTATGGTAGTGAGACTTGGATTAGAAAGGCCAAAGGTATATCTAGAATACAAGAAGTGGAAATGAGGTTCTTGAGGGCTGTACAGGGTTGTACCAGGAGAGATCTTATCAGAAATGGTCATATTAAAATGGAGCTAGGCATAACTGAAAGCTTAAATGAGAAAATCTCCCGATACAAAACGGACTGACAGTTACACGTAGAGAGAGAATGGCTCCAACTAGATTTTCAAGAAGAGCCCTTGTCTATCATCCAAGGGGGAAGAGAAGTGTGGGAAGACCCCGTAAGCGATGGTTGGATAAATTCCATTGAAACTGGAATGGGCTACTAGCCTAAGCCGTAAAGGATGACGATGATGACAATATTGTCAGAGTTACATGCAATACTAAATGTAACACTTTTCTGTCTACTTGGCAATGTCCATAAAGAAAACTATCCTCTATGATGTGGAGATAAATGCTTACCCTGTACGACCACAGACACATTTGTAACCATTGATTCCATCAATACACGTTCCTCCGTGCTGGCAAGGGCTGGAAATACATTCATTGATGTTAGTTTCACAGTCCTTACCAGTAAAACCTGTTAAACAAAAATAAACGTATTACAAATAAACATGTTACACACAGCTGTAGTAAAACTCATAAACTAATTGTATATATGAGGGGTGGCTGATAAGTAATGCGCAGTCACATGTAACGGGAAAACAAAACAATGTAGCCTACAGCACAACGCGTGCTGCCACCTTGTAGCGACATTCTTGTATTACAAACGTCCCAAATCTCGTTGACCAACTCCTCGTTTTCTGTCAGTCGCCACTGTTATGGAGTCGAGTACACCAGCTATGTCAACGCATTCGAAACAACGTGCAATGATTGAATTTTTAACGGTTGAAAAAGCGAATGCTAGTGACATTCATCGTTGTCTAAAAGCCGTTTATGGTGACAAAACTGTTGATCAAAGTACCGTGAGTAGGTGGGCAATAAAATTTCGTGCATCAGAAGCTGGTAAAGTGAATATTGAGAATGAACCTCGCAGTGGTCGATCAATTTCTGGGACTGATGAGAAGTACCAAATGGAGGTGAATGAATTGATTCAAAATGACTGTAGTATCACACAATATATCGACACCCAGGTAAGCATATCAAAAGAACGAGTAGGACACGTTATTGCAGAACAGGGCTACCGTAAAATCTGTTCCTGGTGGGTGCCATGCACACATCGTGTGCAACCACCGAAGCTATGGTGAACTTGAAATTTGAACCCATTCCACACCCTCCATACTCACCAGATTTGGCGTCCTGTGATTTTCACTTTTTTCTGCATTTAAAGAGGGATATTAAGGGTATTCATTTCACCACAGATAATGAACTGAAAGATGCAGTGAGGTTGTTAATCAGGAAAAGACCACCGACATTCTTCATTGATGCGATGAGACAACTGGTTCACCATTGGGAGAAATCTGTAGATGTGAATGGTGACTACGTGGAAAAATAAATAAGTTTTTGTAGCAAATAAAATGTACTTTTGTTCCATATTTGTTTCATTTGACTATCCCTTTTCATTTGCGAGTTACATGCTACTGTACATTATTTATCAGCCGCCCCTCGCATCTAAACTTGGTATGCTTTGATCTGAAGATGACCAAGAGGTTCTGTCACTAATTAGTTTAATTATACAAAACGATGAATATATGAAATGTTTTTATTAATTTAATTACTATTAATTTATAAACACTGTAGTGGAATTTCATCACTTGGAAAGAACGACGGTGCAAAGACTACTACTGAAAACAAAAATATATAAGACGACGTGTAGAACAGCCACACAAACAAAAGATAACATAACAGATATAATTATTGTCTAACGCTTGTTGCAAAGAAAAAGAGGCAGGTGAATGATAAGCATGAGGCAGAAGAGATAAAATGCCAATATTAATGAACTGTTCTCTTTTAAAAATTTTAATTTATGAGATTTTATGATTTCAATTTTTTAATGCCATAATTTTGTTATGGGATTTTACAGACTTAATGCTTCTCATACCACAGTGTACACTCGCCCCCCCCCCACACACAGACAATTTATATGGATCTATTTCATAAAAATTATATTTTATGTTCTTCATACTAATACAGCAATGTAACTAGAGTAATGTATAAGGTAGGCCACTCCGGCCTATTACGCTCCCATTAGTTGCTTCGCTGTGATGTCACCATGTGGATGGAATTCGCGCGAGCCTTGATTTACCAATGCAATCTTACTTGTTTAGCATGTCCCTGCTGTTCAAACGGAGTATTAACAATAATTGTAAAGAGCTATACATATAGAAAAAGGATTAAACAATAAGATTAAATGGTTTGTGACAAAATATAATGGTAAAATCTATTTCCACATTTAATAGAAAAGTAAGCAAGTTTGTCTACATATAATATTGACAAAATGCCACAATATGTGAAAAATAAGTCGGAAAGGAGGCGATATTGCAGGCCTGTGGAGGGAATGTGTGTGTGTGTGCGCGCGCGCGTGTATGTGCGTGCGTGCGTGCATAAACATTTCTATGTATTCTACTGTATTCTATGTATTCCAATTATTGTAATTATAATCAATATCACAATAATTTTCTTTTTCAACATTTTCACATGTTATAACGTTAAAAACTGAAGCTTATATGTTTAGTTGTAAACATAAATACCCTTGTTAACGAAATGAAAATAGTTATTTAGTTGATACATACCTTCATAGGGGTATTATATCAGCCTTTGACGAAGCTTATAATAAGCGAAAACTGGTTCAAGCTATTATAACGTCTTGTCTTTTCGACATTATAACACTGGGAACCAGTTTAATTGGCCCTTGTCAATTAAACCGGCTGCCATTGTATGTACTGATTACTTACAAACAAATGAGGAACCTGTAAAAATTTAGGAGTTAGATTAAGGTTTCATAAATTTACTCGCTCTCTTGGGTTTAGCAAAGACATCTCTTTATTACAATTTAAATGCAAGGTTTCTGATATATTAGGATGTTACTAAGATGTTAGCTACAACATTTATCATTCTTACTTAGTGATTAAATTCTGAACTAAACGCTTTCATTCTGTTTAAAACATTATTCTGATGAGCTCAAAATCATACAGCTGCATATTTAATAAAATACCACGGATCCGGGCTTCAATTTTTATGATATTACAGATTATTTAAAACATTATGTAAACCATTTGAAGAATAGGTTCATTTACTTTTTTCTTAGTTATACCTGTTTGCAGTTTCAGGCTACTATTATTTAGGAATATTAACTATCCATATTACTACGTTACAATTTACAGGATTGATATGAGTCTTTACGATAAATTTACTGTCTTTACTCTGGGTTTTTACAAGAAGTACAACCACAGAAGTTATCCTTCCGTGTCACCTGGGTATTGGGTATATCCATAGCTGGTCCTCTTCTAGATCCTCTACGGCGGGGTTTTCTGGATGATCTTAGTTGCGGTTGTAGTGGTCCTCCATTAAATCTGTTCACTCTAAGTGTGTTGTTTATTCATGATGCTCGGTCTCTGGATACATGGGGCTCGTAGTGAATTGTTGTTGATTTATTTCAGAAGGTCATTTTCACTATTCACATTTATGTTTGACTGCACTACAGTTACATTATGATTGAGTATTGTACATACTGTAATTGTTATACACTTTCTTAAAGAGATGTCATGGCTACACAGTTTATATATTTATATTTTTACTTCCTTTCACTACATAGTTACGCTCTCCTCTACCTATTTCTCTTTTTTACAAAAGCACCTATTTAGTTCTACATAGTTTGGTAATATAACACTTATTTCTTCTTGCAACACGACTAAGCAGTTAGTTACCTCGGCCGCGATTCAGAGACGAATGGGGGTAGGTTTAGGGGCCGTGAGTAGTGATTTAGCATAATTTACACATCGAGAGAAAAGTAGTTCTTACTGATTATTATTATTTTACCTTTAATTAGCTACTATTAATGATACTACAGCTTCTTTATTTTCGTCTGTATTTTTTTGTGATTATCACGTCTTTTAGAGATAATTACAATGATTATTTTAATTAGCGTAACAACTGGATAATTTGCGTATCAGTACTAGTTTTTCACATGTTTGTACCGGTTATTTGCTACGAAGGGGCGGGTGGATTATTTTATCATAGGTTATTTTGAACAACAAAAATTTTTTGTTTTGTGCTATTTTAAATTTGTTTTAAATCATCACATCCTCCTCTACTTAAAGAAGACACATGGGACGACATTTGTGGATTCCAAAGGGCATATCTAAGAAGTAGAATTATACTTAACTCAGAACCTCGTGATGAAATCTCTTTCTACATGATTACTTTGATTTACCATAATCTATTCGTAAGAAATATACGATTATCTTACATACTATTTAAATCACCTAAAATTTAACACTCATAAAACACATAAAATATACAAATACATAAATCTACCTTATTTCTATTTCTTAATGCTACTACCGGTTTTTTTTTGTTCACTCGTTTTACGGGTTACACTCATGAGTATGTTTCAGATACACACTTGTATACGTGTATACAGCTATACTGTAAGGGTAAGGTTTCTACTGTGTTCTTACAGAAGAGTATTCTCACCTTTATAAGTTTCAACGCGTCTTTTCGCTGATTATTTTCGTCGATTATTTTGACTGAGTTGTGGTCGATGAATCCTTTTATTTTCTAGTTTCGTATTTCTCTTACTTCTTTGGTCAGTAAGTGAGTTGTTAGTCGCAAACGTGAACTATAATTCAGTGTATTACTATCACCATGTTCGTCGTAAGGAGTAACGTAAAATATGTTGTAATAACTATAATGTTACTTTTTGTTTTCTTAGGTAGGGGTTTGTGGTTCGTCAGCTGACTTTTCATTATTTATTTTATTTTCGTAGAACAGGAAGTAAGGTTGATCAGGCCTCGCTCTTATTCTTACGCGGTGTTTGAGTTTAGACTCGATTACAATATAGGATGTTGCCTATATTTATTTCATAATACTTCTGTCTGTTTTCTTTGTTTACCTACTTGCTCACGATCGTGTTTCTTCTTTGTGAAAATCTTTTATTTGAGACACATGACTTCTGCGAACGTAATTATCAGTATTTGGTTCGTACAGTGCTACTGTTACGGGAGTGATGTACTTGTGAATTGTGTAGGGGCCACACCATCGGTAAGACAGTTTGGAGGTGGTCCTATCAACGGCTCTACTCGTCGGGTGAGTTTTATACATAACCAAGCCAACTACCTTGTACTTTATTTCCCTATTATTCTGCTCGTGATATTTTCGCGATTTTAGTAGATTCGCTCTCAAATTTGCGCGAGCTTTGTTCCATATTTTCCTTATATTACTCCCATTTATTTCGCGGGGTAATAATTCATGAATTTTCCACTTGGTGGCTAACGGGTGGTTCGGTTTATACTTGTATAGTAAATCAAAGTGTGTTGATTTATGTCCTTCATGATACGCAGAGTTGAAGGCAAATTGTATCCAGGATAGATTTTGATCCCAAGCTGTTTGATCTTCAGCGTGGTAAGCTATTAAGGCTGATTTTAGGTTTCGCAAGTATCTTTCAGCTAGGTTCCCTTGCGTCGGTACTCTGTGACTGTAATGTGATTAATTCCTAGTTTGAAACACATGTCATTGAATTCTTTGTCGCTCATTACCTTTTAAATGACTTAAACCAGATTCATGATGCTCCAGATGCGTAGCAGATGTTTTGCAATTCCCGCTGTTATTTAGCTCGGAATCGAACTGATATTTTCGAGTACGGTCAAATCTAAAGCAATACTGTTTGGCATATATGTCGAGAATTAGGCCAGTTTTGCTTATAAAATCGGCACCTAATATTAAGTTTTGTCCTAATACTTCAGCTACTAGTAGTGGAACATACCAAGTTAAATTCTTTATTTTTAATTTGACTGTAATACTGTATGATATAATTAGGTTTTGCTTATTCGCGGTAGCACACTTTATGTTCACGGTTTGGCTACGTCTAATAAGATTATGGTTAGCTAATACGGTGGCTAGCTGTTGGCTGATAAGACTACGTGTAGATCCCGAATCGATTAAACCGAGGGTATTAGTCACTCCAAGGTCTATATGTATGTAGGGTAATTGGCATATACTTGTTTTGCATGTACCAATAGAGTTGCACTTGTCAATAAATCTTGCTACGTAAGGGTCTATCCGTTTGTTTATTTTCTTTGGTTTCTTTCGGTGATCTGTGTTTATACCTTTCCTTTTGATGCTGCGGAAGACGCAGGATTTTGGTTCTTCCTGCTTCACATGTTTTTTGACTGATAGGTTCTTTGTTGGTACTGTTTTTGTTTACATTGGTTACTAATGTGTCCGGACTTTCCACAGTTATAACATCTTCTTTCGTTATTGGCATCGCTCGCATGCTGTTGGGGTTTTTGTAGGTGGTTTGATGTATAGGGGCAGTGCTGAGTTTTAGAATTTCTAACGAATCGCTTATCACTTTATGTTCGAGTATCGGAACCTAGGGGTAGGGATTCATTCCTGCATTGAGTCTGGGACATTAACACGCGTCTGTTCTGATCTGAATACCAGACGTTGAATGAATAGATGCAACACAGTTCCAGATCTGTGAATGTGGTGGGTCTCTTCATAAGTGCTAAGCGAGATCGCTCCTCGGGGGATAATCCTACTAAGATAGTGTCTACTAGCTGTTGTTCACTCCAGTTGACTTGTAGTAATAAGGCCGATTCCCTTATTTCAGATATATAATGAGCTAGTCTCTCATATGCTCCTTGCACACGAAGTACGGAATTCCGCTTTAATTCTTCGTAGATACCGGTGGGGATGAAATGTCTTATCAGGGAGGTATGTAATTCTTCTACTGTGTGATGATACCTTAGTGACTCTAACACACGATCTTTTAAAGGAGATCTACATTTGGGTAGAAGTACTTGTAAAATTTGGTCATCTTTTAGTTGTCGTAGATCCTTTATTTGTAACAGATACTTGATAAAGCCTAGGAGTTTAGTAATATGCAGCCCATCTGTGGTGGGGATTTCAGATAGAATCCGTTCTACAGGGTGAGTTATTTTTCCATAGAACTCAGTGCTGAAATTTAATTGCGAGGTCATTACAGGTTTTTCCGCTGACTGGTTTGTCTGTAAAAGAGGTGGTAAATCGTAGTTACTGGTAATATTCTCTAGTTCATTTGGAAGTGGAGCTGCGGTTACGGGGAGGGTATTCACTTGACTAACCGTTAACCGATCCTTACTGGGTTTTATAGTAGATTCCTGGAGAAATTGACCATTTACAGCACTGGATTGCTGTTCTTGAGTAGGAGATTGAGTGGGGGAGATATTTAGTTTCGTCATCGCTTCTTCGATCTCTTCTCTTCTAAAAGATTTGGGCCTTCTACGTAATTCGCGCATTATCTCAGGTAATTGTTGTTGAGCTTCTTCCGCAAATTTTTTGCACATCTGGCGGAATAACTTTAGCACCGGGCCAATTCAACAAATTGTTGATGTGGCGGGTCAGATGTTCTATTCTTTGTGTTGTTCTTAAAATTACCGCGGGGGATTTCTCATCTCGCAGGGTTTGTGCGATGGAGGTAAGCTCCCTATATTTATGATAGCATGTTTCCCTTTCACTCTCAAAGTCTACTACACTTAAACGATTCAACTGTGAGGGTATGTCTGGTCTATTCTCGTGTAATGTTTTGCGCAGTTCCGCTACCGTTACGTTAGAGTATGGGAGACCGCGTAACAAAGCTTCATAGCTCAGTTCATCCTTTAACAATAGGTCGGGGTTTTATATGACTCTAATTATTAATTATGCCTTTTTGAAATTAGCAGAGTGAATGATTATTAGCAGAGTGGCACACCTTATAACGTCTCGTCTTTTCGACATTGTAACACTGGGAACCAGTTTAACTGGCCCTTGTCAATTAAACCGGCTGCCATTGTATGTACTGAATACTTACAAACAAATGAGGAACCTGTAAAGTTTAGGAGTTAGATTAAGGTTTTATAAATTTACTCGCTCTCTTGGGTTTAGCAAAGACATCTCTTTATTATAATTTAAATGCAAGGTTTCTGATATATTAGGATGTTAGCTACAACATTTATCATTCTTACTTAATAATTAAATTCTGAACTAAACGCTTTCATTCTGTTTAAAACATTATTCTGATGAGCTCAAAATCATACAGCTGCATATTTAATAAAATACCACGGATCCGGGCTTTAATTTTTATGATATTACAGATTATTTAGAACATTATGTAAACCATTTGAAGAATAGGTTCATTTACTTTTTTCTTAGTTATACCTATTTGCAGTTTCAGGCTACTATTATTTAGGAATATTAACTATCCATATTACTACGTTACAATTTACAGGATTGATACGAGTCTTTACGATAAATTTACTGTCTTTACTCTGGGTTTTTAAAAGAAGTACAACCACAGAAGTTATCCTTCCGTGTCACCTGGGTATTGGGTATATCCATAGCTGGTCCTCTTCTAGATCCTCTACGGCGGGGTTTTCTGGATGATCTTAGTTGCGGTTGTAGTGGTCCTCCATTAAATCTGTTCACTCTAAGTGTGTTGTTTATTCATGATGCTCGGTCTCTGGATACATGGGGCTCGTAGTGAATTGTTGTTGATTTATTTCAGAAGGTCATTTTCACTATTCACATTTATGTTTGACTGCACTACAGTTACATTATGATTGAGTATTGTACATACTGTAATTGTTATACACTTTCTTAAAGAGATGTCATGGCTACACTGTTTATATATTTATATTTTTACTTCCTTTCACTACATAGTTACGCTCTCCTCTACCTATTTCTCTTTTTTATAAACGCACCTATTTAGTTCTACATAGTTTGGTAATATAACACTTATTTCTTCTTGCAACACATGACTAAGCAGTTGCCTCGGCTGCGATTCAGAGACGAATGGGGTAGGTTTAGGGGCCGTGAGTAGTGATTTAGAGTAATTTACACATCGAGAGAAAAGTAGTTCTTTCTGATTATTATTATTTTACCTTTAATTAGCTACTATTAATTATACTACAGCTTCTTTATTTTCGTCTGTATTTTATTTGTGATTATCACGTCTTTTAGAGATAATTACAATGATTATTTTAATTAGCGTAACAACTGGATTATTTGCGTGTCAGTACTAGTTTTTCACATGTTTGTACCGGTTATTTGCTACAAAAGGGAGGGTGGATTATTTTATCATGGGTTATTTTGAACAAAAAAAATTTTTTGTTTTGTGCTATTTAAAATTTGTTTTAAATCGTCATACTATAAGGTACAACTTTTACATTTTTACCAATAAAAAACTTTGAGTAGTAATATACTTATATTCATAGGGGACTTAAAGTTTTGAAGACAAAACTACCACGAGCCGGCTCTTTGTTGTTGCTTACTTTTAAAGTAACTTGAGTTTGAGCTGTTTGTTCACATGGCGGATTCTGATGAATGTTATTGTCCTGACGTACAGAAAAATGACTTTTTCATCCACTTCTGGAAAATTAGTTTTAACCAAAGAAGAGATAACTTTAACTTGTTTTGAGACTGTACGTCCGTGAAAAGAATCAAAAACTATCTCAAACTGAATCAGTGTTTGTATCCACTCGTCTGACGAATGGGTAAGCCACCCCTTTGATATAATCAATATCCGGTCATAACTGTGTTCCCAGGAAAGACACAATGTTTCGCCTCTCACACCTAGATTTTTATCACTGAGTGTCACTTGAGTGAGATGTAGGCCTACCCAGCATTTTAAAGAACATCGTTGTCACTTGCAGACTGGGCCAAATCCTCTGGTCTTGACAATTCTGCTTCGTCGGTGTCATTATTCAGAGTAGTTGGTACTAATGTATGTTCAGCTACGTCTATGCTTAGTTCGCTGGTAACAAATTGCATGAAGTCTTCGGCAGAGTCATTTGATTTCATAACTTCGGTAGAAAGAATGCTACCACCTCAGCCACAGACGCACTTCCAGATAACGGTATATCATCCGTGCTACCTGTTAAAAGCAAGAGCCGAATTCTGTTGCACACTTCAAAGGGAGTGGGATTATTATAAAAGACGCCTAATCCGCAAATTTGAGAAAAAAAGTTTTCTAGGCAATCTTGACTGAATCATGCAGTCAATATGTATGTCACCCCATGATTCATTGTCATTTGTTCATAAAACCCAAACAATAATTTAAGGAAATAACGAAACCTATCTGAAAAGGTAGTAAACTTTTTTTATTTGCGAATCGCATGTTGGTTATTACTTCCAAAAACCGTTTTAAAGTATTTTCTTGACGTCTTAAATTCATGCCGTACCCACTTCTGAGGGGCATTTTCTGGTCTTTTGGAAGTATCGAGTTTAAAACATCAAATGCATCGTTTACTAGTTTGATGAAACTGCTTTCGCGCTCTTTATTTGCAACATGTTTCAGCGCCTTTGCTGTACGATTAGAAAACAACTGTGCAGCAAATGTTACATTTTGGCGAGACCGACCAGTTACTGTTGGGTAAAACGTCAAGTTTTCTGTCTGTTGCTGTAGCAGATTTTCTGTTGTATCCTTTTTAAGCTCAGTGCCGTTGCAAAGTAACAGCCCACCGTATAGAAAACGATTTGTAAGTAGCTTCAAAAGATGAATTACGTACAGAAAACCAACACCTTATTGTTTGTAATTGGGTTAATGAAGAACGTTTTTTCTGTGTTTACGCCTTAGTCCATCCAGGCTTTTGAAATATTTCCCCCCAAATCACATGTCACAGCCACCCACTACATGAATATTACTACTCTCAACGGCACTGATAATGTTTCTGAGCAATTCATCTGTCATGATTACATCAAAATCATAATAAATGGGTTTCTTCCACTTGGCAAACAGACCTCTAATCATGAATCTTAAAATTACTGTGGGGCTCCAGAATTATGTCATCAGATGAATCGTAGCACACACGTTCATCAACATTCATTTCATCGAAAGAAAGGACACAGATTTTCTCAAGTTCTCTAAAATTTGCAGCCTTAGTTTTCATTAAAGACAAAACTTCCTGAAGGATGCCTCACCTGCATTTAAACTGTCGTGTCCACTTTTGGAGAGTAGAACGAGCAGGTAAGGGGAAATTGTGCTCCCTTAAGTAATCGTAGGTCTTTTTTGAAAGTATTCTTAGCGTGAGAGCATTCAAGGTGTCTTCTGATGTTCATTTAACCCTCTTCTCTTTTAAAAGACATCGAATCTGGCCTGGAGCGAAGCACTTAGACAGGATATCTTTTACATCTTGATTTAATTTTCCCCGTGTTGTCTTGGACTGGTTGAAAGACGCTACATATTTTGCTCTTTTGAGTGTTCTTAGAGCAGCTTGTGTCTGTTTTAGCGCGAGTAGATTTAGGGCATCATTCTTTTCTAGCTGTAAAATTTCTTCACGAAGTTTCTTTATTTCTATATCTTTTTCTGTGTCCTGTTTTAACTCAGTACTAGTTTCCTGGTCGATACTTTTTT
Organism: Magicicada septendecula; assembly: GCA_034769895.1. Classification (NCBI taxonomy): domain Eukaryota; kingdom Metazoa; phylum Arthropoda; class Insecta; order Hemiptera; family Cicadidae; genus Magicicada; species Magicicada septendecula. The sequence goes on from CM068368.1 coordinate 863,437,268, forward strand.
TCTTTGGGACAAAGTACTTATTATTAATAGCGCTCGTTTTCTAACAGATCTGACTTCCATGCGGGCCTCTCGATCACTAGAGACCTATAGAGGATAAACAATCCCTTAATTTTGTATGATTCGGGAGTGAAACATTAATAAAAGAAGGAGGGAAGGATTACTTTAGGTAGAGGTAAATTAACTAATAAATTATCTGTTACAGCAGGGGTTCCCAACTTGTGATCCGCGGAACCCTAGGGTTCCGCCAATAAAATTTGGGGTTCCACAATAAAATCGTTCAGCAGAACAATAAATTTCGTTCAACAAAAATCTCTTCTATTTTCCAAGTGCATCACAAAAGCACATATAATACAGCTGGTTCTTTATCAACTGTTTACTGTTGTTACTTTTATTTCTAGGAAAATTACTCAACACAGATAGCAACCGTGTGTGGCTTATATAGCGATGACTTGCGAATATTTGCCTGGCACGTGCGAATATTTATATGGCATGGTAATGTGCAACAACGCTTAGTCATCGCTACATAAGCCACTTTACTGCATGTTGTTTGTTAATGTCCCATTATCTGTAGTGTGTTGGAGCGCAACGGTACAGTGTACGAGCAGGCATATCAGTCAAAGGTTATTAGTGTTTTGCACTGCAATCGTTTTGTGATATTTTAAGTATTTTTCAAATAAAAATATAGTGGGAATCTTATAAATTTATAGTGCTTTTAGTATTGTGTATACCCAAATTAAAATATCATGGAGCGTTGGCTGAGAGGAGTTTCGAAGAAAAATGTAGCAAGTACTTCAAATGTTTCTAGTGACAAGGAGACCGAAAAGGCGGATACTGACAAAGGCACAGATCCAGGCACTAGCGCTACTTGTACAGCAGACGAATCGAGGAAAAGGCAAGGTGTGTTTGTCAATACTAACACATCACCAAGTCACAAAAAACGTAAATACGACTCGAGTTATTTATTACTCGGATTCACAGCCACAGGAAATTCTGAGGCCCCCGATGCGTTATGCATATTTGCAATAAAATTTTATCAAACAGTTCATTAGCACCAGCTAAATTGCGCAGACATTTTGAAACGAACCATTCAGAATATAAAAATAAAGATATCAAATTTTTTGAAAGAAAGCTCGAGTCTCTTGAGAAAACTAAACATTTTATGTCGAAAATGTTGTCAGATAATGAAAGGGTAACAATGACTTCCTACAAAGTAAGTTACCGCATAGCGCTAGCAGGTAAAGCGCATACAATTTCTGAAACTTTAATAAAGCCATGCATCAAAGATGTTGTTCAGTGTATGTTCGATGAGAAGTCCTGTCAACAAATTGATAAAATTTCTTTCTCAAATAATACAGTTTCTCGCAGAATTCATGATATGGCTGAGGATATTGAACAGGAACTTATTTTAAGACTTCAGTTATGTGATGAGTATTCTTTACAATTAGATGAGACAACGGACGTTGCATACCTTTCAGTTTTATTAGTTTTCGTTCGTTATTACTACAATGGTTCTATTGAAGAAGACATGTTACTCTCTAAAAGTTTAGAAACCAATACAACAGGAGAAATGATATTTAAATGTATCGATGATTTTATGGAGAGTCGTGGAATACGTTGGGAGAAATGTGTCGATGTATGTAGCGATGGTGCGAAGTCAATGATTGGACCTGTGAAAGGGGCAGTAACACGAATTAAAAATGTTTCTAAAACTTGTACGAGTAGTCACTGCGTTCTTCACAGACATGCCCTGGTCGCTCGAAAAATCCCTTCATCCTTAAAATGTATTTTAGATGAAGCAATAAAAATTATTAACTTTGTGAAAACATGGCCGTTAAAATCAAGATTATTTAAAATTATATGTGAAGATATGGGTAGCCAACATACATCTTTGCTGCTACATACGGAAATTAGATGGCTTTCACGTGGCAAAGTTCTTGTCAGATTGTTTGAATTACGAGAAGAGCTCGCCATATTCTTACAAAATGACAAATTTACATTCGCAGATTGATTTAGAAAGGTTTCGTGGTTGATTCAACTTGCTTATTTAGCAGATATATTCACAAAATTGAATGATGTTTCTCTCTCCCTTCGAGGAAAAAATGTAAACATTTTCAACACCAAAGATAAATTACGATCGCTATTACGAAAGTTACAATACTGGACCGTGGCTGTTGAAGAAAATAATATGGATCCTTTTCCAACTTTAAATGACTTTTCACAAGAACCGAACTCTAAAATTGATGAAGAAATTCGAAAAGAAATTATTTCTCATCTGAAATCAATACCGGCGGCATTAAATGAATACTTTCCTAAACTAAATGATGATACCAACTATTGGGTTTTCAATCCTTTTGATATTAAAGAAAAACCAGACGAACTATCCACTTCAGAATACGAAAATCTTATTGACCTGACATCAGATGCCCAAATAAAAATTAGATTTAATCAACTTTCATTAAACGAGTTTTGGTGTGATTTAAAAGAAGAATACAAATTTATTTAAAAAGGCAATTCGCTGCTTGTTGCCGTTTAGTACTAGATATCTGTGTGAAAGCGGATTTTCGCTCTACACTGCAACAAAAACAAAATACAGAAGTAAGTTGGATGCCACACCTGATATCAGAATTCAACTGTCCACAATTAAGCCAAATTTTGAAAAAATATGGAAGAAAAGAAGAAGTTTAACCCTTCACATTAATTATTATTTATTTTAATGATATTATATTAATGATTATATTAAATCTGTTTTCCTTTTTTGCATTTTCAATAAATTGTTTTTGGTGTTTCTATTTGCTGTTTTATTTATAATAATTAAAAATTGTCAGGGTTCCAACATTTTTTATTAAGGTAAGAAGGGTTCCGCGATAAAAATAAGTTGGGAACCGCTGTGTTATAGAGATGCAGAACTCGCTATCAATTTTAAACGAATTAAACCAATCATTACTAGTTTGAGTACAATTAACACTACAACCCAGACTACTGTACTGTTGTTTAATTAAATTTATAACCATAATAGCTAAGTGACAAATAGTTTATTTTTAGTTTATGTACACTTCAAAACACATGCGCACGCACACACAAGAGAGTTAAAACTGACAACTCGCTTCAATCGTTAAAATAAGACTGTACTTTATTCAGTTCACACCAGCCAGTAATGCGAAGTCTACTCAATGAGTGTAATATTTTTTACACTCAAACGATTGTAATTAACAAAAACGACACTCAAAAATAACCCACTGTACAAAATTCTGTTAATTCAGACCATAATTAAATATCTACTCTCCCTCTGAAATTAAACTCAAATGCTGTACTGTGTAGTTCTTCCACACAGTGACGTCACGTGTCAACAACAGCTGATCGCTAGGTTAAGCGCGGGAAGCCGGAGTGCCCCCCCCTGCTAATACAGTCCCTTTCTTCATAGACATCACACATCACCTTTCAATGACTTTTAGTTTCCTTACATAACCAAAACAATGGCCAAAAGCATCATCAAAGTAAAGGGGGAGGAGGAGGGGGAAGGGAGGAGGAGGAGGAGGAGGAGGAGGAGGAGGAGGGAGGGAGGGGGAGGGGCAGGCGGGGGAGGGGGAGAGGAGGAAGAGGAAGAGGAAGAGGAAGAAGAGGAAGAAGAAGAAGAAGAAGAAGAAGAAGAAGAAGAAGAAGAAGAAGAAGAAGAAGAAGAAGAAGAAGAAGAAGTAGTGTATATTTACTATTAGAAAGTAGATTACTAGTAGATTATTTTATCATTAACAAGTAGAGTCAACAATACGCTATAACACATATAAATGATCTGTTGGTAATGTGTTTGGCATGTACCTAACATAGAGCATTGTATATGGCAAAGCTGTTGCCAATCTGTTTATGAAATAAACACCCCTAACAAGCAATGGAGATAAGATACATTATTTACGGTCTCCAGTTCGCAATATGTTAATTAATTACCTTAATGTAACCCATCTTGCGACTTACTGTTTTTGTTGATACGACACGTTTCAGGAACAAGTTCTCACCATCAAGTCCTGGAATTCTTATGCTCTTATGAAGACTTAACAGTGAAATTAAAACCACTCATTATATAAGTTATTGTACGAACACACATAACACAAAACAGTGTGCACTGCTCGGCATATATATGTTATAAAATTTCAATGACACATCCTCAGGAGAGGATAAGAATTGTTGTACTTGATGATGGGAACTTGTTCCCGAAACATGTGTTTCAACAAAAACAATAAGTCACAAGATAGATTACATTAAGGTCATTAAGTGGAGGTATGAATTTTTTTAGTCTTACTACTTTTTTATGTGGCACTCAGTAATTAGATGTAAAAGTAAGTATAACTGAATGAATTTTTTTTAATGACTATTGCAATTTTTACAAAAGTCATTATAATAGTTTTTGAGTAGGTTACAAAGATAAAATCGCATTATGAAAGTATTAAATTATCCCATTTGTGGTTTGGTTACAAGCATACATTTCAACCAGACTTGTTTATTCGATTCATCAACAAGATGAAATTTTACAATAAATAAATACCTTAATGAGAAAAATAAAAATTACTTCCTACGGACATGTTCAAAGAGTGAATCCTGACAGACTAACAGGGAAGCTTTTTAACCGTTTCATAACGCTCAAAATGTCCAATATGTGGTTCAAAGAAACAGGAAAAGACATAGAAGAACTCCAGATTACTCAAGAAGACATTGAAGAATGCTTGCCTCTCAAAAGGAAATTAAAAAATGCGCAAGGTTTTTAGGAAAAACCCAAGAAGAGGACAGGTGCCATCTGGACTGACGAAAGGAGGGAGAGACATCGATCAAGAATGAAGGAGACGTGGGAGAGGAGGAAGAGAGAGAAGAAGGGAGGAACCAGTTGAACCAAACAGTCTACAATGGCTCATACGCAAAAAAATACCTCAATGGAGAGAATAGAGAAGAAAGGAAGACCCACTAGCACAATATTCCTAGCAGATGCTACGCAGAAGACAAACACCATATAAGATGTGACAAGAGAAGCAGAAAAATTATTTTGCAGATGGTATCAGACACAAGACAGATAATAATAAATGTAATCAGCAAATTTAGCAAGGTTTCACTGGTATAATCAATACAATAATGAAGAAGAACTAACACACAAGTACTTATAATGAAGCATGGCTTCAACAGTTAGAAAATCTAAACAGAACAAATTTTAAACATTCTGAAAAGATAAATTTGCTTAATCTTCATTTTTGGAAGTCAGATACATTATTTACTTGCACACATAACAAAGCTAAAGACGTAACAATCATAAATGTTAAAAATAAATGGGAACACTCAAAATAAATGGAAAATATGGTTTGTTATTTCTTTGCAGTATAACAAAAAGGATTCATTGCAACAAACTATACAAAAATTGCTGTAATTGTGGCCAATATAAGTAAGACGATTGTACGCAATAATAAAAATAAATTTCCGTATTATCTGTTGACACAATACCTGGAAGACAGGTGCACTCATAGCGGCTTCCACCAGCAGAAATTCGGCAGGTACCATTGTTGAGACATGGATTGTTTTCACACAATTGTAGTGTGGCTTCTGTCTCACAGAACATGCCTGCAAACACATTTTAAATATTTATTATATAACATAGTGTTTTTATATTTATAACTGTCTGTTTTTATTCTTATCTTCAAAACAGAAAAATTATATCTAAGTCATGGTATACAATTATAAAATTGGCTTGATAACTTTATTATTATTATTGTTTACCTTTTTGACATTGTATTCATCTACTTTAATAACTGGACGTTTCCAGTTAAACCCAAGTTTTATTATTAATATTTATAAGTGATATACAGTTTTTTCACTGTACAAGCTCACAAGGAGGCCAGGGCCTGTACTATGGCTCAGTGGCAGGAAAGATGGACCACTAGGCTCATACACAGTTACATGAGTGTACTGACTGCAAACATGGCGAGATTAATTATTTCATAACGCAGTTTCTAACTGGCCACGGCCTGTTCCAGGCTTACCTATACAGCATGAGGAAAGTAGACAGACCAAACTGCATTCTCTGTAAACAGGAATTAGACGATGTGAATCACAAGTTTTTCACCTGTATAGATGGAAAGAGTACAGGCAAGTCCTGGAAAATGTAGTGGAACAGATCTCGGCCTAAAATATCATCAGAATAATGCTGCAGAATGGACACCACTAGGATCAGGTAGCAGCCTACACAGAGAAGCTACTAAGTCAAAAAAACGAAGCCGAAGATTATCTTGCTACGGCTGCTGACAGAATAGCATAAAACAGGTAACATGGACCTGCTGAAGGTTTAAAACTGATGAACGTCGACAGGATGAAGTACAAATGGCACCACCTTGAAGAATTGCGAAAGCTGAGTCCTGAGGTGGATCCATGCCATGGACAATAGGGTTTGTGGGTTTGGTGAGTGTGAGTCCCCACACTCCGTAGGAGTGCGCACCCTTCTGCGGCAAACATTAATTTTCCAGTTTCCCTCGTAAAAAAAGCTTATCATCCAACATTCTTTAGTACAGGTCAGTATTAAAACGGCCAAAACTAATATTATTCCCATCACTCAAATCAATCCAAAAATTACCTGTTCTAAGATCACAATCAATGTTCCTATACAATCTTCAGTCTTTAATATACAACTAAGAATCTAATAGAGTCCTTTTTTTTCTACGCCATCAGTCTTTCCACTGTTAGACAACAAGTGCTGTTTAACTTGACAATCTGGCCCTAAGTATTTCTGAACAATATTTCAGTATCCGACCTCAAGACATTTCTTACAGACATGTGATCTTTCCATCTTGCTTTATACTGCTTTTGCCATTCCCTTAATGAATCTGTTGCTATATTGCAATTATACTCATCAATATGTTTATCTATCCTCAGGCAACCCTTCACGGTTACAAGAAATTTAATTTCTGATAATTCCATTTGTCTAGCAGTCAGTTGTAACAACCTGTAAAGCAAATTAGGCCAATCCATGTGAGCACCGTACAATTTACACCGTGTGTTTCTCTAGTAGCTTTTCCATCCATTTGTTTAACAAAGTTTTGTTACGATGGAACAAATATTGTTACGACGGAACGGAACAAAAGTTTAACAAAGTGAAGATGATGGAAAGTTTATAAGGCATAGAGTGTGATGCCAAATAGCTGGATACCATTTATTTGAATTATTCAAATTTTCAACAGGCTATTGGAAAAAGCAGATACTATTAGAAAAACAAAATCAATGACAGTCCTATGGTATTAGGACACTTTTACGAACTGTTATAAAAATTATTTTCATAATACATATAATTTTTATACACATCAAGTTTATTACTTTTAATGAACTATTGTGATAACTTTAAAATTTTTAAGACTTTTACTGACAAAAACTTTTGTCTTCACATTTAAAAAATATTTTGTTGTTACTGTATAATTATTTATAACTACCATTATAATTCTTACTTATTTTATTTTTTCTGAAATAAATGTATTTTAGATTTTTTTTAAACTATGTATCCATTAACTGTCGTGTATATTAAATTTGGCCTGGGGGGGGGGGGGCGCCCACGTTGGCTTCAATGGAATAACAAAACAAGTGAAGACTAATAAAAATTACTATCTTTAAAGTGGTTGAAAAACGTGTTGTAATATCCTGAAATGAATTCCATTCAAATAAACGATAATCTATATAATAAATCTCTAGGGGGTCTACGTTTGTCCCCAGTAATCTCAGAATCTACTGAACCGATTTGAATGAAACTTTGCACGCTGATAGCAGGTACCCAACGGAAGGTTTTCCACTTTATCTGATAACGATAGGTTAAAAAGAACCGAAGTTATAGCAAAAAAAACTCATTTTTTTAAACCCACGGCTTCGATCGCGAATATCTGTATATGATTGTTGTGGTAATTGTCGAGTTGGTAAATTGCTAATGGTACATCTATATTAATAATATTCTTATATTGTAAGTTATGAATATCCAAAAAGTGCGAAGCAATAGATCCATCATTCATGTTTCCTCGATACATAAAATCAAAATTTGATAATTTAGTAGATATTTACAAACTTGCAGTAACACAATTAGATGAAATGTTTATTCGTATAGAATAATACAAATAGTGTATACATAAATATATTGATATCAGTTAGTCCATTTGAATATTTACATTTTAGTAGGGATATGGAATTCTTATCAGCATATGGAATTCATATAAACAATACAATAATTCATTGTTTGATTATATTGTAACATTGATTATATAGTACACATTGATTCTGACAAACCATACTCTTCGACATTTGAATATTCAATAGGCCTATGTTCAGTAGGAATAATTAATTGTCGAGAATTATACTTAACCTACTTCATTAGGTTACTAATTATTAATTATTACTAGCCATTAGTAACAGAACTTCAAAATTTACTTCACGCAATCAACCCATATGTTAGTGAACTGAAAAGTGTGTTTGAATTTGTAACATCTGTGAATAATAATCAGTACAATATCATGATTCATACTGGTCAAACAGAAAATAATGAAGAGCTACAATGCACCGACAACTAATGAGGTGGCAGCAGTTTTAGTTAACCAGGAATGCGATAAACTTGATATAATAATCCGTGCGAGGGATCATACGCTACATCGAATTGCAGAAACACATCGAGCTAATGATGCTTTACAGTACCCTTTAATGTTTTGCAGAGGAGAAGATGGTTATCATTTTACATTAAAATTAGTCGATCCTCAGACTGGGTTACAAACTACTAACTCGACAGTTACCACAACAATCATATACATATATTCGCGTGCGAAGCCGTGGGTACCTGCTAGTAACATAATAAAAATACGCATTACTGAAACATTGTTTACAAGATACCTACAGTATTGACTGAATTGATTTTGATATATTTCATGTTTTAAACATAGACACAAATGCTGTGTAATAAACCACCTGTTTGTATATTTAAAAACGTGTTATAACTATTTTAGCATACACAGTTAAAAAAATAATAAAATAGTCTAAAAATTAAGATATTAACAAAATTCATCAACTTTTATCGACCCTCTGGGGGGGAGGGTTCTGGTCCCATTTGTCCTCCCTCGTAAATATGCCCCTGCTCAATGAGCTTGAAAGAACGACATCCCATACATACAACATAAAAAAAATTATAACTACCCAATTATACAGATTTACAATTATCCAGATTATAAACCTCAGAGAGGTTAAACTGAAAAGTATGCATTAAATGCAATGTTACGAAAGACAATTACCTGCAAACCCAGATGCACAGTGACACGTGAAGTCTCCCATTTTGTCTTCGTCACAGACCCCGCCATTTTTACAAGGATTTGATTCACAAGGTGAACCTGTAATCATATATTATATATACAATCCTATAACGGACACAAGGATTTTTCAAAACTACAGCTTCCATATAACAACTAATAACTATACTGTGGGGATATTGGTAAATCTACCCAAGTCCACTCCTGTGACTTTATGGAAAACTGAAATTAAGATTTCCAAGTGGAATGATAAAACATAAAAGTGATTTTCAAAGTAAATTTTTATTATTAATAGAGATATTTATCGATTATATAGCTGTCAAAAAATAAAAATAAAAAAGAAATGCATACAAAATTATGTTTTAAAATCATCTTGAAAAAACATTATTAAAACTTGGCTTGGGTAGTTTTGCCACTAATCCCTCAATACATTAAATGCATCATTGATGTCAAACAATAAATAAATGTTAATGTATTGAAACAAAGTGCAGACTATGGCCAATAATAAACCTTGTGTAAAACTATCTTAATTACAAAAGGAGGCACATGAAATAAGTTTTTTGTTTTTGAAGTGAGAACTTCATATACGGCACTATGGTGTACTCCTGCACACCTTACATTCATAATGAAGTAAACTGATTCAACGTGTCACGAAATAGCTGAAACAAAAAAGCAGTGTTGCCAGGTTAATCAAACCGCTTTCCCCCACACAGTTACCCAAAATTTCCCCACTGCAACAAATATGTGTGCTTCAAGCAAAGCGTAATATTTTAAAGAATGTGATCATATTATAAACATTTAAATATTATTACAAGAATAAAATGTAAATATTAAAAATAATTTTATTTATGATAAAATACAATGTACTCACATGCTGAGAGATCGAGCTGAATACTTTAGAAATCCTTTTCTTGTACTTGGATCAGCGTTATATGTTTACAGAACTTTCCAATTGTTTAATTCATAAAAATAATTTCAAATCAGTGACACGTATTTTTTTATTATAATATTTATAGTATCATCAATGAGAATGTTAGGCTACATGTTTGGAATGTCGAAAAAGTATAATTTTGTATCTTTGTTTGTTTGTGGATTTTTTAGTCTATCCATTAGTTAAATTCCGGATTTTATATTGAATTTCCCTGGACGTTTTAGTGTTTCAAAATTCAATTTAGTAATTTACATATTAAACAAAAGTAATTTTAAAAAATTGAATTATTATGCTACGTATATCACATACTACTTTCAACGAAATATTGCATAAATCAATAATTGTTACTTTGAAAAAAAATTAATTTTTATGTATTGTTTGTATATGTATGTATACTGAAAATAATATGACGTATGATATGATTCTATTTATGTTCATTGTACATATCGATTTCTTATGTTAAAATACACACAAACACTGCTCTGCCCCCTTGTCATTTAATTATCCGTTCACTCTTATTTGAATTCTTTATCCATTCACTCTTAATTGTTTGTAGCAAAATCTCTCTTACTCCAAATACATATGAGCAACCTTTTACACATTGAATCGGTTCACTCGCCACTCGAAACTGAAGTTCTCACTTTTTTATGACACCCATTTTTAAGTGTAGTCTGTAAGTGAAATGCAGAGTAATTTAATGTAAACTGTAGTATATGTTGACAATTAACAGTACAGTTTTACTTTTAACAGTAAATACTTTTATTTTTATATTTTTGGTTACGTCTTGCACTTCTCGATAACTGCTAATCTAAGGTTTTCCTTTTACATGGTCACAGGACAGGAAGCTAGAGAAGGAGAGCACGTCCAAATTGGCATCTATTCCTTCGAACAAGTCAACACCTTTGTTTACTTACGATGCCAAGTTAACTCCGATGGGCAAACGACAAAAGAAATAAAGCAAAGAATCATCTCAGCTAATAGGTGCTTCTTTGGTCTCAGACCCCTGTTCCAGAGCAGGACAACTGCCAGGAGCATCAAGCTGCTTCTGTATAAAACACTGATCCGCCCAGTTCTCACCTATGGTTCTGAGACCTGGACCATTTCTAGAAAGTCTGAGTCAAGCCTGCTGGTTCATGAACACAAAATCCTCCGCATTATTTTTGGTCCAATATGTGTGTGGGAGGTGAATGGAGGAAAAGGACCAACCAAGAACTGAACACTCTTCTGAATGAACCAAATATTGTGAAAGTTATAAAACTTGGTAGACTCAGGTGGGCTGGACATGTGATCAGAATGGGTGAGAATGAAATACCCAGAAAGGCACTCACAGAACAGATCTATGGCACCAGGAGAGTTGGCAGACCCAAACTACGCAGGGAAGACGGTGTGAATTATGATGAGTGCTATATCCTTTTGACTCAGAACTGGAGAGCAGCTGTACTTGACCGGGACAACTGGCAGAGGCTGTTAAAGGACGCCTTGACTCAGTGGGTTGTCGCGCTGCTGAAAAGAAAGAAAAGAGGGTTTCCTTTAACTAATTGGCAAGCCACAGATACTATGATTTGAAATTAGCTTACAATTGTTGCTGAACACTCATTTTGTTTAAGCAGCTATCAGTTGGAAAATCCAGACTGTCCTTCACTTTTTTATTATTAGGAATGCGCACAGAAGTGAAATGGGTGACTACATCTGGCAGGTATAGGAGGTTCTGTATTCTCTCTACTTAGCAGCTCCACAACGTGATGGAGGATTCAAACCCATTCTTCTTAACAGTGCCATAAACAAAACCGTAAAAGAGTTGGGTACGGATGCACAACAAACCATACTGAACAAGGAACAAGCTACATGATGTTGGTATAATTGCGAGGACAAAGCAAAGAGTCATAGAGACATACAAAGAGTTGAAAAAAAAAACAGGTGATGGAATTGGGAAAAGAGAATGGGATCAGAACTGGAACACTGGAGATGGCAACAGCAATGTTGTCTGAGATTTCAACTAACTGGGCAGGAAAGAAAACAAAAACAGTACGATGACCTAGAAGATATGAAACAGAATTCTGAAGGGTAGCGATGCATTCTATTTACTCAGATTCTGTATGGAGTCCAAGCTGGTACAACACAACTAATATTTATAATAAACGAGATGATAATTGACCTATTAAAACTTGGGATGCTTAAAAAGAAGACTGAAGAGATGCTGGGTATATCTGAATGCCACAAGGCCACAAATCTTCTTCTTCACTCCATGGGTTAGGTACAAGTTGACCTGTTCTGGAACCCATCTTCTCCTCTGTCTACCGGCTCCTCGGACCTGAATACCACAAATAATGAGAACATTTTTTGGTCCAGTTAGAGAGAATGATAGGTGGCATATTATGTGATGTGCAATCATGGACTGAGATAACTGTAGAAAGAATTTGGTATTGTAGATTATATTAAATTAAGATGGACAAACTTCTAGAGCGTGTGGGTAACACTTGAATACAAAAAAAAAGTAACGAAAGGATACATGATGAACACTAGATGAAGGAGAAGACCTAGCAGAACAATGCTCTATAAGATGATGAAAACTTTTAAGGGTTGAAATTTGAAGATACCAAGGTTCACTTAGTACCACTGGAAGAGTAAGAATATCATAATTACAGTATATGATGGGTCTGTATGTTTAAAGGAGTGAAAACGTGTATAGTGAACCTTTCTAGTTTTTAATACAACTTTTTTTATTGGTTTAATGATAACATAATTACACTTTACCATAATCTATAGACACACTATTCTAAAACTGTTTTTTTATTTATCACTTCACTGTTTATTAAGGATTTTTATGTTAATTTGTTAAATAAGAAAAGAATTACTAAATTTGTTATGAAAAGACTGCAGGAGAGTGATATCTATAAGTGATAACACTTATTAAGAATGATAGTTGCTCTTCCCCTATAAATGTTCTTGATAACATATATCTGTTGACATTTTAAAGTTACTAGTGAACATTCCCTTGGGAACATTTATAGCAGAATATGCTCTAACATTTGTTAAGCATATTAAAGTATGAGTGCTAACCATGTACGTGGCAGAAGGTTTAGCGAGGTTTGGAGAATTTATGTCAACATTCTGATAAAATGTACTGTCATCTGCACCGCAAATGTACATGAGTATCTATGACACTAAATGACAGTTGTGATAGTGAAGTGATTCAGATGTCATCCGAACAAATGCCAACAACTAATCTGAAGAAGGCAACAATTTTTTTACAAATGATTTACCAAACCTTGCTAAACTTTCTGTAATTCACCAATTCACAGAAGGACTCTTATTAATAAATATAAGTGTACAGTAAGTGGTCTCACCATTATCGATTTCACAGTTGTTGCCAGTATAGCGAGCAGCACACTGGCAAAAGTATCTGTCGGCGCGGGATATACAGTATCCATGCATCATGCAGGGCTCATGTGAGCAGTAGTCCACTTTGCTGCCTGTACACATTCAACATGCTATTGCTACTCTATGCTACGCCCAATACACGTACGTACACATACTGATTGACACCTTGAAAATAACTCGTCTATATTTTTTAGCAGTTTATTCCATAATAAAGAAAAAAATCTATGATAAAGTGTTTGTTAGCATATCCAAGTATAACAAATTTCCAATTAATCCATCCTGAAATTTTGTCTTGTTTGGACTGTATTCAGAATCAATTCACTCCTTTGACAGTCATAAAAATATTAAGATCCAAAAAAATTATACTTCTAAACAGGGCAGGATTAAGGTATCTTGGCACCCTAGGCTAGTTATATTTTATCACCCCCCCCCCCACCATCCACCAATAGGCTACTCTTACATTTATTTCCAAGGGGCTGAATGAAGCTTTAAACACCCTACAATATATTTCTTAGTTAGGAATATTTCAAATATCTTACTGTTTTTGGAAATAGTCTCAAGAATTGAAAACTGAGGCTATATTTCAGAGATTGTTTTAGAGTTACACCTACAACCATTTGTAGTTTGCGTGGCTTTTATAAGGAAAAAATTAACTACGTAGTTACAGAATTATAACAGTTTTATTAAGAGTATATTTAACATCATTTACACAAAGAAGACAATCAGTTAAATATCTTGTGGATTTGTTAAGACTCATGTAAAGTTCAAGCTAGATTCTCTTTTCTCGTTTTAGACTGAGCAAACGTTTTAATCACCTCACTGAAATCAAGTCCTTGCAGAAAGTCACTTTCAATGAACAAGAGCGCTACACCGATGACTCATAACTGGGGAAAACAGTTTGGAAAGCACTTCTATTATTTATTTACAGTTTTACCATAATTTCTCGCAAACAAGCACCTGTCTTCAAAATGAACTCAAATTTTTATCCTTGTAATTTATTACCAATTTTATATTCAGCTGTAAAATTTTATTATTTTTTAGCTAAAATTTTGCGCCCCCCAAAGTGCCGCACCCTAGGCTACAGCCTAGTCAGCCTAATGGTTAATCCGCCTCTGCTTCTAAACATATAACAACCACACAAAGTGTCTGGCAGTAGTTCCAAGTGACTACCTTGTCTCTGACAGCCATAAAAACTTGTAAATAGCAGGTTTTTTGTGTTTCTACGTAAACTGCAGTCCAAAAAATCTAGGCGCAGAAGCGAAAAACTGGCAGTTTTTATTTGAAAGTTATGGAAAAAATGCATAATTACTTATAGCAATACAGCATTGAAACACAAGCTGTTTCGAGTTGGTTGCTTTTCCAGTGACCTGCACAAAAACCAAGTATTAGTGAAAACGTTCTGCCACAGAAAGGGAGACATGTATAGTAACAGGCAAGTTGGTTTTTGCCTTACTTTGCGTTGTTTCTTTTTAACGTGGACTTTTTTACAAAAAACGAAAAGGTTAATAGTTAGGTTAGTTTTCATGTTAACCTAACGTCAATTTTACCTTATTTATGTCAAAAAATGCGACTTATTTTGTGTGGATTTTTTTGCTTCCGCACCTAGTTGTGACCTGTAATTTACATAGAAACACAACAAATGCGGCTTTTGAAAATTTTTTGGCTGTCAGAGACAAGGTAGTCACTCGGAACTATTACCAAGCGTCTCAAGTAATACGCACACTTAACAAAGTTCTTGCAATGCACTAAAGATTGTAAGTGCTCACTGCACAGTATCATTAAGGCATTCCAGATATTTTTGTGTTTATGTGTAACAATTAGTTTTTTGGTTTATCACATTTTGTTATTTATCTTGGCAGCAAAGTTTTTGCTGGTACTATGATTGTGTAACTAAAGCTGAGCACAATGTATTATCCTGCCCCAATATATATTGTTACACAAATTAATTTCTACCAAATAATCTATAACAATACAACACTGGCAAAGAAATTAATCATACAAAAAACACAATTATGTATTGGTCACATAAAACAAAATGGGTTACAACTAATAGTTTTTATTAAAATGATTCTGTAAATGTAATGTATAGACTGTAATGATTCCGTTAGGTTTCCAAACATCAACAATTTATAACTTGCAAGTTATTTTTTTGGTTTGTTTAATGAAATACTATCACCTCTGATAACCTGAAGAACGTATGTTAAAAAAAAGTTAATAGTGAAAAACATTAAAGCTTACGAGTACGTGTATGTTTACTTAACCTTAAGATGTTTATGTTTACTTTTTGGATCTCACTGTTTTAGCAACCTCAGAAAGAGAATAAAGTCTTGAGACAAACATGAATATACAATTCTCGCAAAGATGAAGTCACAGGACAATTAACTGAGAATTTTATTTTAACCACAGAATTTAGATATAAATCAACAATGAATCTGGTTATTTACTTGATATTCAATACAAGATCTACAAATGTATAAAACGCAAAATAAAGTTCCGAGTTAATAATACAAAAAGTGTAAGTTTACGCAAGTACTGAAGTGATATGGAAAAAAAAAACGTACTGGACGAAAAGAAGACAATGTGTACATTTGGTGACACCAATTCTTTTATTCTCAAAATTAACTGTTATTTTCAAGGTGTCCTTAACTCACTACAAGATACTCTCTACTTAAATTTCAACACATATAAACTAACAAAAATAAAATATAATTTTGCAAACCTACTTTTTCAGAGTAAAAAAAAAATCCATGAAATGTCGATAACATGCAAACTGCAAGTAGGCCTACATTCAAATCCAGTGAATTTTTTCTAAAAATATGTGAAACTTATTATGTTAACTGTTACAAACCTAGTTTGGTCTTATTGATATCTTTGCTTAAATGTATCAACAGTACTCATTAACATAACTTAAAATTAACATATTTTATAATTAAGAATGCAGCCCCCCACAAATACATGCAAATCATTTATAATTATTGCAGATTTATATTTAAAAAGTAGGGAACTGTCAGTATGAATTTATAGAATAAAACTAAGAATTGTAATTTGCTAACAACAATCGGCTGTTACTTTAATCTGATAACCACACGAACTCAGTTTTGTTTAAAAAATGAATTATGATACTGATCTAAATCTTTATAAAGCATTATTAACTGATTACTTATAGTTAATTGGCTGTTCACAGTTCCCAGAAAAACCTACATTTAAAGCCTTATATCATAAGGACAAAAGTTATGATTTATGAAAATACAATTATAATGGGGGGATGTTTAATGGTTTAATCTATAAGTATGATAAACGTGTGACAAGGTATCTGCAACATATAAAGGTTATTCATATAATGATTTTAAAAACAGATAAAAACAAATATTGGATAAATGATTGTCCTTAATAAAAATTTGTACAATTCACTCAGTATAACACTGCTTAAGACAATGTTGTTACTAAAGTCATTTATTGAGCACTGTTATAAAAATTAATTAAGAACGTTGCATGCTTCATTTCAGAAGTAATGGTAGAGCAATCACAGACCCATGACAACTGAATCACGCTGCTGCAGAAATAAAAACATTACACTACCAACTGAAGAAAAAAGTGCACATACTAAGTTGTATAATCTACTTGAAAAATTTTCCTTACATCAATGACCATGCAACCTACAAAATTTATTAACATGATCTGACAAAAATTAAAATAGTGTCAACTATGAAATCACAGTGCACAAACGTAGATAAAGAAATCACATACCACATCTGATTTTTACTGTGCAAAACATTTGTACAAAAAGTTGTAACAAACAAAGTTTTCATGCAAAATCTTTATGACAAATTTCTAAACCTATAAAAATCCTAGTAACGTCCTACAATTGTGTTCCTGTAATGCGCTGAATGTTCAGCAGAAGTGAACAAATAAATAAGGAATTTGTACTTACATTTTTATGAGCATATCAAAGTCATTAAAACATTCCACACATACAATTTACTCAGTAAATACACATAAATAAATGTCTAATTCTCTACCATTTATAATTTTTAACATACCAGACTGGCAACGACAGAAATTTATATCTACTTCAATTATTTATTTATGAACTTCAATTAATTTCAGTACACACTTTTAGGGTATAAAATTACATTATTTTCTGTAAAAACTGTACGAGTTACAAAAAAAGTTTATTCCTCTTAAATGATGTAGCATAATTGGGGGAAGGAAACATTCTATTGTATCACACATCAACACTATACCCAAAATTTATAGGGATATCCTAAACCTATAAAAATCCTAGTAACGTCCTACAATTGTGTTCCTGTAATGCGCTGAATGTTCAGCAGAAGTGAACAAATAAATAAGGAATTTGTACTTACATTTTTATGAGCATATCAAAGTCATTAAAATATTCCACACATACAATTTACTCAGTAAATACACATAAATAAATGTCTAATTCTCTACCATTTATAATTTTTAACATACCAGACTGGCAACGACAGAAATTTATATCTACTTCAATTATTTATTTATGAACTTCAATTAATTTCAGTACACACTTTTAGGGTATAAAATTACATTATTTTCTGTAAAAACTGTACGAGTTACAAAAAAGTTTATTCCTCTTAAATGATGTAGCATAATTGGGGGAAGGAAACATTCTATTGTATCACACATCAACACTATACCCAAAATTTATAAATATATAAAAATAAATATTCATTTTATTTATATCACCATACAAGATCTATACAATATTTCTGATTATGAAACACATATGCTATCAAAACTATAAACACAAATCACAAAAAAAAACCTACAATATGATGATATGTACTACGTGTAAATCACAAATCAGACCTGTGCTAGATTATACTTTTATTATTAAGCCTCAATATATGCAAGAAAATCCAGTTCAATCAATAATAGATAAATAAGAAATAAAAGTATAATACTACTGACTCATAACACAAAGTTTTTTATTGGTAAAAATATAAAATTTTTACCTTATAGCCTGAACCAGTTTTCGCTTATAATAAGCTTCATCAGAGGCTGCCACTAGGAGCGCTGTCCTCTTGTTCTTGGTGACGGCACCGTCGTTCGAAAGATCGATGTTGTGTGTGTGTGTGTGTACGCGCGCGCACCGTGCGCGCGCACGGTGTGATATGTTTTGAATAGCATGTGTGATTTGAATTGTGTCTGTTTGTTTAGGATGTCGTTTTTATGTGTTTGTATATTTCTAGTTGTTCAAGAGTGTCTACTTTTTGGCCTTTTGTGTGTACGTGTAGAATATCCGTATTACTGTTGATGTTTGTGAATATGTGTTTTGCTTCAATGAGGTGGTTTGCAAAGGTGGATTCGGTAGTGGAGTGTAGTGGCTTTGTGTGTTCAATGTATCTTTATTTGAAGCTACGTCCTGTCTGGCCTATGTTGAATTTGTTGCAATCTAAGCAGTTTATTTTTAAACACCAATTTTGTTTTGTTATTTGTGTGTGTTTTTTGATAGTGTGTGTTCTGTTTTGTTTGTAGTTTTGTATGTGATTCTGTACCCGCTTTTTTTTTAATTTGTGGACTATTTTTTCAGTGTGGTTATTGATATATATTAGTGATATGAACTTGTTGTTTTTTGTCTTTGTTGTTTGTTTTGTGTAGGGGTTTATTGACTATTGTTCTGTTGTATCTATTGGTTTCTGCTAGATATTTTATCGTGTTTAGTTCGTCTTTGTAGTCTTTTGTCTTTTTCAATCAATAAGATGAAAACCACATCTCATTGAAACAAACAACACATACTCAAACGTCAAAAGCAGCATGGATATTCTACACCTATAAACAAAAGGCCGAAAACTAGACACTCTTGAACAACTAGAAATATACAAACACACAAAAACACATAAAAACGACATCCTAAACAAACAGACACAATTCAAATCACACATACTATTAGAACATATCACACCGCACACACACAACATCGAACTTTCAAATGACGGCATAAAAACTTTATGTTCCGAGTCAGTGGTATTATACTTATAATCAGTTAATCAATGGACACATTATGGACAACAAAATCCACGAAGATAAATAATAATTAATAATATACAATAAGTTCGACCAGAGATTAAATAACCTATTCTAATTTACCAGTTCTTAGAAGCTGGATTTAAGAACAGAAATACGGTAGCTGTTACACATTTCTGGAAATTTTTTGTAGCTCCAAATAGATAATATAAACCATCGCCGGCTCTAGTAGAAAGCCAGAACATTAAATGTGGCAACATTGTGTCTGAGCCCTATAAGCATAGTGTAATAAAATAGCTAAATTAGACATGTTATATTTTGATTTAATTTCATAGCATTACTAAAATCACGAGTAGGCCTATTTATAGCTAAATCTAAATTATAGGTCTCTCCGCACTTTGTACTATACGTTTAAGCTGAAGAAATTAGTGAATTAGTGTTAGGCCTAATGAATTAATTTTGTTTGAATTATTGAATTTGTATCATATGAATGAGTTAATTATTATATTTCTTAAATAATATAACAGCATTTTACATAATAAACTTTTAATTTGCAAAAAGTAAAGAATTATAAAACCGGCAATTAAAAATTATGCGATTTGATTATTGAAATACATAAATTAAGAGATCGTCTAGTTGGCCTCAAAATATCAGCTGGTTCCAGTGTTGCCACGTTTAATGTTCTGGCCTTCTACTAGAGCCGGCCATGTATAAACTCATCATCTATGAGTGCTACAGAGTCAAACAGCAACTGAAAGTGCATAGAATTATTACTGTCAAATTAACAAACTTAATGTGTAACCGAAAAATTAATTAAAAAAATTATGAAGGTACATGACTTCACACATGGGAAAGAACAACACTACGTCACACAAAAAACCTGTTCAAATTAAACTTACAGCTGTTTGAGTTTAAGAGGCATTCTCCCCAGATTACGTTATGAGGCTGCATTTGGCTGTTGTTGAATACTATACTGGGGCCCTCCAGTATGCACCCAGTGAATCCGTCACCAACTATCAGTACCGAACTGTCGCTCGATAATTCAGGATTTGTTAATATCTCAGAGTTGAACGTAGAATTGGCCACAACCTGTTACAAAATAAACAGTATGTAATCACAAATTTTAAACTTTGTTTGATGCGTTAGATAATGTAAACGCTTTTATAGAGAAAGTAATGACGATAACAACATGACACAACAGTGAAAACGTTTTAATGCCTGACAGACTTTTAACGCTTGACAGTAGAATCATGATAAACTTGTTCATACTCTTAATGTTTTACTATTTCACTTGTTTTCCATTATATAGAAGAAACCAAATATTACTGCAGGGTTTGTTGTAATGGTATGAGTTTGCCATAATGCTAATCACGTGATTCGTTTACATGTAAACAAGAACATCCCATATGAAAAGTACCACTTATAACAAAACCACTTATACTGACTACATTACTCACAATAAACAATCTGTACCAGTTGTACTGCTTAAACCTATTGACAAGCTTTTAACATGTACTAGGTACAGTAAAATTGAAAATTAAGGGCATATGCGCAGAAACCAATTTATGGATGGACGAGTCCACTTTGAAATTGTGAATGGTGGATGGGTAACGGAGAATCAGCTGGTGTGTAAGTTAAGGTGTTCCCAACTTGCGTGTGATGTTTTAATTACCCGTACATTGTTAGTTACTGTGTGACGTACTATCTCAGTCTTGCATTTGTTATTATTATCACAATTTATTAATAATTGTATCGTTGTTTTACAGTCACTAATTATTAATTATTTAATTTTTTAGTTAATTTCTATTGGCAGTTTTGTGTAATAATAAAATGAAATAGATTACTGAAATGAAAGAAATTTCATAGATATTGACCATCGCATTTTATAACTTCAACTTTTCACTTTATTTACAGTAAAACGTTTGCCAGCTGGTAAAACATAAATTATCTCCTTTCTCATTCATCTGTTTCTTTTACTGGTTGTAACACTTTTAGTGTAAAAGATTTAAAAGATATTGTTTTCCTAAAATTCTGTATCGAAATTACTTGCTTTTTACTTCTAGAAACAGTTTTTGTTGTCCAGGATTAAAAACATTCTTGCAATTAATAGGAAGAACATGTTCCTTTACGTAATGATAAACTGGAGAGATAGTTGTGTGTAATTAAGGAGTAGAAGTGTACAATTTGCAAATTCCACTGCGATAAGAATGGTCAGGAAGGCTGTAGTTTTTTATGTCTCAGCAGTACACAGTGGCAGCAAACAACACTCAGATATGTTTATAAAACATTCTGATATGTAACAGCAACAAATAGGCGTGCGCGTGCGCACGCACACACACACACACATAGAGATTCGTGGTGACACATTTACAAACCTTTAACAGTCGCAAGTTTTTGTTACTATTAGAAATAAAATTCATAGGTTGGCTGGACTATCGCTGATAACAACAATTCTCTTCTCACATCTCACAGCGACTCCCTCCACATCGACTTTTCCCTCCGACCGTAAGCGTTTTGCGCATTTCCATGCCTTTAACTTTCAATTTTGCTATAGATGTATCCTCTCTTCTTCTCCTCTACAAGGATTAGGTTATATAAACCTGTTCTGGCACCCATCTCGTCCTCGGACGACCAACGTCTCTTCTACCAACGGCTTTATAGTTCAGTGCCGCTTTCGTCAATCGATCCTCTATCATCCTTTGCAGATGATCCCACCATTGTCTTCTGTAAATTGAAATAATTTCATTTATCCCCTTTACTTCTAGTTCTGCTCTGATACCTACATTCCTTATTTTATATTGCAATGTATAATTTAAAGTATTTTGAAGAAACTGCATTTCATCACTCTGAATCTTGCCGCATTCCTTTTTTGTCATACGCCTCACGCGCATATGTCACTGTGGGTATTCCAATTGTCTTATAAAATTTAATCCTTGTGCTGAGTTCTGTTTTATTTCTAAGATTTCTATGAACCGTACCAGAAATATTCCTAATTTATTTATCTTCTCTTTTATATCATATTCAGATTCATAGCACAGATATCATACACACATTCACTGCACAGCCGAGATATTTGAAACAGATCACTTGTTCTAAAGTGCTGTTGTTTATAACTATCTTAGTCCACACTGGATATTTACCTTTAAAGGCCATATGTATCCTCTCTGTAGACCAAAAATAAACAAGCAGTGGATGAAAACGGGATCATGTCCATAAGGATCCTTGGAGAACTCTGCACCTTATCATACAGCAGAAAAGAAAACAGAACTTATGATGAAGAGCCTAATAATTACGATGCTTTCACTGCTGGTTCACCTCTTCACACCTACTTCCATTATTCAAACTTAAAGATGGTAACAAAACAAGCACTGTATGTTCAGACCTCCATACACAAAGTATACATGGCAAATAGATGTACTTGGTTGACATTGTTTTGTTCAACCTAGATTAATTAATGTATGGGGCAATGTTTTGGACTGTGCCCGTCATTAATAGTTTACAAACCTGAACATGGTTCCATATTTTCTTCTTCTTCAGCACTACAGCCCAATGTGAGCCCTGGCTTCCAACACCAATCTTCTCCAAAGTCTCCTGTCCATTGCTATCTCACTGTAACCTCACACATCCATTCTTCTGAGGTCTTCTAGCATCATCTTATCCTAGGTGAGCCCGTCTTTCTGCTTTTATAGATTTGCGTATATAGATTTTCTTTGGCATACCCTGATTGTCCATCCGCTCATGCATTTTTTTTCTTTTTTGCATACGCTGATCATCCATCCGTTCTAGGTGACCTAGCCCTCTAGCTAGGTGAAGCGTTCTAGGTGTATCTGTTGTTGAGCCTTTACGAATCTTACGATGTCCTCATAATCCATATTTACAATGTCCTGGTTGCATATTTTCCTGAAAAGTGTCTTTAGTTTTATAAAGCTATCAACAATAATGGTTTGGATAATTTCAAAACATTGTTTCATACAATAATAACCCATTACTGTTAATTAACACTTTGAGAAACACGGATGTTTGAGAACATGCGGTAGCCAGCCACTGTCAGAGTGCATACAAGTTTCAGAATGGGCACGCAGTGTTTCCATTAGCATGTATGTTTTAAAACATTGTTTTCCTATGTTGTCTGTAATGTGCTGCAATCTACTGGCAATAATATGAACTACTTGCCTGAGAGAAGGCAATAGGAAAAATTGTACCTGAGAGAAAAATTATACTCAAAGGAGGGCGAAAGTCCCAGGAATGCACCACTAAACCTCTCTGAATAACTGGCAGACATTTTATTACTCCAGTTCCTTCAAGCAACAAACAAAAAATACTATGTGTGGAAACCTACTGCAAGCCGCTTAAAAAAAAAAAAGAGAGAGAGAGAAAGCAACATAGGATTGTGTGTGCATCCCTGCTTTGAAGAATGTCACACTAAAAAAAAAAATTACGGGTAAGAAAAATTTGTACTTTTATACAAATTAGTGATTAAAATTAAATTGTTGTTTACTTTCTGTCACAGAGGTAAAATTTACAATAGTAGTTAGGTCGACACACTTGCACAAAACAAATTGCTCATTGCTTGGGGGGGGGGGAGCTAATAATCCAAAACCATACTCAACAAAGGATTAATTATGGTGCATTAATTAATTTGCCGGATAGCGCACATATTATTATTGATTTATTTGTTTTATCATCACTGTTATTGATATCTGAGTTTAATCTTTTTTATACTTGTGGCTATAACTTATAGGTAATTATTACATTGAAACTTCTTTTTAATTGTATGTAACTGAATGCACAATAAACATTTATTTTAAGCTTAAAATAAAAATAATAGAAGGATAATTTGAAGACATTCAAGAGACAGTACTTAATGGCCTACAAGACTACATATTCTCCATCTGTGTTTTAGTGACTATAAGGTAACGATTATTTTCATCATCATCATCAGCAGCAGCAGCAGAAGCAGCAACAACAGCAAGGATTAAATAAATAAAATATCGGTATGGAGAACCATACATGACTTCCATGTTCTACGATTTATATTTAAAATCATTTTCGAAATGAAATATTTCCATAAAACTACTTCTTTCTACTTATTTTTCAGCCTTAACCACAGTACTGTGGTCACTAACGTATACCACCTTGCGTTATCACACTCGATTTTCACTTATGATGGCAGTCGATGGCACTGCAGAAACGTCTGGGTTTACAGAAGACATTGGACTATGACCAAACTGCCCGAGAAGCAATTTTAACAACAAACTACTTCTTTATTGCCGATAACGTAGTACATATATAAAAAATTATCCCCTCCCCCTTCAAATACAATTTTCATTTATAGAAAATTACCCCCACCCCGTTCAACTAGCCTCTTCATTTATAGATATTTCATCTACGTTTCTACAGTGGATTATTATGATTTTCTTATCAGGACACTTTATTTATCAAAATTAAGTACTTTACTCTTGTTAAACCATAAAATGTTGCAGACATTACTCTTCCCTTATAACATGGGTGTTTACTTATGGTTTTAAACTACTTATTTTATAAAAACTCTTTGCTTTCTTTTCCATGTCAACACTAACTTATTACTTGGTCATGTGATTCTCACCTTTTAAATTCTACAATACATTTTTAAGTTCTACAATAATATTATTTTATAATCACTACAGTTAATATCACTCTTCAGTGTTCATTATTACTGACTCAATGTTTTATTTTAAATATTATTCTTAATAACTTTTTTAAATGTTATTGCTCACTATTAAAACTTAAGTGTTTGTTACTTTTACTAAGTGTTTATCTTAGCCTTCCCTATTTTTACTATTTCTATCATTGACAATATTTTTATTTTCTTATCACTTGCACTTTTAAATTATTTTGTGTTAATTGTAATTTACTTAGTGTTTCTTTTTCTATCATTTCACTTTTGGGTAATTTCACTTTAACTAGGTTAACTTCCATTTAGTTCTCACTATTCCAATATCTTTCTCTTTCTCTACACATATTATTTATAATTATCAACATCATGTCTTTCTCCATTACTAACTTACATATATTTCTAATTCTTTAGCTAGCGTATTTTTTAGCTATCGTGTTTTATTAATGACTAATTACAATTGTCATTCAATCAATACTAACATTTATTATTTATCTTGGTTCTTTACCGGTTTCATTTTCTTTATTAGTTTTGACAACATTATTTCTCCATTCTCTATTCTCTATGTCTTGTCCGTGTTTTCTTGACGTGTTTCATTTTATTTTCTTCATCCTTGGTTTGTTCCCTCTTTGTTCTCATTTTCTTCTCCTTCACTTCTCATCTTGTTTACTTTATTTTGGTTCTTAGCTGGCCAATCTCTGGGGTTGGGTCAATGTCGTTTGTCTGTCAGTCTAGTCGTTGAGTTTCTTTATTAATCACTTTTAGTTTATAACTCTTTCTCCTTCTTTCTTAATTACATTTTATATTTTTATTCTCTTCATTATTTATTTATTAAAATATATTATTTTTTAGCATTGTTCATCAATACTTATATACAAATATTGTTCATACATACTTATAGTTATCAAAATTGATCTGAATTTGGCGATGTTATAAAATATATATATATATATAGAGAGTATATATATTATATATATAGTAACATGACATAAGATAGCACAATATACCATTAATAATTAATAAAAGAAAAAGCTGAAGGTAGGAAAAATGTTAAAAAACTTATAACTTGAAGATTGATAACCCAACTACGAAATAACAATTGCCTAAGAAACTGACTATGACTTAACCCAATAGATTGGAGAAAAGAGAATAAAGGAACGAGAAACCAGGATGTAACTCAACGTATGACCACAATCATTATAACCCCAAGATGTAGTTAATAAATAAAATGTAAAATAAATGCACTAAAACAGATAGGGCATAAATAAGATGCAAAATATATAAACCATAATAGTAAAATAGAGATATTATGTATGTTAAATGAAAAGAAAAGAAACATGAATGTATAAGTATAAGATAGGAAAATAGAAATAAAAAATACCCTATTTAATAATAAACTAGGCAAAAGCAAGTAAAATATAATTGAGCTGAGTAAAGGCAATAATTAATACAAAAGTGACAAATGTGAAATGAGAATAAAACAAATGTTAATGACCAATAACTACCCAGTGATGATATACTAAATAAACAAACTATGTGTAAAATATCAGGTGAAGGATATAAATACATAAATAGAAATAAATGACAACGAACTATGTAAATAATAGTTAAAAGTGACATGGTGACAATAAAATGACATAGTGTAAAAGTAAAAGTGATAATAGATAAATAAACCTCATGTGAAAGGAAAAGTGCAGTGTGAGTGCATACAGTGTAGAAAACAGTAAAAAAGCAGACTATATTGATATACCAAAACAATCTTTAAAAGCATGTTAGATAGTAAGAAATCTAAACTAATTGTATCTTTATTAATTTAAGTAATCGAAGGTAAGAAATACATAAAAATAATATCAAAGTTAAAATATTAGAGTGGAAGATGGGAGAAGGAGACACTAGGTTTAGTGAAGGAATTTGTGAATGAGTTTTGTTGTTTAGATTAGTGTGAAAAATTATTATTATACGAGTTTTGTTATTGTAAGAACCATAGTATTAATAAACTTAGAAGATAGGTGAGATAGAAGTAAGAAACCAATAATAATTAGAAGTTTAATTTCAGGCTTGGACCTGGTAAGAAAATATTTTAATAATAAAAGGTGTGTTGTTAAAAGCACCAATGTTTTTTTGTTAATCAGTTTCTATAGAAAATGTTCAATGAACCATTAAATAAAGTTAATGAATTGTAAAGAATGTTGAATAGCAGTATTGTGAAACCTAGGCTTTAGGCCTAGCATGAAGGAAGGAATTTTGTAAGTTTAAAGAGAAAACAATAACCAAGGGTCAATTAGAGTATGTAAAATGTTTAAGTACTTAAGTAAGAATATCAGGTATAAAAATGTATAAATAATATTCAGTTTAAAGATAATACAAAAGAAATATCAATAAGAAAATAAGAAAAATGTTATTAACTAATCAAAAGTAACCATGAGGGATATCAAAATAATCTTTAGTAAAAAAGCAAAACAATGGTGTTAGTATAATTAATATTACTACTAGCATAAGAAAGTAATTATAATTTAAAGGATTTTTATAAATTTGAACAGAAATAAAACGTTAGAATATAACAATGTTATAAGATGTTGACCAATGAGAACTAGTAAAACTTGAAGAGTAACCATGACAACTAGAGTTTGTTACACATTATGACCGTTGAAATCTAATTACTTCATTATTGACTAACATAGAAGGTGGACGTATGAAGCCCTTGAAGACAAATTAATTCTAAAATCATTAAGTTTTTCTAAATTTGAATGAAGAAGTACAAGAAGAATATTTGAATTAACCATTGATGAGATGACCATTAATTAAAAACATTTATATAACAAATATTATGGCCAAAACTGGAAAGAAGTAAACTAAATTAATAAACGACCAATTCTGGAGGAAGAACTGAAGATACCTAACTCAGCCTGAGGAAACATATCATCTACAAGAACTGATGGAAGCTGGACATGGAATTTCAATCATTTGAACGGGGATCTCAGCAAATCCAAAGAAGAAAGGACCCGCAGACGTCTTCCAGAAGAAGAAGAGGATCGCAAGAGAAGCTGCATTAAGGAATTGATGAGTATAAATTAAATACTTCACCCCAAAATTAAACTTTCAATTACCCAGTAAATGAGCAATTTTATTTTCACTTCACAAATCACTAAATTAACTTTTCAAACTGAACTTGATTAAATAATCACCTTCGATAAACCATGCCGATCACTGAATATTGATTTTATATTATACTATTTTAAAAAAGTAACATGCTAACAAAACTTAACCAAGTGGGCACTACTTCTCAGTTTCAATAACTTACTTTTCATATTTTAAAATCTCACATATTGTATTTTAGTTATAAGGAATATTATGAATTTATGTGCATTTATTAGTCTGTAATCAAACTTCTGTAGTCCAAAGAACTTTTCCCTGAGATAAATTTATAATAAACTGAAGAAACAAAATACGCCATTATTAAGCGTCTCTACAACTAGACTGAGTGGACTGCCAACTGAGCAACTTGTAAACGCCGGAGCTAAAATAAATATATGTTTCATTTCTCAACTGAAATTGACCTGATAATATAAGAAAAGTATTGAATAAATCTTCGTACCGAACAATCGTTATACGTTTGATTAATTTAAAAAAGGTAACTTAAGAATTTGGGACATAAACAATAAAAATACTGTAGTTGACGAATCTGACTCGGCCAGATAGCAGGCACCAATCAGACGGGGAGGCAGAAAATTTGAACTGAGCGACGAGAGTACAGTCGACTTAGTAAGTATTAAGAAAAAGTATTAAACGGCTCGTTACAATATTAAATACACAAAAAGTAAGTACACGACATATTATTAACTCTGGCAATACGGACTTTTACTTTTATATATATATATATATATATATATATATATTCAATCACTTTCTGCTACAGTCCGTTTCTTGATGTATATAATACATTTAATATTTATAAATAAATTTACTTCAAGATATACCTTTTTTTTCTTGATTTACCTAATAAGGAAAAAAGGTATATCTTGAAGTAAATTTATTTATAAATATTAAATGTAATATATATATATATATATGGTTGGTACAACTAGTCACCTAGGTTTCAGAACCAATTTTATAGAAATGCAGTGAAAGGTAGCCACAAGAAACTTTTGCAAGACTTTAAAATGTAATATAATACTGACAATATACTTAATCTGTAATTTTTTTTAAATTCAGGGTCAAAACATCCTACGAAGCTGTCCGATGCCTAATCTCCGTTGCTGTCTGTCGTTGCAGTTTTCATTGTTTAGTCCTCTATCGATCATGGATATTCTTATGCCCTCTATCCATGTTTTCTTGGATCTTCCTTTCTTTCTGTGCTCACTAGGTGTCCATCTCACTGTTTTCTTTGGTAGTTGGTCTTGTTCAATTCTTTGTAAGCGTTGGTACCAGATTAGTTGTTTTTTTTTTCACTGCAGTCGATGACTGTCTTTTGTACACCCATTTTTTTCTTTGATCGTTTCATTTCGTATTCGATCTAGCCTTGAAGTTCTAGCAGCATCAAAGCATCCATTTGTGTAGCTTCTTTCTTTTTACCTGTTCTTTTATTCTCCATGTTTCGGATCCATACATCAATGTGCTTTTAATCATACTATCGCATATTCTTTTCTTCCTTTTTTGCCAATTTCTGTGCTCTATAGAATCCCATTAAATGATCTAATTATTTGACTTGCTTTGTTTATTCTTGATTTTATTTCAACGTCATCTGCAGTTAAAAAAAATTAATTAAAAAAATCCTGAATCTGTAAATACTGACATTAAAATTATATGAGACAAATTTTGTGTGGTAGAGAAATTAATAGGAATCACCTCCCATTATTCATAAAGGGAAAAATAATAGCAATGGAAATGGGCAAATTGGGAAGGAGCTACAGATTCTCAAGAATGGACAGGATCACCAATGATGGACGACAGATCAGTCAGTGGACGATTGATGTTCATATACTGCTAGTTTTTATGAGTATTTATGCACAGTCAGTTTGTACATTACAACAATTCCGAAGAAGGATGTTATGACCCCACAAAGTAAATTGTGATACTTTTTAAATTATAATTTACTTAATATTTAACTTGTTTTACCTCAAGATATGTTTATCCTTATTTGGAACATGTTTTGGGACACCCCTATTGTTCCCATATCCTCAGGCATCATAGTTTTCGATCTAGTTGCATATTTGTGTTCTGGTTGGCTGTTGCTATGGTTTCCTGTTGGCTTCTGCTTTTGGTATTTTAACTTGGTATTATTGTGTGTGGGTGTGGCATATATATTTGTTTTTTGGGCGTTTTTTAAATTATATTTTTTTTTTAGTTCGCGGAAGTTTTGCTCATAATTGTACTAATCAAAATTTCGACGTTATTTTTAATTTTACTCCATTCTCTGTGGAATATCTTAAACAAAAAAAGGAGGATCTTAACTGGATGGATGAGGGATAATGAAGGTGATATGCTCAATCATGTTGAAGAGAAAAGACTGATGTGATATTGGTATGGGCATGTAAGAAGAGCTGGAGATGATGGACGCTTAGCAAGGGGTAAAACTAAAGTCCTTTCGCAAGAAGAACAGGAAGAAAAAGTGGAGTCCTGAAGAGATGAACTGAATGCGGTGATGGAAAAACACAATTGGTACAGGGGATTAGGAAACAGAGACAATTGGAGTGCGACTGATATGGAAGGCAGCAATGACTGTAAACACACACACATACACAATTTAATGAGCGATTTACACGAGTAATTAAAAAAATCATAGTCATTACCACAGATTAGCAAATGCATGTTCAACAGATATTATCTTCTCTCTGATTATAGTATTGTTTACCACAACAATTGCCTGAATAATAATAAAGCGCAGAGAAAATCAATAACTAAGAATTACCTCTGTGAATTTATTTACTAAATTCTTTGTGAACATATGTACGTAATTAAGATGTGTGTTGAGATATAAGTGAATTGAGATATGCTGATCATTCATCCATGAAGATTTAGTACTAAACTACAAAAATCAAATTTGATTATCACCATTTTATTGTCACTAGCGCACATCCATACTTCCCCCAGTGTTTAAAATTTATTTATTTATTTTTTATGCAAGTCACTATAAGTGTTTCAACCTACATAACAATGCTTAGCAGAATGAGTTTTTAAAGAATGGAAACATTGTTCAACTGTAAATTAAACAGCACACTGTTAATTTTCAAACAACAGCAGCAGCAACACTAATTTTAGTAATAACAATAGCAATAATAAGAACAATAATTAAAACTCCAAATCACTGTGTTGTGAGATAATGGGCATTTAGTTGTGCATATCACTATTCAAAAAAGGTTAGGAAAGACTGCCCTCAAATGTGGAAAAATTTATATTCTTCTTCTTCTCCTTCTCCTCCTCCTCTTCAAGGATTAGGTTACATAAACCTGTTCTGGCACCCATCTCATCCTTTGATGACCCACGCCTTTTCTACCAGTGGCTTTATAGTTAAGTGCCGCTTTCGGCAATAAATCCTCTGTCATCCTTTGCAGATTATCCCACCATTGTCTTCTGTAAATTGAAATAATTTCATTTATGTTCTTTACTTCGAGTTTTGCTCTGATATCCTCATTCCTTATTCTATTTTCCAATGTATAATTTAAAGTATTTCAAAGAAACTGAATTTCACCACTCTGAATATTGATGCATTCCTTTTTTGTCATGGCCCACACCTCACTCGCATAAATCAATGTGGGTATTGCAACTGTCTTATAAAATTTAATCCTTGTGCTGTGTCCTGTTTTGTTTCTAAGCTGTCTATGAATCGTACCGCAAGTATTCCTAAATTTATTTATCTTTACTCTCTTATATCATATTCAGATTCATAGCTTACTGCACAGCCGAGATATCTGAAACGGCTCACTTGTTCTAACCTGCTGTTGTTTATAGTTATCTTAGTCCTCGCTGGTATTTACCTTTATAAAGGCCATGGTTTTGGTCTTTCTTACTGAAATTGTCAGTGAGTACTCTCTTGCCACTTCTTGTAATTGAAACATAGCTCTTTGTAAATCATCCTCGTTTTCTTGAATAATAATTGATACTCTGTAAACATATTGTTATGACATTACAGAACAGTCTATGTGTTTGTCGAATGTTCCAGAAGAATCTCGCTCTAATGTATGTGGCATACGTGATTCTCAACGCATTCGCGAACTTTTCTGGAAGGCGCCAGCCGCGCGGACTGTGTCAAGGCCGCAGTTAATTACGTTGTAGTTTAAGGATAAGGTGTAGTTTGGAATCTTCTGGTCTGTGCGCGGATGTATAAATACAAGGTGGCAGCGGCCTTAATTTTCAATTATAGTTGCGATATATTTACAGTGCGGTTCGAGAGTTATTATCAGGCGATATTACTCTGTGTGTTCAAGTGGTTATTAGTGTTCTGTTTTATAATCGGACGGTATAATTGTAATACAATTGTGTTTTAATATTAGTTGACATTTTATTGTGTGTGAACAATTTTTATCTGATTTGTTGTACGAGACTGTGTTGTTAATTACGAACTGTTTAACTGTGAAAATTAAAGCTGGTGATCACTTAATTGGTGTCTTGTAATTTGTTTTCCACTGTACCTACGATGATCAAGTAGACATAACTGGTGTCGTTTAATTATTCTATGGCAATGGGAGACGTAAAACAATTGGATTGAAAAATTAAAGTACGTGATATTTTTGAATATACAAGTATGATGCTTTCCAATATATCAAACAAGATTGCCCAAGAAAGAAAAAACATTAACACATCAGTGATGTGCAGTATTAAGGGGGTGATAAGACGCAAAACGGTGATAAAAAAACAAACTTTTGAAAGTAATTGACACAGCTTATTTAAGAAGACTGGAGTTTGCAGATCACAATGCTGAACAAACAAACAAGTTAGGGAACTCCACAGTTCAAGAGCAACATCTTAAATATCCCAGCTGAAAAAAAGAACTTGTATGATTACCTTCAATGACTGGGCAATCAAAATTGGTGAAGAGTCTACAGAGGGAGACCCATGAGAAAGAAGAAGCAAGACGATAAGGAATGGTTTAAAATTTTTTTTTTTGTACCGGCTATCTGAGGACCACATGACAATTTCAATTATTTATTCCTTGTTCTTTTCTTTTTCTCCAATATTTTGTCTTTTCACTATGTCTCTTCTTCCTGTCTTCAGTCCACTTTGAACCTGCGTTTTTCTCTCTCCTACCCTGGACTCTTCCGCTTTAAAATATTTTCTTATTAATAGTTTTCAAAACACAGACATGATACAAAAAGGATGCTGTAAGTTTTAAGAGAATGTGGTATGGCGATAATAACTGTGTGAGAGAGAGAGAGAGAGAGAGAGAGAGAGAGAGAGAGAGAGAGAGAGAGAGAGAGAGAGAGAGAGAGAGAGAGAGAGAGAGAGAGAGAGAGAGAGAGAGAGAGAGAGAGAGAGAGAGAGAGAGAGAGAGAGAGAGAGAGAGAGAGAGAGGGGGGGGGGGGCATATGAATATATAAAATGATTACAATTTATATTTGCATGAATTTAAATTAGTTGTCAAATCACTTAATGTTTGTGTTTACAATAGAAACGCAATACTAAGAATAATAAAAAACAAGAGTTACCTAAGCTATCTGGATGTACCTTGTTTCAAAATATACAGTTGATTGTTCCACAACTCGCCTGGCACTTACCTAACTTAACATCAATATTATAATTTCTATCGTAGACATATCATTTCCCAAATAATTAAAGCGGCTCACCTGTTCTAGAATTCACTCGCTAATCATTATTTTTGTTCTTATTGGCCCCTTACCTTGAAAAGCCATTACTTTGTTTTCATGGTGGATATTTTCATATTGTATTGTTTGGCAAATTTACTATAAAATATTAAAGATAATTACTAAGCAGCGAATTTCTGATTAAAATGTTGAAGCGACGATCAAAACTTTTGAGGCAGTTTTTAATTAATTTTAAAGTTTTATTGTAAGTAGAAAAATTTTTGCACAAACAAATATTATATATACTTCATGAATTTATAATACGTAATTATTTTAACATGTTTTAATATGTTTACTCATAACAGGACGGCAGTGTGTATATTATTGTATTATCATATACACTTACACTGAATGTCAAATCATGGCAAGACAGACACGATGATTGTTATCTCTATGACATGGAACAGAATATAAAATTCACCATATACACCAAAACCCAGTGAAACAAATGAGTTGAATTTATTTGAGTACATAATTTTGTTAATTCAAACACTTTTTGTTACAGTCTATTTCTTAATGAATATATAATATATTTAAAATTTATAATTACTTTACCTCAAGATGTTTTTCCCCTTATTTGGGATATGTTTCGGGAAACATATTGTTCCCATCCTCAGCCTACTTAATTTTGACTCTTGTAGAGTACTTGTGTTTTGGTTGGTTGTTGTTATGGTTCCCTGTTGGTTTTTGGTATTTAAACTGGTATTATTGTGTGTGATTGTGGTGTATATATTGGCTTTATGTGTATTTACGATGTTGAGTGCTTTGAAAATTGTGTCATGTTTTGTATTGATTTGTATTTCTTCAGGTATTATTTTGTTTTGTGCTTGTACATTTGTAAATTTTCCCGTATGTTTATTATGATGCCTTTTCTGTGGTTTTATTAATGTCATGTTGGTTATGTCTGGGAATTCATGTCGTGTGTTTATTGCATATGTGGCCAAATTAGATTGATATATTTCTGTTTTTTATGTGTTTAGATGTTCTAAATTTTTTTAATCGTACTTTTTATAATTTTCAATCTGTCTTACATCCGATTCATTAAGTGTCAGCAAAAGGTTACACAGTGTATTTTTATTTTTAGCATAATCTTACACCACTTCTAATTTATGCAGAGCCACTTATATTCTTTAAATACAAATAAAAAAAGAATTCAACAACAAAAATCTCATACAGCCAGACTACTTGGCATTATTCTAGTGAGTCATAGTCATACATCAGTTCCTACTCGAGTGCTTCATTCAAGGTTAACACTGGTTAAGTCATTTGCCAAGTGAACACGTTTATCATTAACGTCTCGAACAGAATATTTCCATACAAAACATGTATATATACTCACCACTTGGTGTCCAGCTGCTGAAAGCGTGAGATTCCCAAGTCGATGTAAAATAGTGACAGTGTGCCATTCGTTGTCGAGGAAATTGGCACTGATTCGAGATTCATAATGTCTTGCCAATATGTTGACCGACAGTAACAAGCCTTCGGCGCGCACTTCTAACATCACCGAATAACCATTGTTCCTTTGTAAAAACAACGTTCCACCCTCACATGTACGGAAACTTAGACCTATGTGACGGTGTAACGACAGCGTGTGATATAACCTCACATATGATGTCTTGTTGAAAAACCCTTCTCGTTCTGATAATACTGGGTGTGTTAGAAAAAGCACAAACACAGGAACTAAACACCATGCTGAAACAAAAAAAGAGCAAAAATTAATATAAGCAGTTCTAAAAAAAAAAAAAAAAAAATTTAATTTCAATAACAATCAAGCATGTTATATTTATCTGTTAATATAAAAAGGGCTAAATAATAAAAGCAGACTAGTTGAAAAAAATTTATTACAGAGGTATCAAGTTTAGAAACGTGAGTGACAACTTTAGTGACACAGAAAATTCAATACACCCCTCCCCCCATTGGCTGGCTCTAGTAGAAGGCTGGAATATTAAACATGGCAACACTGGATCCAGCTGATATTTGAGGCTGACTAGATGATCTATGATCTCTTAATTTATGTATTTCAATAATCAAATCGCGTCATTTTTAACTGCCGGTTAACAGCAGTTTTATAACTCATTTTTTGCAAATTAAAAGTCTATTATACAAAATACTGTTATATTATTTAAGAAATATAATAATTAACTCATTCATATGATACCAATTCAATAATTCGAACAAAATTAATTCATTAGGCCTAACACTAATTCACTAATTTCTTCAACTTAAACGTATGAGTACTAAGTGCGCACAAACTTATACTGTAATTTAGATTTAGCTATAAATAGGCCTACTCATGATTTTAGTAATGCTATGAAATTAAATCAAAATATAACATGTCACTTTAGCTATTTTATTACACTAGCTATGCTTATAGCCCTCAGACGCAACGTTGCCACATTTAATATTCTGGCCTTCTACTAGAGCCTGTCATCCCCCCCCCCCAAAAAAAACATACTAACAGAGCATATGCGATAAATAATAACAATTTAAATTTGCAAAAATATGGTACATAAATGAATGAATATTTATTAAGGCTAAGGTTGAGACATAGCATAATAATATGACAAATAATATGCTAAATTAAGCAACGGGGTATCTAAAATTTTGCCTTGGGGGGGGGGGGGGGTCCGGTCACGAGTTGGCTTCATACAAAAGAAAAAAACTAGTTAAAGACTAATCAACATCTTTAAAGTGGCTGAAAAATGTGTGATAACATCCTGAAATCAATCCCATTAAAGTAAACGGTAATAACACAATACCCATGTGGAGTTGCTAGTCTCCCATCGGGTGCCTCCCCAGATGGCAGATAGGGGAATGTTCACCAGATATGGGGGTACCAGGGAAATAAAATACCCGGGCCAGACCAAAACTAGCAGCTGCTGCCTTGTAGTTGGATATTGGTTTATCAAAGGCTAAAGGAAGTAAGCCTTGATTAAAAATTACCTGGTCCTCCAGGTTAGGGGTTAATTCAATGGGCCAACTCCCCATTCATTGGAAAAAAAGAAAATGTTAAAAACCAAATAGATTGCACGTGAGAAAATTAGAAATGAAGTCATTAAGGACAGAATGAATGTGAAAAATTTA
The DNA here is from genome assembly GCA_034769895.1 of Magicicada septendecula. NCBI lineage: Eukaryota > Metazoa > Arthropoda > Insecta > Hemiptera > Cicadidae > Magicicada > Magicicada septendecula. The sequence goes on from CM068368.1 coordinate 863,474,411, forward strand.
ATTGTTGATTTTGTCCAAACAAAAAAATACAATGGTATGGACACAAGAAAAGAATGGCACAGGAAAGATTACGAAGGAGAGTTATGGAATGGACCCCACCAGGAAGAAGGCAAAGAGGAAGACCACCTATCACCTGGATAGAAGAAATTCAGACTATATTGAGAGAATGAGAAACTTAAGATCTTTGGATGGACAAGCAGCAGTGGAAGATAAAGAGTTCAATCACTTCTGTAAGCTTTGGTTCCAGAAAATGTGTAAACATTGTACAGCCGGAATAATAATAATAACACAATAAAATACGTGTTACTGAAGATACTTGCTTACATTGTTGAGAATATACTTACTGACTGAACTGATTTCCATATATTTCATATTTCAAATGTATATGCAAATGGTGTGCAATAAACCTGATTGTATGTTTAAAAAAGAGTTATTAGCTGAGAGCCACAGCTAAAAAAATAATAAAAGAGCATAGAAATTAAGTGATTCACAAATATTTGTCACCTTTTTTTGACCTTCTGGGGAGGGGGTCCGGTCCTGTTCCCCCCTCCCATAAATAAGCCCCTGAAATTAAGAGCGGACACCAAATGAAGCTAAGGTTCTGATTTAATAAATAAAAGTGAAATTTATTCTGACCAGCGTTTTGGTATTGGCTGCTGAAGACAGTGACATTACAGTGGTTAATTAGTGTTACAAAAAAAGTATCAGTAACTAACATACATAACATTACCCTGCAGCATCAAATACTGAAACTGTATATGTTACTGTTAAAGTGTGGAATCCATTATTTCATAAAATAACTAGGTATTTCATGAATTGCCTAACTGAATCAGTTAAAGTATATACAATTATTGCATTCAACAATTTAACTAGATTTCCATGTTCCATAAGGAAATGGAAGTATGGTGATGGCATAAAAAATCGTGTTCGAGATAAGGGCAGATTCTGATTGTACTACCCTCAAAACATGAAGGAAAGTCATTTTCTGAAAAGTGTCCGTGTCTTTGTCTGTCTATGTGTAGAATTTTTTTGTGGCGACCGATAATTGCCGCAAATTCAAACAGAATCAAATAAGTTTTTGCATATGTGCTCGAGTTGTAGAGGACTCAAGGCCTCTTGATTTTGGTGAAGATCGGTTAAGGGGGAGGGGTAGTTTACCTGTAACGTTTTATGTTTTAACAATACTAAAGTACTCATTTTTGATAAATAAAGTATCCCAACAGAAGGTCATAATAATCTACTGTAGAAAGGTAGATGAAATTAAGTAATTAAATATTACCTGAATAGTCCGTCTTGTGGTTCACTTGTTTTATATTAAAAACACAACGCGTTTCGGAACTAAAGTTCCAGCCTCAGGTTATTTTCCTCGTTAGAGGTCGTCACAACATTAAGACACAAAACACAAAAAACAACAACATTTAAAACACATATAAAACAATCATTAGCGCGCGAGAATAACGGTGCGCACCGTGAGGAAGCTACAACGACACTGCCGTGTCTAGTCAACACATTCACTGTCTTATCTGTGACGCAAGTCTTAGTCATTCTGAGACTTGTAAAGCCGTATCATATAGCGCGTTTGAGTGGAAATTCAAATGATCGTTTAATAAATGCTCAGGATATAATTTATGTGCCTTATAAATATCTATAAATTATATTTATGTAGATGAAATATCTATAAACAAAAATTATAGTTGAAGGTGGATGGGCTAATTTTTTATACGTGTATTACGTTATCGGCAACAAAGAAGTAGTTTGTTGTTAAAATTCCTTCCCAAGCTCTTTGGCCGTGGTCCAATGTTTTCTGCAAAACCAGACGTTTCGCGAGTGCCATCAACTGCCATCATCAGTGAAAATCGATTTCGCTAACGTGAGGTGGTACATGTTAGTAACCACAGTACTGTGGTTAAGGCTGAAGAAAGAACTAGTTTCTATAAAAATATTTTGTTTCGAAAATGATTTTAATATAAATCTTACAACATGGAAGTCGTGTATGGTTCTCTATACAGATATTTTTATAGTTATTTTAACGAATGCCCTATTGTTAAAATTTTAAATGCGAATTTCTGTCTCCTTTTCTTTTAAACAACACAATATTTTTGATTGTATTAGTATTTGTGTAATACACCCTAATATTTTATAAAATAAAATTTTGATCGTATTGTAATAAATCAAAATTGGGTTTATTGTAGTTATCGTAACATTGATGTAATAATTATTGATTATATTTTGATGTTTTGTGTTTTGGATAAAGTTTTTGTAATATTTTGTAAGCAGCATAAAAGTTTTTTACCTGCAGGGCTAATTAAATTACGAATATAAATATAAACTTTAAAAAAGTTATTTTTCTTGAGTTTACGAAATAATCAAGTCAATAAAATATGCATTTAAATAAAAATTAAGCAGCCATCCAAAGTAAACAAATTCATTTATTCAAAATAATGTAAATAAAGTAATGAAAAAAAACATTCAAAGATATTTCTTATATATTAATTTCTGGCTTCCTTATGTAGGTATGGGATGTGTGGAGTTGCTTCTGACATATAACGTCTGTCCATTTTGGGTCAAATTTTGACGTTCCTATCACGAGAATGGATTTCAAGTGTTCGTCTGACAAGTTAGCCCTGTACCTTAATTTTACAAAGTTTATTTTTGAAAACGTTTCTTCGCAGTTATAGGTCGATCCAAACATTGAAAATATTGCTCTTGCCGAGCGCACGGGGGGAATCTTCGCTTTAGGTTGATGCGAGTGAAAAGCGTGATTCATTCAAGTCAACCAGACCAACAAGCACATTAACCACGTAAATTTTTAAACTTGTCTAAAATATTATAACATTTTACTGAACTTAATTCTTGTTTAGTTATTTAGTAAAAAGTTATAATATTTGAATATTTTTACGATCTATTTAAAAACTGCATGCAGCATCGGCCGGGTTGCCGTGGGCTGTAGTTTGGAGACCCTAAATTAGTGAATCATTAGTAAAACATTAGAAATGATTTATTTTACATGTGATGTGATTTGTGTTGGATAAAATACTCAACGTTGAGTATTTTGAATATTGCGTCGTGTTTTAAACAACTGAAAACACCCAAAAAATAAATATATACACCACACTCACACACAATAATAACAAATTAAAAATACCAAAAACCGACAGGAAACCATAGCAACAACCAACCAGAACACAAATGTGGAACTAGATCCAAAACTATGATGGCTGAGGATGGGAACAGTAAGTGTCCCGAAACATGTTCCAAAAATAAGGGAAAAACATCTTGAGGTAGAAATTATAAATATTGTTACGACATCACAGAACAATCTACGTATTTATCGAACGTTCCAGAGGGATCGCCGGAATGTAATGCGTGTGGCGTACGTGACTCTCGACGCATTCGCGAGACTTTTATGGAAGCCGCCAGCCGCGCGGACTGTGTGAAGGCCGCAATTAATTACGTCGTACACACTGGCGCTAACGCGCATTTTGGAATATTCTGGTCTGTGAGCGTTGTATAAATACAAGGCGTCAGGGGCCTTAGTTTTCAGTTATAGTTGCGATATATTACAGTGCGGTTCGAGTTTATTGTCGGGCGATACTGTGTGCGTTCAAGTACTTATTAGTGGTTAGTGGTTGTGTAGTGAAGTGCTGTGTTTTATAATCGGGCGGTATATTGTAATACAAAATGTGTTTTAATATTAGTTGACATTTTATTGCGTGTGAACAATTTTTATTTGATTTATTGTAAGAGACTGTGTTACGAACTGTTTAACTGTGAAAATTAAAGCTTGTGATTAGTGACTTAATTGGTGTATTGTATTTTGTTTTCCACTGTACCATACGACGATCAAGTAGACCGTCGTAACAATATTAAATAAATTATACATGCATCAAGAAATAGACTGTAGCAAAAAGTGTTTGAATTAATAATACATACATATATTTACATACATAACTTATGGTGTTGCGGGTTGCGGTTAATGATTACGTTATATTCGCTATAATAATTATATTATAATTAGTTTTACTGTAGATTATTTCTAATCTACATTTAATTTATATTAACCAAACTTTTATTTGGTTCCAAATATTATTGTTTTTTTCTTGTAACAATAACAAATTAACACAAATATCAATAACAATAACAATGTTCTTGTTATTGCTTGTAACAATAACAATAACATTATAGTTTTACAAATTAACACTCTGTTGCACTGAAACAGTTATTATTTCACAAATAAACACGTTCACAAGTGTGTTGTCACAAAAATAAAAAATAAAAAATTACAGCAATTGGCAAGTCCTGCACCATTGACATTTTTGGAACCGATACACACCAAATACTTTTTCCTGTCCACAAAAATTGATCGGCATTAAAAAGTACGGACCAACACACGTATTATACCATGTATTTTTTACATAATACCTACAGATTACCAGTTCACGAAATATAACCTTGAATTAAACTGTTCACTGAAAATAATTACGCTGAATGAAGTAATAATTATTACTATACTAAATTAACTCAAACCATATCGATAAATTATCAATTATATAGGACAGTAATAAAGGTTACTCTTCAAGTGAAAATAATTAACATAATCAAAGTGCATACAGTTTCGCCATTAGAGCTTCAGCATTATTTCTAATATAAAAAAGAACTAACAACACAACAAATGGTAATTAGCGGCATCGGAACTGTACCTTTATCCGTTCTGCAGTACATTTTCGAGGTCTTTAATATGCGATTGTATCGATATATTACGATGTGGAAAAGAAGAAGTGTACTAATTGTAAATTGTCCTATTTCTTAATGCGAAGCGAAAATACGTGTTGTTTTCATTTGTGAGGTTAGGTGACAACGGTCTTTGGTTTTTAGTTTACTGCTGAAATAAATAAAAGCCATGGTTGAAGAAAACAACGTTTAACGTGTATATACAATGCTTATAACACAGTAACACTTAAATTGAAGAACCTAACGTTTTTGAGTTAATGGGTATTTGTATATAACATACTGCAAAAACATTAATGATTGAAGCAATTTAGTTTTACAACTACAAACAATAAAGTCGGAGTCTCCATCATACTGTGAATTTGTACTGATGAGAAAAACACGCAGCTCTCCACTGGGAAAATCTGGCGATGATTAGATAAACAGTTAAACACAACAGATGTTGGAACAGACCCATGACGCATCTGAACACACCACGTGAAACAGACTCTTTACGTCCACATCAAAACTGCATAATAAAAAAGTTATGTTACAAACATATTCTCATTTTAATACTTATCATAATGGAAAACAATAAAATACATAATAATGTTTTTCTTATGGTGGTGTATTACGCTTTCAGAACAGAGAATAGCTGTTAACAAAATTTTCTGATTTCCGTGACAATTATTGTGTTTTTTCTAACGACCAAATTTTATATTTAGTGTGAAGATCAGCTGAAAAGTTCGCGGAGCGGCACTTGTAGAGATTAGCGGTAGAACTAAAATTTCTCGGGTACCTTTATCCGTTCCTGCAGTCATTTTCGATATTTCGATTATGTGATTGTTTGGCTTCTATGTTTAGTGAATATCGCACATAATTTTATGTAGATGAAGGAATTATACAGATTTTAATTTCGTATGTTGCAAAATAGTTGGCTGGCGATTGCAGTTGGTGTTCTTAGTCGTTTTTTTTTTAATGAAAAATGATTGTAGCAGTAGTATATCACAGTAGCGTACCTACGACGCCAAAAGTTGATGTTGTTAGGTTAACATGAGAACTAAAATTACACATGGAAAGCGATATGTGTGTAATGTAAAACTCGTTCTTTTTTGCGAAAACTACGAAAAAGCCCAACTCGAAAGTAAGCCCAAGGGCCACCTCATGCCTATTACTATACAATCATGTCTCCTTTTTTGTGGCAGAACTTGGTTTTCAGTGGAACTCGTTTTCCCAGTAGTACTAGTTTTCTCATTAATACTCGTTCTGTGAATAGATCACTGAAAAACTACTGTGAATAGATCAATGAAAAACTACCGAACTCGAAAATAAGGCGAGGTGGCCCAAGGTCATCCCTTGCCTATTACTATACATGTCACTTTTTAACATGATAATGTTTTTAGGCTGGGGGTCACTCCACAAAATGCGTGATGCAAAATGTAACGCTCCAGGTGATGTTAACACTATATTTTTTCCACACTTTCGATTCCCCACAGTCTAGAAATCTTATTTTTAAAGCCTAAAAACATTATCATGCTTCGATGTTTCGGTTTCGTCGAAATTTTGTTTAATTGTTTTGTCGAAGAACTCGATTTTTCCGGTAATACTCTTTTTCCAACAAGTATTCGTTTTGTGGCTAAGCAAAAAGAAACCTCCATTATGTACAATATGTAGAGCGTATGTTGTCATTCCTTAATACATTGTTTTTTGTACCATACATTTTTCATTAACCATAAATATTTATATTTTTCAGTTTACATTTGCTGTTGTAGTTTTGTTAATTTGTCAATTCAAAAACTTTAGGTTCTTCAAGTATTACTGTGTTATAATTATTGTAATATACACATTAAACGTTGTTTGCCTCAACCATGGCTTTTATTTATTTCATCAGTGAACTAAAAACCAAAAACCATTGTCACCTAACGTCACAAATGAAAACAACACGTATTTTCGCTATGTATTAAGAAATACGACAATTTACAATTAGTACACTTCTTCTTTTCCATATTGTAGTATAGCCTATCGATACAATCGAATATCAAAAACATCGAAAATGTACTGCAGGAACGGATAAAGGTACAATTCCATTTTTCGTGTGCTGTAAGAATCATACTTCGTGTAAACACGTGTTAAGGTCCTGTCTATAAACCGTACCCGCATTCATGTACGATATTTCGATTATGCGATTATTGTCATCGATGTGTAATGAGAAACCGCATATAACTTTAGAAGAAAGAATTCGTTAAAATTTATGTGTGTATACCATATAGAATAAAATAGCTTGTTGGCGATTGCAATCGTTTTCCTTTGTCATATTTTTAATGAAAAATGTAGTACTAATATAACACCGATGTGTGCCTGTGACGCCAAAGTTGAGTTGTTAGGTTAACACGTAAATTGAAATTACACATGAAAACCAAATATCGGTATGAAGAACCATACATGACTTCCATGTTCTAAGAATTATATTTAAAATCATTATCGTAATGAAATATTTCCATAGAAACTACTTCTTTCTTCAGCCTTAACCACAGTACTGTGGTCACTAACGTATACCAGCTAAAGTTAGCGCACTCGATTTTCACTGATGATAGTAGTCGATGGCACTGCTGAAACGTCTGGTTTTGCAGAAAACATTGGAAAACGGCCAAACAGCCCAGAAAGGAATTTTAACAACAAACTACTTCTCTGTTGCCGATAACGTAGTACACATGTAAAAATGATCCCCCTTCAACTATCATTTTCATTTATAGAAAATGACCCCCTTCCCGTTTTTAAATACCCTTTTTATTTATAGATATTTCATCTACCTTTCTACAGTGGATTATTATGACCTTCTTTTCAAGATACTTTATTTATCAAAATTAAGTACTTTACTCTTCTTAAAATATAAAACGTTACAGGTAAACTACCCCTTCCCCTTAACCGATCTTCACCAAAATCAATATGCCTTCAGTCCTTTACAATTCAGGCACATATGCAAAAATTATTTGATTCTGTTTGAATTTGCGGCAGTTATCATTCGCCATAGAAAAAATTACTCTTATTAAAACATAAAACGGTGCAGGTAAACAACCCCTTTCCCTTAATCGATCTTCACCAAAATCAATAGGCCTTCAGTCCTCTACAACTCAGGCACATATGAAAAACATTATTTGATTCTGTTTGAATTTGCGGCAGTTATCGTTCGCCACAGAAAAAATTCTACACACAGATAGACACACGGACACTTTTTGGAAAATGACTTGGAAAAAAAAGTTGATGAATTTAACATGGTAAGTATAGGCTATAGCCGGTTACGAGTGCCCTTAAGTGTAACATTCGCTAACGACAAAATATCCATAACCCACATAACGGGAACAAGAGATTGCCAAGCTGCTGATATTTGTAATTAATGAATTTAAAAGCTGTCAGTCATGTCAGCGTCCTTGGTTTTCAGTCACACAAGTCTAAGTAGGTTTCTTATACTACACTGATGGCATACTAAATGAATAGATGCAGTTCTTTACCCGTACCTTCACAAACGATATTATAGAAAAATACCGGTCACCCAGTAAACACAATACGCTTGACTACACGTTAACAGTTCTCTGGATTGCTGGTAAACACGTATTAACACTACATCTGGAGCTGTCTTAAGTGAAATCAACATTATATTAAATCCTACATACACATGCCTATAGCAAATAAAAATGAAGCTACTGTCTACAGTCTATACTGTTTCCGTTCTTAGCTTAATCCTGATGTAAACAAACAGGCGTGGCACATCTGAAACGCTATTTGCTACTTGAATTAGAGGTGTGTCACTCTGACAGAAGGATACAGATAGGGTACATATAATATATGTACAATACAGTAATTACAATACTGTATAAACACACGTAAATTGTAATAATTTGTCCTGACCAAAGTAAAATTTGAGTGACAGTGTCAGACCGACAGTGAAACATTTTATAACACCAGTTAATGGGGTTTTTTTTTTTTATTAACCGTTTAAATATTGCAACAAAACAAAAAAGTAAAGTTAATTTAAAACGAAAATAGAAGCTGCGATAATTACCAGTGTACTGAATACTAATCAGTTGCTGTCAGAAAGTAATCCAATGCCTTCCATATCTGTGTCTGAACTTGTATCATCACTTGGGTCAGCGTTATTATTGACAAGATTGATCACTGTCCACAACGACGTCGGTAATATGGGCCAGTTGCCATACCTTATATTCCTTGATTATATGCTGCATACAATGACTCCAATTTTCCGCCGTTATTTCATTTACCGCCTTCTCTATAAATTGTTTCATACCAAGCAACTAATGTTGTGTTGTGACGGGCAACATATCCTTTCAACTGCCTCTATATTAATTCAATACAATTCAGAATACAGTGATAAGGAGGAAGTCTTAAAACGCCGTGCCCCGATTTAAGTGGCAAGGTAACTCTTACATGACTATACAGACATTCTGCACATGCGCGTAATACATTACTGTGTGAACAGTGTCAACGCCCCTGACCAATAGCGTTTCAGATTTGCCACGTGAGTTTGTTCACATCAGGATTGAACTAAGAACGGAAATAGTATATGTATATGCCTTACTATGTCGTCTATGAAATACTGTCTGATATGCTAGTAACATACATCCAGAGGGGACATATAAAGCAAGATGGAGTGACCAACTCTAATCTATCTACTTAGGACCGGAACGAACCATTTTTGGATGAATCCTTGTAAAACGGCACGGTTTCCTTGCTGAATTCTTTCCTGAATGGTGTCACTGTTTTGATTGGTCAGGTTGTTCCCAACTCTTTTACCTCATCAAATTTTCTGTCTCGTACAATTAGTTTTTGAGGGATCCTGTTCAAATAATCTGAAGTCAAGACCATGTTTATACTTTGTTTTACCATCGTTTACTAGAAGCGTACATCAATCTCTTTCTACTTGGCATAAAGAACGAATAGAATAAAATTTACCTCTTTGATCCGTCTAGTGGGTTTTCCTTTTTTTATATTTCACTACGCGTTTCTGGACATAAGTTCCACTGGGCAATCTTATAGTGCAGTGTACTCATGCCAAAGAAAAAATAATGCCAGGACATGTGCTGCAGAGACAGTCTCAGAAGGAAGCCAAAGCTGATTGAAGGATGTGACGAAGGCTACAGGATTGTAGGGACAGATGACTGGAGGGTGTTGGCGACGAAAAGAAAACACTGAAGGTACGAGAGTCAGTTGAGAAGCGACATCTATAACTTAGCGGTACAATTAAGGTTGTTTGTGTATCGTAAGATTCATATTTCGTTTGAACACTTGTTAATTTCCAAATCTATTTGTCAATTATTCATTGTTAACTGGCTTTTTAAAATTTACGTGTTATGCATGTTTTGAAAAACGGACAAAATACAAAAATCTAACAATAATTTGGATTCCCGCGCCAATCCCCTTCCTCCACACACCACCCCCACTATACCTTTCAAAATAAAAACCGTTACAAATTAATGGCAGTCTGTCTCAAAGCTGACGAAGGCGAACACCACGCCGAAACGCATACTAGAAGAAAAGACAAGTAAGTTTCACAAGTTGAAAGTTTCAATATTCTATAAAGTTTAGTGCTGTGAAAAAAGATGATGAACAATCAAAACAACTAAAACAAACAATAATAGTTCGTACGTGGGTTTTCGAGTTTAAACGTGGTCATACAAAAGATGATACCCGCGTGGACACCCCAAAAGTCCAACAACTCCAAATGCACAAAGGTTTTTCATACCAAGTCCTTGAATTAAACTATGATACACACGCTAATGTGAAATGCTTGTGACGTCAGCAATGTCATCTACTCCCATTCGCCGGTCTTTCAATACCGTGTAGGGACATGGCATTTTTTAATGATACCTGGAGTTGATGCACTTTGTCCACTGCAAGGATCATCTTCAGTGCTCGTATGACCATGTTTAAACTCGAGAACCCACTTACAAATATTGTTTTTGACGGTGCAGCAGCATCTCCTAACACAATTGCCTGCTCGATTGTGAATATTCATTGGCGCTAGACAGTTTTTAGCCAAGAATTCAATCACACCACGACGTTTGATTTTGCCCATTTTTTAAAACATGCGTACTCGTAAATTTCGAACATGTGATAAGCAATGAATTAACTGGTAGATAGATTTGGAAATCAACACGTGTTTATAAGAAACACGAATCTTGCAACACACGAAAAATTTTAGTTCTACCGCTAAGCTATAGCTTAGCTCCGCGAACTTTTCAACTGACCCTCGTAAGTTGTGTGAGAGTCTATTAGTCCAGCACGGTCGTAGCGCCACTAAATTTTTGTTAAGTTTCGCTTTTCTTCTTACAACTATAATTTCTTGCGTGCCTTACGTAACGTTTAGTGACTTTCTCACTACCTTACGTTAACATTATTCTATACGCATTCCGTACACAATAGTTTTGAAAGCGACCACGCCAATAAAGACTCGCCGCTAATCTACCAGGCCAACAACTGGATCAGTTCCATGACCGGCTCAGTTGGCGAACGTGCGTTACAGCAGCGGCTCTTCCTTTTCTACAACTTTTCCGGTCACGATATTGTGTAGGCCTACAACAATATAGGTCACACCACATTCCGCTACCAGCACTTTTCTGTTACCTAACTGAAACGACGTATTACATCACGAGCGGCGTTTGCGATTCACTGTGTGATGGAATGCCGTCAGCAGAAATGTTTGCTCCGTTCTAATTGTCGTTGTCGTCGACCGGCCGGTCTGTTTGATTGTCGGCGGCCGTGCTCCCATGCTTCAGTCGCAATCAACAGCGATTAATATTCATCATACCAATGCACAACTAGTCTTATCGTTAAATAGAACTAGAGGTGGGCCGATATACCTATAACAGGTATTTTGGAACGATTATTTTTGTGGAACGAATATAACCACGGCCGTTGATTTTAGGGGGAACGCGCCGGAACCTCTTTGATCTAAAATTAATTACCGAAAAAATATACACGAAAAGGAAAACCTAATTATTACAAATACTTACTACTACTTTTAAAATTGTGCCCCTCATCATCACCAGTACAAAACTAAACATTTGTCAAAATCAAACACCAGCACTAATATTCATCTTAACTACTATCGTCCATTTATTTTACAGAATCAAAATGTTGGTTTGCGTTTTGCCAACGAAAAACTGAAAATTACAGCTTCTTTATTTGAAAGCAGAAAATCAGTACCAGGCCCCCATTATTCTGTGGCCCTGAAAGCAGTACAAAACTTAATTTTTTTCGCAATTCCTCTTCAAAAAAAGAAAGGTAAAAAAACAATAACCCCGTAGGCCCTGAAAAATTTTATGAACCACTGACAAATCTATTAAAATCAGACTGCTCAGTAGACCTCGAGCTAATATAAAATATATTTTTTTTATTTATGTGTTCCGGAAATCAACCACTGGATATAACAGTGACTGAAAAGTTGAAATACCTGTTCCGAATCAACGATAACTGAAAAGTCGACATACCCGTTCCGATTACTCGTGGCCTCGCGGTTCCGAGTCGCGGGACCGACCCACCTACACAACTAACGAATAAACGAGTACTACGAGTATTACGAATACACGAGTACAAAGTCACTTTTTGGTGATCAATACTTCATTCTGCGCATGTGCCGATTGCCATACAATTATGAAACGAAGCAAAACAGCGAGGTTCAGAATATCTCTATGCCAAAGAGACGACGCTGTTTTTAATAAATGAAAAAAATTCATACTGATGTTACATTTATTCCCGTGTCTTATGCAGATGTATAATACAGATTATAATAACAAATTATATATTATACTAGTCACCAACTTGGTAAATTTTGAAAAAAAAACTAATTATATTGTGTTATAACCTACAGGGTGGCTGATAGGCCATATAGTACCTTTTGTTAATGTGATTTCAGAGATGATTTTTGTTTGTAAAATTGTTTTTATTTTCATTCATTCTTGTGGCTTACGGTTATGTTTTTATTATATGTTTCTGATGTTTTTATTTGACATTATTTGTTGTGCTACTACGTGTACTCTAAATTTCATTGCCCGAATTTCGCAACTGATTTGTCTGACCAAAATTGAATTAATACTTTAAAAATGATAGTATAATATTAAATTCGTAGTAATAATATTAGATTATATTTAACAATAATATTATAATTTATAGGCCTAATATAAAATCTATGTCAGTTTGTTTACTCCTAGTGAAAACTTAAATTAGTATTCCCAAAGGGAGATGGGCCTATAATTTCTCTTGTTTCTGATTTTCTTTTAAACAGTAACAGCTTAATAAAGTCACAGTGTAAAGTAACACTGTTAATACTTTTAGTTTCAATTTATTTCTTATAACAAATTATATAATACAGTATATGTATAATAGGTATATAATAACAGGTATTTATACGTGTTTTTTGGAACGGTTTCGATCGTACCTGTTATTTTCAAATACTAGTTTAGCACACCTCTAATACACACTACTCCGTTACCGACAATAACAAGTACATTCCTAAATTCCTGACTTTTATTATCCAAGTGAAACACGCTCTGATACCACAATCATGCTCCGACTTACGACTGTAACATAATAAATGAACCGTTAAAACGGACATTTTCTACGCTAACTAGAACACTGCACGTAATCTTTATGGGCATTCCGACACGAATTAAATTCGAGCTGAACAAAGGACGAACTGTCGAATATCAACTTTTGAAGAGTACGCATGTTTCAGAAATTGGCGTGAAATTCAATATGTTGCGTAAATATTTTACATCTTTTTCAGTGGCGTGGCGTGGGTACATAACAGCTGTTACCGGTTGTGATAGGCCTAAAACAGCTTAAAAATTAGGCCTAATTCGAATTTTTCCCAGTACCAAGTGTTCTTTTCAAAAAGCCAAAATATTCTTTTTAGAGCTAAAATATCGTTTTAGAGTATTTTCTATCTTTCGCTGGCAGAAGAAGAGGGTCCCGGTTCAACTGGATCTGACTCCATTATACTTACACAGAATATATCAGGACACAAATAATCGAATTAAAAATAATAAAGACAAACAAAGAAACACATAACTAAACGAACAAATAGGTAGGTGGTAACTGCTGCACGTTGGTTTCGAAACGAACATAGCTGCTAACTGAGCGTTTTGCCGGTTTATACAGCGGCAACACAGTGGGTAGACGAATGCCCCCCCCCCCCCAGTTTGTACAGTGACAACTACTACGATGTCAATGACCACACGCAGTAAAACACTGCCGACGTCTGAGCCGGCAACACAAGACGGTGCAAGTGGCCAACGCTATGCTTTCCTTCAAGTTCACCTACTAATATTGTTCGGATTTCGAAATTATTCAATAACTAAACTATTTATTCCGTGATATAATTAATATTATTTTATTTCATTTCCAGGGCTGTTGCCGCCGGCAACAGCGGTAACATGGACGCAAAGCTACTGGTAACATTCAATACGTACCTTGTAAACGAGTAATATGTTACACCGTTTTGTACGTTTACATACAAAAAAATCGGTATGGAGAACCATACATGACTTCCATGTCCTAAAATTTATAAAAATAAATTTCCATGTCCTAAAATCATTTAAAATATGGATTGAGTTCTGAAGAAATTACGTATCAGCTAAAATCGTACCACCATGTCAGGTGGATTAAGACTATCCTCAACCTTCGTGAGGAAGGAATGTACTTTTGGATAAAATGTCTGTAGGCCGAACGAAGAGCTAGCTAAAGGTAGCTGCGATCTGATTCCTGTAATGAAATTGGACTCTCGCTGCGAGGGGCCGAGGGATGTCTATAGTGTTATCAAAGTATTTCCTCTCAATACTATACTAGTCATTTTTCTTTTTTAAATCGAGTCTTGATTTCTTTCTTTCCATTTGTCTTCTGATTTCCTGAACGACTATTCTGTTCACCCGTATAATTATAAATTTCTCAGCAAAACATTTCTTCCTTAATACGTTTGTGTCTCCTGTTTAACACCCACCATTCTGATCCATGTCATAACGCTATATTCCACACAGGCTAGTAAATAACTAGCCATCAGGGAAGTCAAAATATTTTCAACGAGGGGCATATCAGAAGTTGTGTAAGGTACATCCAAACGGATTTTTATGTCCGTTCGTATCAACCAGTGGCGGATTATCCATAAAGCTAGGGTGCTCCAGCACCGGGCAAACAATTTTCCAAAGGAGAAAAATATTTATATATTTTTCATACATACACACATGCACATATTAGTTTATAATTCTCATATCATAATAGAAATAAGTACACAGACTGTACTAATTGCTTTAATACAACACCACTTCCCAGCGATCCACATGAAGGAAATCGATGTCCACCTTTTCGGCTTGCATGCGTTGTGTTCGTGTGGCTTTCGGCACTTTCCATTTAAAAAGCGTGCAAACATAAGAAAATAAACATGAGTGAAGCCAGAAATAACGATAATTTTGTATGTGTGTGTGTGTCCTGCCGGCCTTTTTATTGCGGTAATCACAATAATAAAACTTTGGAAAAGTAAACATTACATAATTGAGATATGCTTGCCTGCCAGGAACGATATATTTTCACTCATACGTGATTTAAATTAAAATGAAAAATATAGAATTTTGTTAAAGTGAAATGAAATGTTTCCATAGAAACTACTTCTTTGTTGTCAGTAACGTAGTACACATATAAAACTTATAAAAATTTACCTCCTACATCATCAACTACCCTTTTCATTTATAGATATTTCATCTACCTTTCTACAGTGGATTATTATGACCTTCTTTTCAGGATACTTTATTTATTAAAATTAAGCACTTTACTCTTGTTAAAACGTAAAACGTTGCAGGTAAACTACCCCTTTCCCTTAACCGATCTTCACCAAAAACAATAGGCATTGAGTCCTCTACAATTCAGGGCTGTATGCAAAAAATTATTTGATTCTGTTTCAATTTGCGGCTGTTATCGTTTGCCATAGAAACAATTCTACACACAGACACTTTTCGGAAAATGACTTTTTTCATGTTTTGATGGTAGTACAATCAGAATCTGCCGTTATCTCGAACACGATTTTTTTCGCCATGACCATACTTCCATTTCCTTATGGAACATCGAAGTAATAAATGGCGTACGTTATGTTTGATTTAAAATTGTTTTGGGTATTGTTGATTTAAAATTGGGTAAAATTGTTTGATTATCTGTCTGTTTTGGGTATGTGTGACGATAACTTTCGAACGCATCAACCGATTTTCGTAAAACGTGACACACGTGTCCACACTTTTACCCTACAGAACCCTACTGTTTTTGAGGCTGAGACCTTCAGAAATAGCGGGGCGGGAAGCAAATGTTTGGTGGAAGTCAAAATTGTGAAAAAAAAAAAATCGCAAAGGCCTTTGTTAGGTACCAAATTAAAACGAATTTAAAACAAAACCTGAATATAGTGTTCACTTTTGAAAATTCAAAATTCTGACGTCAATGCCCAAACGTGGGTGAAAATTTTGATAAATTCACGTGCTGTATCAAATTAAAGAGAATGTTAACTAACACCTCAATGTAATGTTAAGTTTTAGAAATTTAAAAATTTTGGGACCCAAAAGAAGAGATCCAAAATTTAAATTAAATTAAAGTAAATGTTAATCACAATCTGAATATAGTGTTCACTTTTGAAAATTTCAAAATTTTTGTACGTCAGGGCCCAAAAATTGGGTGAAAATTTTGATAAATTCACGTGCTGTATCAAATTAAAGAGAATTTTAACTAACACCTGAATGTAATGTTAAGTTTTAGAAATTTAAAAATTTTGGGACCCAAAAAAAAGAGATCCAAAATTTAAATTAAATTAAAGTAAATGTTAATCACAATCTGAATATAGTGTTCACTTTGAAAATTTGTGGACTTCAGGGCCCAAAAAATTGGTGAAACGTTTGATGTCAGTTTTGATGATTTGGGTAAAGCATACAAGTACGACAGAGGCATAAAAAAGACTCAATAATAACAGGTCGATTTATAAACACACAATAAAGAATTATAAACGTTAATTATAAACACAATAAAATACACAAGTAAAGAATAATTCCAGGAAGTTGACAAATTAAATAAATTCTACAATATTGTTACGACGGCCTCACGGATCGCCGTATTGTACAGCGAAAACTAACTACAGACACCAATGAAGTCACTAATAACCGCTTTTAATTAGTCACAAATAACAACTTGAAATCAACAAGGAACTTCTACCCACAACCCACATCTCCATATCCACATGGCTGAAGGGGAGCTTGCTCCAAAACAGCCCGAGAGAAAAAAGGGGGGGGACCCCGCCATACAATAATTCTAGTTAAACTTGTCCACACGCTCCGCACTAATTATAATGCAATAATCAGTTTCCACTACTCAGCAAACAATCACTTGATCCGTACTCTACAATTTTGTCAGGTGTAACTAACTAACTAAGCCGGCCGATGTTGCTTATATATAGCCTGCAGATGTTGTAGAATTATTTGCCACTCTTTTGTCGAGGTGGCGGCATATTTGCGTAGTTACGAGTACTAGAACAGTCTGGAGTGCTACTCGAGTACACGGCCTTGACAGAGACACTGCACCTGCTCGGCTAGCCGAGAAACGTGTACAACGTTTACGTCACAACTGAGTGACGCGAGTCACTTCTTCTATGATTGGCGTTTAACCTCCTTAACGATATTTCTCCATCCAGCCCTCTCGTTACACAGTCTTCTCCATATTCTAATCCCCGTATTCCTCAGGCATCCGAGGCCGTTACGTAATTGGCGTGGCGTGGCAACATAATGCCTACGCATGCTACCTAAAGGATTCCGTACACAGAAAGAAACTATGTGGACAATAATAAGCATTCCAAAACTAACGGGATTCATATTCTTGTAAGATGAATAAAGAGTTTTGTTTTTATTAAATGACTTTATGGAAAAATAGAGGTAAACACTGGATTGGTCGGAAAAACTATCTTGGCTGCATAACATCCGACAGTGGTCAGAAGCCTAACTGCTGAAGGACTATTGCAGTCTGACAAAACCGAGAAAAAATATAAAGACATAAATGAGATGGAAGTCTAACGATTTGGTTTCGTGTCATAAGAGCCAATGCACTTTCTTTTTTGTATCGACCATCTAAGGACCACATGACAATTTCAATTCTTTATTCTTTGTTCTTTTCTTTTTCCCCAATATTCTTTCATTTTTTCAGCGTGTCTCTTCTTCCTGGTTTCAGTCCACTTTGAACCTGCGTTTTTCTCTCTCCTACCCTGGACTCCTCCATTTTTAACACTTTTCCCCGAAAAACTTGTCTTTCAACTGCTTCTTCTGCGTGTATATTATTTTTTTCTAAATCCTTTTGCACTTCTTTAATACAACTTGATGTTGACTTCTTCCCCCACAGATATTTGAAGATCTGCTTTGTTAACCTATTGTCGTCCATTCTATATAAATGTCCAAAAAATAATAGTCTTCTTTTTCTCATTGTTTCCGTTATATTTTCTATTCTTTCATATATTTCATCATTACTTCCTAATTTCCAACCTTCTGAAGCTTTTGGGGGGGGGGCTAATATTTTCCTAATAATTCGTCTTACCAATATATTTTATAGTTTGTCTAAATTATAATTCAATGCTAGATATTCACGTGCACTAGACATTAAATGCACTCTTTATTTTTACGCCCTTTACTTAAATATTACATTAAACTTTAAGTATCATAAGTTTTTTTAAAGCTTCATCAGATTTGCAAACAATACAATATTAAAATCTCCACAATAAAAACAAAGGCTATGGCATTTCGGGGTAAGGGGCCATTAAGAACAAAAATAACGATTAGTGATCGAATTCTAGAACAGGCCAGCCCCTTTAATTATTTGGGAAATTATATTGGCTATGGTAGAATTTATGATACTGAGTTAGGTGAGTTCCAGACGATCTGTGGAACGATCGACTGTATTGTTAGAAACAAGATACGTCGAGATACAAAATTAAAGTTTTACAAAGTGAATGTCCTATGGGTGTGAATTATGGGCAACAACAAAGAAACAAGACAGTAAAATACAGGCTTCGGAAATGGCATTCTTAAGAGGAGTTAAAAGGTGTTCTGAACTCAACCGTACAAGAAATGAGGGCATAAGAGAAGAGCTACAAGTCTTTAACTTCAATGAAACATTAAAAGATTAGAAACAACGGTGGAAAGAACACTTAGAAAGAATGACAGATTGAAGACTGGCCGAACACGTCTGGAAATACAAACCTATAGGGCACAGGTGTGTGTGGGTAGACCCGGGAAGAGAGATGCTGGAGGGTTTTTGAAGGCGGAACAGGCAACACCTTGTCTATGCCGTGATGTGAAGATGATGATGATGATGATGATGTTCTTTTAAAATTCACCTAAGTATATTAATTACTGTTCTTTTTTACACGTTCTTTGCATTTCATTTTTTTGCGCACGACATCATTTATAGACAACATTCAAATTTTAGAAAATCTAAAAAAAAATATAGATTATTTGTGTTATAAATAAAACTCAAAGTCTGAGGATTTGTTTCTTTACATTGAATACAAATCCACACCGTTACAACGATTGCCACCAAATTGTGCACACGTAACCTTTGACACAAGGCGAAAACACTGCCTAATTTGGAATTTGATATTCTGCCCTGTTCGCACGATTTGGGGCCCTTTTAATTATGCCCTTCTGTTGACGCGTATAAAGACGTCAACAACACCATGGAGACCAGAATTAATTACCATCGTAACAAGTAAATAAACAAATGCTATTTAGCGGCATCGGAACTGTACCTTTATCCGTTCCTGCAGAACAGTTTTGATGTTTTATATAATATGCGACTGTACCGATATATTACGATATGGAAAAGAAGAAGTGTAGTAATTATGAATTGTCCTATTACTTAATGAAAAGCAAAAATACCTGTTGTTTTCATTTGTGAGGTTAGGTGACAACGGTTTTTGGTTTTTAGTTTACCGCTGAAATAAATAAAAGCCCTGGTTGAGGAAAACATAACGTTTAATGTGTTATACAATGATTCTAACACAGTAACACCTAAAATAAAGAATTTAAATTTCCAAAGGCTGTTACACCAACATAATAATTTAGTACAAGTTAAAATAGTACAAGTGTTGAAAACAGCTTTGGAGAGAATTTTACTAACGAGTACAAAATTGTTATACTAGCTGACAGAACGCCATATAGACATAGACAATAAAAATTATATTAAAATACTTATTAAAAGTGAAATACTCGCGTGCGAAACCGCGGGTAACGTCTAGTAAATAAATAAAAGACCAAAACACAAAAAGTTGTGTGGCGAGTTGAGGAAAGAAACTAACATCACACTGTTACACAACACAATCCGTAACGTACTGCAGGTTAAATACGATTATACACGCACGTAATGGTACCGCCGTATTGTTGTGTCTGTGTCTGTCACGCCGTTACTTAATTGTTGGGAAATGGTTAACCCGAGCCGGTGGATTTTAGTCCGAAAAGTGTGTCATGGCCTGAGCGCATGCACCGACGTCGAAGGCCGGTGTCTACGACGTGGAATCGCTGTTCGTTCGCTCTCGGCCGCTTCTGTCTTAACGTAAGAAATCGTGCAGAATCACACACTAGAGTATGGCAGATGGTTTATATTCAGTGACTAGAAGCTGTTCCTGGCGGGGGATGAGACTAGCTTTGAAGGTAGGCTCTCCACATTTCCTCAGGACAAATAAAAATGTCGGTATGGAGAACCATACACGACTTCCATGTTCTAAGATTTATATTTAAAATCATTTTTGAAATGAAATATTTCCATAGAAACTACTTCTTTCTTCGGCCTTAACCACAGTACTGTGGTCACTAACGTATACCACCTCACGTTAGTGCACTCGATTTTCACTGATGATGGCACTGCCGAAACGTCTGGTTTACAGAAAACATTGGACCACGGCCAAACAGCTCGGGAAGGAATTTAACAACACACTACTTCTTTGTTGTCGATAACGTAGTACACATAAAAAAATTATCCCCTCCCCCTTCAACTATCATTTTCATTTATAGATATTTCATCTACCTTTCTACAGTGGATTATTATGACCTTCTTTTCAGGATACTTAATTTATCAAAATTAAGCACTTTACCCTTGTTAAAACATAAAACGTTGCAGGTAAACTACCCCTTTCCCTTAACCGATCTTCACCAAAATCAATAGGCCTTGAATCATCTACAATTCGGCCACATCTGTAAAAAAATTATTAAATTCTGTTTGAATTTGCGGCGGTTATCGTTCGCCATAGAAAAAATTCTACACGGAAAATTACTTTTCTTCATGTTTTGAAGGTAGTACAATCAGAATCAGCCCTTATCACGAACACGATTTTTTTTTCGCGACCACCGTACTACAACCGTTTCTACAACTCAGGCACAGATGCAAAAAATTATTTGATTATGTTTGAATTTGCGGCAGTTATTGTTCGTCATAGAAAACATTCTACACACAGACACGCGGACACACAGACACTTTTCGGAAAATGACTTTTCTTCATGTTTTGAGGGTAGTACAATCAGAATCAGCCTTTATCTCGAACACGATTTTTTTGCCATCACCATACTTCCATTTCCTTGTGAAACATGAAAGTAAAATTCAGTATTGTTCCCACACAAATTGATTTTACAAATTCTTTGTGTCTCAAAGTTGAACCAACATGTAGGATAAGTGTTGAAGAAAAAATATGATTTCAATATACTCTACACTGACTAATTTTTATTCAAATTAAAGATAGTAAACCTCATTAAAAAACGCAACAACGCAACAGCTGCTGTTGTCTAAAAAAATCCAACAACTAGAAATACTTAGGAATAAACTTTAATGAAGAAGGAACAGATGATGGTGACATAAAATCAAGAATAAACAAAGCAAAACAAATAATTTGATCATTGTATGGGATTCTGTGGAGCACAAAAATTGGAAAAGAAAGGAAGAAAAGAATATACGATAATATGATTAAAAGCACGCTGATGTACGGATCTGAAACATGGAGAACAAAAGAACAGGTAAAAAGAAAGTTAGAAGAAATGGATGCTTTGAGACGAGCTGCTGGAACTTCAAGGCTAGAGCGAATGCGTAATGTAACGATCACAGAAGAAATGGGCGTACAGAAGACAATCATCGACTGCACTGAAGAAAAACAACTAATCTGGTACGGACATGTACAAGACCGACTACCAAAGAAAACAATGAGATGGATAACTAGAGAGCACAGAAAGAAAGAGAGACCCAAGAAAACATGGATAGAGGGTATAAGAAGATCAATGAGCGATAGAGGACTAAACGAGGAAGACTGCAACGACAGACAGCAATGGTGGTTGGGCATCGGACAACGTCGTAGGACGTTTTGACCCCGAAAAAACCTTATGTCATTAGAAATCACTTTAATCGTAAATTCGTATTCTTAACAAATCTTGTGAAGATGAGTCTTTCTGAAGATATTTTGAAAAAACTCGGTTTTATTACTCCTTCACAGTTTAATTTAAGGATGTTGTCCCAAGAATGATTTAAGCAAATTATAATTCATGTCAATCACTTTATTTTATGTGTAAAAACCGGCAGTAAAGTCTTCTCATTATACCGAATAAAAGTCAAGAAACTGCTAGTTTTCTGCACAAGACGACGGTTCAAACTATAAAGATATTAGCGCACACACACACACACACTCGCGCGCGCGAGTCCTTTGTAAGTAACTCCCATGCTGAGTTTCCTGTAGGTCTCCCATGTAATATCTTCAAATAAATACACTGCAAGTAGGTTTATTTTCACCTGATGCACGGTTCACAGAAGTTATTCTGTATCTTCATAGGCTTATTTGAATTGTAAATGAATGTTTCTCTTACAATATAGGTAACGGATAATCGATTTTACTTCGATTCAATTTTTGATTGATCTAATGTTTATGTAGTCAGCTATTTATTATATATTTAATTTTTATCATATAAGAAACATTATCATATAATGTTTATTATATATAATAGTTTATCAAACTAATTTAATAATTCCAAATAAGTCTAATCATCCTCCCCAACATAAAATGGCAGCATTGAATTCATTAATATACCGTATGTATAGAACTCCATTAAATGAACAAGAAAGAAACAGAGAAAGAAATATTATCAAACAAATAGCAATAGACAATAGATACAAAATAAAAGTTACCAATAAATTAGAAAATAAAATAAAACATAAACTCACTAAACAAACACCATACAAACTTTCATGTAAAAACCCTTCCACTAATGATAATATAAAATATATATGAAATTTACTTATCACGGAAACATAACTCGTAAACTAAGCAAACTATTTAAAGCTACAGGCTAAAAAATATCTTATAACACAGATAATATCGTTTTTAATAAAATAAAACTACATTCAACATTCATAATAAAAGTGGAGTTTACAAACTAGAATGTCCAGATTGCAAAACATTTTACGTTTTTGAAACCTAATATTTACAAATCTAATTTAGCCACACGCTGTTTAAACAATAAACATACATTTCCAGACATTCAAAATGTCAAATTAATTAAAAACGTGCACAAAGGTAACAAAATGAATATCTGGGAAAATCTTAATATTTACAAACACAACAATAATAATCTACTAATTAAAGAACAAATTTAAATAAAAACAAAACAAGACGATTTATTTAAAATCATACATTTATTAGAATAATAAAATAAAACATTAAATATATAATAAATAGCTGACTACTTACACAAACACTACAACAATCGAAAATAGAATCGAAGTAAAATCGATTATCCGTTTACTATATTGTAAGCGAAACATTCAGTTACAATTCAAACAAACCTCTGAAGATACAGAATAATTTCTGTGGAGAGAGAGAGAGAGAGAGAGAGAGAGAGAGAGAGAGAGAGAGAGAGAGAGAGAGAGAGAGAGAGAGAGAGAGAGAGAGAGAGAACATACTGTTTATTATAAGGCTTAAAAAGTAGTTTACATCAGTCTCAACACAAAACAGTTAATTTTATTATACATTAATGGCTATAATATACAAAGTGCAGACAGAATCGTCCTACAAACGAAAGACGTGTTGGGCATTCGAGTTCAATAGTTTCAGCGGGAATCAACCAGTTTGAGTGACTCATTTACGAAGGCGCGAGAGAAAACTACATACAATTGTCTGAGCTTTATTTAGCGTTTACATGTAAACGTGTAACTGCCGGATGTCACGCCAAGCAGAGTCGGGTTACGGTACAACACCCGCTTTATGAAATCTATACATGCAACCACGACCGCGACACGAAATACTGGATATTTAAATAAAAAAGTAACAAAATTATGCAAAAAAAAAAAATACGGACAGGAAGACACACCTTCCAATCCAATCCGATCCGATCTCCGATTTAGGAAAGGAGATCGCTATCCATACTGTCCAATTTCTTTCTCCGATCACGTCATCTTAGTCAGTACCATTGAGATTCCCGACCTGGTCACACCCTCGTAATGGCACCGTTTTTGTCGAAAAATCAAAAAATCGGGGTTGCTCTTACAATACTGTTGATCCTCCAAAAGCCCCCACCAGGAAGGAAAGTTTGTGCAAAAAAGTGGTTAAAGGAAAGAAAGAAATTTACCCATTCGATATTGTTGAAGCAATTGAACTCAGACGATTTCCGATTTTTTTACGAATGAATGAACAATGTTTTCTGGAATTGCTGAGAATGGTAAAGCCGTTCATAGAAAAACGTAATACCATTTTGCGAATTCAATAAAATATTTCTACATTCGTCTTCAGCTATTTTACTCACTATATACTCAAAACAAAATAAAAAACACGTTCAACAACTTGCAGTCCGCTGAAAAGAAAAGAAACAACTAATCGGAACCGACGCCCGACTGCGCTACACACTATTCGATCTAGGTTGGAAGATGGAGGGGATCTGTCCTAAGTCGGCTAGTCGGATGGGGAGGACCGCCAGACCTTCCTAAATCGGATTACAACTTTTTTGTTAGGGCGATCGTACTACACACTATACAATTTGCTATTTTCATCCTACATTTAGGAAATCGGATCGGATCGGATTGGAAGGTGTGTAGGGCGGCCTACGCGTGCATCTGCTGTCTTCTGTAAGTCAGTAACCGTGCAATGTAATCACTGAAAAAAGAAAATATACTTTTCTGTTATATTTCTGTTAGGCCTATAGAGAGGCTTCTAGCTTTACATTAATGCTGAGTGCTAGCTTGTACAATTGACTAAATTTTCTGTGAATTTTGTTTTTTAACAGATTCGCACCACCCGTAGTAGGTACATTTAATGAGAGATAAACATAAAAAATGGCATTCCGCACTAATAACAATGTTAGTACGATACTCCGACCTAAACCATCGAAATGAGCTGAAGACAAGACAGGCGTTTATAAAGTTACATGCGATGACTGCGATGGCTTATACGTTGGCCAGGCTGGTAGAGCATTTATAAAACGCCTGTAGGGACCAGGTGAGTCACGACATCAGTACTCTTGGAATTCGAAACTGGAAGAATATGGCTATAAACAGAGAAGAATGGCGAAATATTCTGAAGATGGCTAGGGCCCACAAAATGCTGTCGAGCCAATGATGATGATGTATTTACGTCTTTCGAGACATAATCTCATCCTGAGAATCATTTCGTCGGATTCGTTACATCTCAATCTACAACGCACGCCCAATACGCAGGATCGTAGTTTCAGTCACTAACAGTTTCAAACATTTTGTGTCCGTTTGACAGCTGTTACACCCGCCTCTCGACCGATTACGAAACGCTTTATCGTTCTGACATCAGACTACCACGCACTCGTTGTCAGCTGGCCGACAATTAATCATTAAGAAATATAATTTATTCGTACACTAGCTGAGATTTGCAAACAAGCGCATACAAAACGAGTTAGTCGCACTGCGTATTGCAAAATACTGACGCATTGACGTATTTTGACGCGCCTTTCCTAAAACCTTTTACTACAGCCCACTCAGACAACTCAATATCTTTTTTTGTTTAACACAACTGTCACAGCGATGCTGGAAAATTATTTTTTCGTTAATCAGATGAACTATAAAAATTGGCATAAATTTCTTGCGAGATGACTGATGTTAGCTCTATCTTAAGATCAGAAGCTGGCTATATTCAATTCCGTCTTACGAAATTTCTTTTTTAATTAATTTTATCTACCGCGTGAATCGAGACTTGTCGGTATGAATAAGCACATCAGAACAACGATTATCCTGACAAGTTAGGACCGGAATACATGACAGGATACAAATATGGCATACTATCCTAACAGTAGAGTATTGACAAGCAAAATCATTGGTCACAACACATCATCATCATCATCAACCTCAAGGATTAGGCTCTATCCTGAACCTCTTCCGAGACCCACTTCGCTGTCGGCAGTCCTACATCTCTCTTCCCCATCGGTCTATATTCCATTGCTAGCACTGAAATCCTGTCACCTGCCATTCTTCCCAAATGTTCACACCACCTTCGTTTGTTGCTCCTTAGCTGTTCCAACAATGGGTCGACCTCCAGTTCCGTCCTTATACCCACATTCTTCTTTCCATCGAGAATGGTACAGCCCACAGTGCTCCTCATAGATTTCATCTCTGCTACCTGAATCTTTGCTTTGTCTCTTTCTGTCATAACTCTGGCTACATCTCCGTACATCAGAACTGGTACCGCTACAGTGTTAAAAAGTGTTATCCTTATTTGCTTCTTTGTCTTATTTTCAAAGGTATCTGTGAATTGTTCGACAGAGTCGCAACACAAAAATTATTAAAAATTATAATATATAAGACGCTTATCAGACCGGTCGTTGCTTATGGAGGTGAGACACGGACATTGGCAAAAAACGAACAAGAAACACTGAACAGGTTTGAAAGAAAGGTTGTACGATGTGTTTAGAGCCCCGTTAAGGAAGATGATGAATGGAGAATAAGAAATAACCACGAGACAGATGAGCTATTGAAGCATGAGGACAATGCAAGATTCGTAAATGCTCAACGAATACAATGGCTGGGTCACGTAGAGCGGATGGATGATCAGCGTATGCTAAAGAAAATCCTGACGGAGCAAGTGTACAAAAACAGAAAGAGGGGCAGACCTAGGATAAGACGGTTGGATGGTGTGCTGGAAGATCTCAGAAGAATAGACGTGAGTGGTTACGCTGAGATGGCAACGGATAGGAGACATCGGAAAAAACTGGTGTTGGAAACCAGGGCTCACGTTGGGCTGTTGTGCTGAAGTTGAGAAGGAAGAATTTTGTTATCTTACAAATTTAATCATGATGAACATACGATTACAAGAAGTTATCGAAGAATTGAAGCCGAAATTCATGCGGATAACCGGAATACGAATTACCGTAAAAGCAAAAAATAACACTTTTCTGAATACTAATAGTAGGCTATATGTTATTAAAATTCATTCCCGGGCTGTTTGGCCGTGGTACATTGTTTTCACCTAAAACAGACGTCTCGACACTACCATCGACTGCCATCATCAGTGTAAAATTCGAGCTTTGCTAACGTCCGGTGGCACACGTTAGTGACCACAGTACTGTGGTTAAGGCTGGAGAAGTCCCGCGAACACCAGTCGTACTTATAAATTCTGTAAGTTCCACGATACAGTCATAAATCAACCACCACCAAATCAGAAAGAAGAACACCTTGCCACAGAGTATTTAATAACAGGCTTTCACCTCGCCGATTCACAGCGACCGCAGCACCACAGTATACTGTGGTCTCTAACGTGTACCGCCCGACGTTAGCACAGCTCGAATTTTACACTGATGATGGCAGTCGATGGTAGTGTCGAAACGTCTGGTTTTGTTGAAAACAACGGACCACGACCAAACAGACCGGGAACGAATTTTAACAAAATTGACTCCGGTCGTGTGAGCCTACGAAGTATATTACTAATAGTAGCCTATATATTTTATATGTTTTTAATTTGTTAAAGTTTCTTGAATTATTTTAGTACGAAATTCGAAATCCGAATGAGATATTAAAATTGTTTTAAATAAGTAGGCCTAAATAATTTAATAATTAATAAATTAATTTATTAATTCGATCAAGTGACTTGGATGCCAGATTAAACATGAATATAAAAAGGCGTATACGGTACATTGCAGTAAAGGATTGCCAAGGCTTTCGCGGCCGGGGTTAACACAGACGCCGCCAATTCACCGCAGCGATGAGGTAGAGACTACGCATTTTCCCTGAGAAGGCCAACACGTACAATCCCGGACACCGTGCCAATATTGTTTCCGACAATGAAGATGGCCTCCGATGGTGGGGCCGAAACGCATGTCTACACAAAGACTAGAACTCGGCCTAACAGCCCGGCAAATAATGTTTCTATACAGTGCGGTCTTTAAAAAGAATGTAAACTTTGAAAATAATTATAAAAAATCGGTATGGAGAACCATGCACGACTTCCATGTTCTAAGGTTTATATTAAAAATTTTTAAATATAAACTCAAAAATCTGATACGTTTGACAAACTGAAATGAAATATTTCCATAGAAACTACTTTTTTGTTCCCGATAAGGTAGTAGACTTTTAAAAATTACACCCTCCCCCTTCAACTAGCACTTTCATTTATAGATACAGAAAATTACCCCCTCCTCCTTCAACTACCCTCTTCATTTGTAGATATTTCATCTACCTTTCTACAGAGGATTATTGTGACCTTCTTTTCAGGATACTCTATTTATCAAAATTAAGTATTTTATTCTTGTTAAAACATAAAAAGGTTGCAGGTAAACTACCACCCTCCCCTTAACCGATCTTCATCAAAATCAATAGGCCTTGAGTCATCTACAATTCGGCCACATCTGTAAAAAAATTATTAAATTCTGTTTGAATTTGCGGCGGTTATCGTTCGCCATAGAAAAAATTCTACACGGAAAATTACTTTTCTTCATGTTTTGAAGGTAGTACAATCAGAATCAGCCCTTATCACGAACACGATTTTTTTTTCGCGACCACCGTACTCCCATTTCCTTACGGAACATGAAAGTAACAAACATAGCACGATTATAAATTTAACTATAACCGCAATACAATGCTGAACAATTAGGCTTAACCAAAAAGTGCAAAGTCATCATCTGCTAAACATGTTTTTGGTATCAACTCACGCGCATACTAGTTAAATAAGACAAAGTGTAACGTACAACTCGAATTTGCGGACATCATAAGGTTGTCAGCGTTCAACGACTTTCCGATTTAAAACGTTAAGTGGCGGCGGGGGCGGGGGGTCATGCACCGTGAACGTGACGTGTACACGGACGGTGGTTGGGTGGCGGAAGTCGGGTCAGGAGCCCGACATTCGGGGAATGCACGCAAACCAGTTGAGCGTTCACCCCTTCTATGTTACTATCATACCGTTATCGTACAGTAGATTTGAATGACGATTAAACATTTTTATTTAAATAAAACAAAATTTATGAAATTTGAAACTCATATTGTTTACAAATTGTATTATTTAAACGATGTAAAGAATACTGCAACTTATCCTGTTTCCTGTACTAAGACTGCATCGTCAGCATACAATCAAATATCAAAACACGTTTTCTGGTTAACTCTAATACCTGAGGCAATATTTCGTCTCCATGATAGGATGATGTCGTCAATATATATATATTAAAAAGCGTGGGCGAAATACATCCCTGTTTTACTCCTTTATCTACTAAAATTTCTTCAGTCTCTGTCTTCCCAGTATTTACTATTACTTTAGAGTTGCAATATAGGCTTCTAATCACATTTATTAAATGTTGTGGATAGCCATGACAGTCCATAATAGACCGTAATTTATTCCTGTTCACCCGACCGAAAGCTTTCTCAAAATCAATAAATGCAGCAACATGGATCTGGAGTTTAAATCCTCTCCTTTTCTCAAAAATCTGTTGCAAGATAAATACATAATCTATTAATTATTTACTTCTGTTTATTCTACAACATCAATGGATGGCGATATGCCCATTTGTTTCCTTGTTCTGCGTTTCTTACTGTATCTAATCCGCAGCGGTGGCTCATCAGGGGAGGCAAGGGAAGCTAAGGCTCCCCAGTGAAATTTAGAACAATATCAAAAACAAACAACTAGTAATAGGCTCTATTTTGTTGTTGTAACTGAACCCGTAATCAATCTGTAAAAACAAATTTGGCTTTAAATTATCAGATTAATTACAAAAAACTTTTTAATCGCGCGTTATCAATAGTGCAGAATAGCAGCAGAGGCGAGGATATGAGTAGCCGCCGTAGTACTCGTATGGTTACGTGGGGGGGGGGGGGCTAGCTAGTGCATCTGTAACCGTACTTGGGAGGCGACGAGAAAATTAGCCTCTCGGCACGGATTAATGTGGTTTGTGTTAGTTTTACTCAGTCTTTACGTTCCCGTGCTCCTTGTGTGTGTGTGTGTGTGTGTGTGTGTGTGTGTGTGTGTGTGTGTGTGTGTGTGTGTGTGTGTGTGTGTGTGTGTGTGTGTGTGTGTGTGTGTGTGTGTTATTATTTATCCCTTCTTGCTTGGCGTGTATTTGTGATCTCTACTACGACGATAAAATGGATTTAGCAGAAGAAATGAAAGTGATATAGCAGTATCGAACAAATGCATTATTACAATTCTACTGAATAAAAAATTTTCCCGGTTGAGTGACTTCGAGAGAAATGAAATACTGAAAACTGGTCGACCTACCCCCAACATTTTTATTTCTTAAAAGGTACAAAAACAAATCTAGAACTTTCCAGTCGTCATTGTACAACCAACATAAATGGCTATGCGGTATTCGAAGTTGTTCTGCTGGCTCTGCTTACTGTTAAGCACAAACAAGACTATATGGTCTGCTGAAGGCTTACAAGTAAATTCATCACAGCTTTCAAACACTTTTAAAATCAGATATCTCTACCATACTTAAGAGTGAAATAACGTGTATCGGGGGGGGGGGGTGCTATGACTGACTGACTGTCTCGTAGCCTCCTCTTCCTCAGGACACACCAGCCGCCACGGCTAATCCGGTTTTTCCACAACATAGTCTCCAGAAATCCATTTCCATCTCTCTAATACGTGACCCCAAACAGCCATGTACTTATAGAAGTATTTCAATAATAGCAACGTAACGACGCGACGTTGACGAGCAACTGGAAACATGACAAGTACAACACGGATCGCCGATAACGATTGGACACGACATAAAAACGTCACAAATGTCAAACGCGTACGATTAAAATAATAAGTGGACGCGATACGCTGCCGCGAACTGGGGTAATTACTGCAGTACTGCTACGTACAGGGTTCTACTTCACCTCACACACGTACACGTATCAAAACTGGGATACGTGTAATATCCCGCTTAGCACTCGAGATACGGTCCGCGCGCTATACGAAACAGAGCTTGTACAATTAAACTGTTAAAATTCCCTTGAGTATCCAGGTTCCCATCCTTGCAACTTTTATTTTACTTCCATGTTCCATAAGAAAATGGAAGTATGGTCATGGCGAAAAAAATCGTGTTCGAGATAACGGCTGATTCTGATTGTACTACCCTCAAAAGATGAAGACAAGTCATTTTTCGAGAGGTGTCTGTGTGTGTCTGTCTGTCTATGTGTAGACTTTTTCTATGGCAAACGATAACAGCCGCAAATTCAAACAGAATCAAATAATTTTTTGGATACAGTCCTGAATTGTAGAGTACTCAAGGCCTACTGTTTTTGGTGAAGATCGGTTAAGGGAAAAGGATAGTTTACCTACAACGTTTTATGTTTTAACAAGGGTAATTTGTTCTATGCCGAACGATAACTGCCGCATATTCAAACATAATCAAATTATTTCTTGTATACGTCCCTGAATTCGAGAGGACTTAAGCCCTGTTGATTTTGGTGAAGATCGGTTGAGGGAAAGGGATAATTTACCTGGAACGTTTTATGTTTAAACAAGGGCAATTTTTTCTATGACGAACGATAACTACCGCACATTCAAACAGAATCAAATAATTTTTGGATACCTTCCTGAAGTCGGGCAGGCCAGTTGCTAGCTAACAAGTGCAAATCCTTAGAACCTTTTCACACGAGGCAGACGTCTGCCTCTTCCGAATGGAAAAAGTCATTCGTACTTTCGATGCCAAATCCTTTATTGAAGAAATTCGCAATCGTTAAGCTATATGGGATTATTCTTGTAAAGGTAATAGTAATAAAATAAGAGAAAACAGTCCAGGAACGAGATATTTTTAATTGCCTATGAAGATTACGAAGAAATGTCAAGAAAAAACAAAATTGCACTAGATAAGTAAATAGTCACTGCAGTTTTGTCTTATTAATTGTACTTAAAATTTTTACTAATAAAAATACAAATTGAATAAAAAACAATGTGTATTGTAAATTTAAAGTGTATATATTTTTAATGTAACCGCTAACTTTTCAACTGTTGCAACGGAATTCCTCATGTTGGTGTTCTGTTTTTGAATATGTTCTTCTCCAACAAACTATGCAATTCATCGAAAGAAGAAATCGACATAAGAAAATAATTAAAAACTTTTCACTGTCATTTCTCAGTTCGTGATACAAAGTGCAAAGTTGTAAATCTGTCGTTTAATAGTGGGTCAATCAACATTTTCCTGTTCCTTCATTTCTTCTTTTTTTATTTTCAATTAGTGCTAGAGTCAATATTGCAACTACTTTTTCCTGTTCATTCATAACTTTGAAATACTGTATAAAAAAGCAATTAAAAAAATATGGTGAATTAGAGTATTTACTCTTCACTGACTAAATAAAATTGATGCTGGACCGTTTGGTGCGAGGCACACAGGCACAGTGTGCCGAGAGCAAGCTCGCGTGAGTCTACTACGGCAGACGTCTGCCGCAGACTGATTTACCCGTGTGAAAGAGTCCCATCATCAGGTGATAAAATATGTTCACTCACATGAAGTACGTCAATTAATAAGTCCACACACACACACACACACACACACACACACACACACACACACACACACACACACACACACACACACACACACACACATCCCGTTATTTAAGCGACTCCCAACCTGCGTTATCTCACGATGCGTATTGTTCTAGCACGCGTATAGCTGTATCATATAGCTCGTTAGATTTGAAAGCGTTATTCATTCAGAAGCTGGCCATCCTGAGGTTTGGAGGCTCTGTAAATTTAAAACTGTTCCAGTGCGCCCATGAGTTTGCTCTTTTTGCAGAAACGCAGTGGTTTGAGCTGTTTTGAAAACTGGAATTATTATGGTTATGATTGATGACACGTAAGGCAACGATCGATTTAAAGTTCCTAATGTCTCCCTTAGGCAGATGTTCCTTGTACCTATCCAAGAATTTTCTGCCTGTCTGTCCAATATAAAAACTATTACAGTCTTCGCACTCTATTTTAGCAATTGTAAACAGTGGCGGATTATCCATAACGCTAGGGTATGCTGGAGCACCGGGGCCATCAGGGGCTCAGCTGTGAGAGGAGGCACCGTCCAGCACAAACTCTTTGAAAATAATAAATGTGAAAAACCAACAAAATGTCATCAATCCAAAATCAAAAAAATATTTGTTCGCTCAAATTATTAAAATGGATTATCGACTGTAAAAAGAGTTATGTATTTGCGAATTGAATATGAAACGATTTTTACTTCCATGTTCCATAAAGAAATGGAAGTATGGTGATGGCGAAAAAAATCGTGTTCGAGATTAGGGCTGATTCTAGTTGCCAAATTCATACGGAAACAAATAATTTTGTGCACATATGCCTGAATTATAGAGGACTCAAGGCTTTTTGATTTTGGTGAAGATCGGTTAAGGGGAAAGGGTAGTTTAACCGGCAACGTTTTATATTTTAACAAGAGTAATTTTTTCTATGAGGAACGATAACTGCCGTAAATTCAAACAGAATCAAATAATTTTGTACATATGTGCCTGAGTTGTAGAGGACTCAAGGCCTATTGATTTTGTTGAAGATCGGTTAAGGGGAAGGGGTAGTTTACTGGCAACGTTTTATGTTTTAACAAGAGAAAAGTACTTAATTTTGATACATAAAGTATCTTGAAAAGAAGGTCACAATAATCCACTGTAGAAATGTAGATAAAATATCTATAAATGAAAAGGGTAGTTGAGGGGGAGGAGGTAATTTTTTATATGTGTACTACGTTATCGGCAACAAAGAAGTAGTTTGTTGTTAACATTCCTTCTCGGGCTGTTTGGCCGTGGTCCAATGTTTTCTGCAAAACCAGACGTTTCGGCAGTGCCATCGACTACCATCATCAGTGAAAATCGAGTGCGCTAACGTGAGGTGGTAAACGTTAGTGACCACAGTAAGCCTACTGTGGTTAAGGCTGAAGAAGGAAGTAGTTTCTATGGAAATATTTCATTTCGAAAATGATTTTAAACATAAATCTTAGAACATGGAAGGCATGTATTGTTCTCCATACCGATCTTTTCATGGCTCACGTGAAACCATGAACGTGATCACTCTTGGGGGGGGGGGGCTGTAAATTGTGTACTGTACACGGGCCCGCATGCGCTCGCATAGAAATAAAAACCTGGTGCATTCCATTTTTTTATGAAAAAACATCAATTAAAACATACAGTACTCGTACGGTAAGATGGACTGGCAGTCAGTAATATAACAACCGGTGTGCCGTGTGAATCCGTTACTTGACACTTAATTACAATGCAAACGCGGGACACATGCTTCCCTTACATCGCATCACTGGTGTTCAGACACGTGGTACTGTAGGAGGCATGAGCGCGCGCACGCACGCGTACACACACACACCGCGTACATCTGTTCCTCTTATTTCGAACAAGACCAATTATCGAAGTCATTCAGTAATTAAAAGAGGAAAGTAGCTATAGAGGAAAAACGTTTGGTAGACGGAGTACGATAGTTTCAGAACTGTAAGCTGGCATCCCTGTGACGAGTTCTGATCAGCTGTTTGATCAGATTTGTTGGAACTGTACATGGATCCGTTCCTGCAGTCATTTTCGATATTTCGATTATGCAATTGTTTAGCTTCGAATTTAGTGAATATAGCGCATAATTTTATGTAGGTGAAAGAATTATACA
Organism: Magicicada septendecula; assembly: GCA_034769895.1. Taxonomy (NCBI): domain Eukaryota; kingdom Metazoa; phylum Arthropoda; class Insecta; order Hemiptera; family Cicadidae; genus Magicicada; species Magicicada septendecula. Next base: position 863,509,257 of record CM068368.1, read on the forward strand.
AATTTTAATTTCTTATGTTTCAAAATGGTTGGCTGACGATTGCAGTTTGTGTTCTTAGTCCTTTTTTTTTAAGAAAAATGATTGTAGTAGTAGTATATAACAGTTGCGTACCTGTGACGCCAAAAGTTGATGTTGTTAGGTTAATATGAGAACTGAAATTACACACTCGCTTTTCACTAATGATGGCAGTCGATGACACTCCCGAAACGCCTGTTCTGCATAAAACATTGGACCGAGGCCAAACATCTCGGCAAGAAATTTTAACAACAAACTACTTCTTTGTTGCCGATAACGTAGTAGACATACAAAAAATTATCCCCTCTCCCTTCAACTATCATTTTCATTTATAAATATTCATCTACGTTTCTACAGTGGATTATTATGACCTTCTTTTCAGGATACTTTATTTTTCAAAATTAAGTACTTTACTCTTGTTAATACATAAAACGTTGTTAAACTACCCCTTCCCCTTAACCGATCTTCACAAAACTCAATAGGCCTTGAGCCCTCTACAACTCGGGCATATATATGCAAAAAATTATTCGATTCCGTTAAATTTGCGGTAGTTATCGTTCGCCATAGAAAAAATCACACACACACACTTTTTTCAGAAAATGACGTTTGTTCATGTTCTGAGGGTAGTACAATGAGAATCAGCCCTTATCTCGAACACGATTTTTTCGCCATCACCATACTTCCATTTCCTTATGGAACAT